>JAJIBD010030702.1:0-352444 GCA_021461705.1 Cryptotis parvus | reverse complement strand
TCCTTTTTTTTTTTTTTAAGTATTTTATTATACCACCGTGAGATATACAAATAAAAAAGATATACAATTAAAAAGTTCATGTTTGGGTTTTGGTCATACAGTGTCTCAGCACCCATCCCTCCACCAGTGCCCATCTCCATACAAATAAAAAAGATATACAATTAAAAAGTTCATGTTTGGGTTTTGGTCATACAGTGTTTCAGCACCCGTCCCTCCACCAGTGCCCATCTCAGACTAACAACATCCCCGGTTCCCTCCCCCTAACCCAGCCCTGCTCCATGGCAGGTTCTTTATTTCTTTGACTTTCTCTCTCTTTTCTCTTTTCCTTCCCTTCTAGACTATGGATTACAGAACATACATTAAAAGGTTGTCATGTGAATCCTTTTGCCTCTATTTCATGCTCAGTTCTAGGTTGGCATTAGTACCCTCGACAATTATTAACACCCTGTTCCATTTTCTGTCTCTCCTAAACTCTGACTCCCACACGTTTGTGATAATTTCCACCTTTGACAAGACCTCCCGATATATGCTTCACTTGACCTTGGATATTGGTATCATAATATGTACATATATATTTATGCCATGCAAATAAATGCAGTCATTCTGTATCTGTCTCTCTCCTTCTGGCTAATTTCACTCAACATAATCTTCTCCATGTCCATCCATTTATAGGCAAATTTTATAACTTCATTTTTCCTAACAGCTGCATAGTATTCCATTGTGTAGATGTACCAAAGCTTCTTTATCCAGTCATCGATTTTCGGGCACTCTGGTTGCTTCCAGATTCTGGCTATTGTGAATAATGCTGCTTTGAACATAAAAGTAGGGATGGTGTTTCCGCTGCGTATTTTTGGTTTCCCAGAATAGATTCCCAGGAGTGGTATGGCTGGGTCAAATGGGAGTTCAATTTCTAGTCTTTGGAGGAAAGTCCATATTGTTTTCCAGAAAGGCTGTACCAGGATACAAAATCAACACCCAAAAGTCAGTGGCTTTCCTATATACAAATAACGAAAGAGAAGAAAAGGATATTAAGGAAACTATTCCATTCACAATTGTGCCACAGAAAATCAAATACCTAGGAATCAACTTACCCAAGTATGTAAAGGACCTGTACAAAGAAAACTACAAGACACTGCTCCAAGAGATAAAAGAGGACACAAGGAAATGGAAACACGTTCCCTGTTCATGGATGGGGAGAATCAACATTGACAAAATGGTAATACTCCCTAGAGCTCTGTACAGATTCAATGCAGTCCCTATGAGAATACCGATGACATTCTTCAAAGAAATTGACCAAACGCTCCTGAATTTTGTATGGAACAATAAACCCCCAAGGATAGCTAAAGCAATCCTCGGGAAAAAGAAGATGGAGGCATCGCCTTTCCCAACTTCAAACTGTACTACAAGGCAGTAGTAATTAAAACAGCATGGTATTGGAATAAAAACAGACCTGTGGACCTATGGAATAGAATTGAGTATCCTGACACCCAACCTCAAACACATGATCATTTAATCTTTGATAAAAGGTGCAATGAGTCTAAAATGGAGTAAGGAAAGCCTCTTCAACAAGTGGTGTTGGGAAAACTGGGCAGCAACATGTAAAAAAATGAATTTGGACCTGTGTCTAACACCAAGCACAAAAATCAGATCAAAATGGATTAAAGATCTCAATATCAGACTTGAATCCATAAAAGTACATTGAAGAAAATATAGGAAAAACCCTCCACGACATTGAAGCTAAAGGCATCTTCAAAGGTGAAACATCACTAACAAAGCAACTAGAAGAAAAGATAAACATATGGGACTACATGAAACTAAAAAGCTTCTGCACCTCAAAAGAAACAGTGACTAAGATACAAAAGCAGTCCACAGAATGGGAAAGAATATTCACCCAATACCCATCTGATAAGGGGTTAATATCCAGGATATATCAGGCACTGGTAGAACTTTACAAGAAGAAAACAAACAACCCCATCAAACAATGGGGAGAAGAAATGAACAGAAACTTCAGCAAGGAAGAAATTCGAATGGTCAAAAAACATATGAAAAAAATGCTCATCATCACTAATCATCAGAGAGATGCAAATCAAAACAACAATGCGATACCACTTTACACCACAGAGACTGGCACATATTCAAAAGAGCAAGAACAACAAGTGCTGGCGTGGATGTGGGGAAAAGGGGACACTCATCCATTGTTGGTGGGAATCACTGTCTGATCTTTTATCATGACTTTGGTCATTCTTTTTGGTCAGTTCAATTTTTATGAACCCTTCAAATTCATCCCTGAATTTGAAAGAAACAACTCATCGGTTACTTCTCTGTCTGTCTGTCTGTCTATCTCTCTCTCTCTCTCAAGTTGGTGGGTCATTAGGGCCATATCACAGTATCAAGAACAAATACAACCACCAATACCTCCCATTGAAGCATATGATAAATCATGTATGGTAAGAATTCAATGAAGATCAAAGAGAACTCATTGAAGTAATGGTAAAAAGGACTAACATGCAGGAAGGGATAAAGAGAAGATAGGGGTTATTTTTAGTAGGAAAAATAAAGAACATAGCAGAAGCATTCAAAGGATACAGGGAACTTGGTGACCAGAGCAGTTTATCTAAACTTCATCTTTAGGACACAAAAGACCTTGTAGAGGTATTAAGGTATGACCACAGAGCCTTTAAATGTTAATATAAAGGGTTTTATTCTATTTTATTCTATTGATCAGTGGTGGAGAAAGGCACAAATATATGCTTTAGATTATATTAAGCTAATAAAGTTGATAAGCAGTTTTAGGTTATTTTGAAATATTTCCTAAAGATCACAGAATTTCAACCAGTGAATAAAGTTAACCTGGTGAGAGATGTTCTAAATATTGACCATTGGAGCTGACGTCACTTAAATATTCAGAAAAACAAATTCATAAATCAAAATTAAACTTTAATTGATAAACAAAATAAATGCTTGACTAAACTGAATGATTTTTATTGATAAGTATATTCATCGTATTAATTTTTAAAATATCAAGGTACTCTTAACAGTTGGGGTGTGGAAGCAATTTAAAATGACCTTTCAGAGAAATAAAATAAAATTTACGAGATTCACTATAACACTTTATCACTGCTACCATGGAAACCAACAGCAGTTCTCCACAATGTAACAGAATCCGTATATAAATTAGGAATTCCTTTTTAAAACTGGATTCTTGTTTAACGCAATCATTGGCAAGAAAATGCAATTCAAGAAGTCTGCTTGGCTCAAGAATACATAATGTTGCATTAAAAAATAGCCTATAAAATGCTTGTCATTAAAGCGTTCACTTGATTTAGTTTCAGGTACATAAATTCATGGTGTTTCTGCTTGAAAAATTCTGACAGCTAAAACAGCAGGAATTCATGAACCAGTAAGTTATTCTTAGAATAGCCATTCAAAGTGAAGTCTATTAAATGAACTTACATCTTAGACATGAGGAAAGAGAGGACACCACTTGCTAAATTGCCATGCTTAAAATTTCCCCTCTCACTGAACACATCACTATTCTGCAAACAAGGAAACGGATAATGAAGGAACAAGTTAAAATTCAGCAGCCTATGTCTGAAATGAGGAGCTTGAGACCCTCTTTCTGTTGAATGCTAGCAAACGGACTAATTTGGAAGCTAGATGCCTTTTACTATTTATGGAGCTTGAGTCTTAGCTCATGTCAATAAAGTCAGATAGACTGTGTACATTTGTAAGACTCATGTGGATCTAAGCATAAACCTAATTCACAGTTCATGACTGCACCAATCCTTTAGCCTAAGAAGTAACAACATGTAGGCAAATGTGCATCACACTCTTTCATTTTGTTTTGTTTTGGTATAGAAACACACCTGGCAGTGTTCAGAGCTTACCCTTGGTTCTGTACTCAGGAATCACTCCTGGCAGTTCTCAGGGGAACATATTGGTGCTGGGTTTTGAACCTAGGCTGACTATGTGCAAGGCAAGCACCTACCTGCTGTACTATGGCTTCAGCCCTTGATGTGCAATTTATTTTTTAATTGATTACCTGAATAAAATATAACAGCACTGACTAGGTACTAAATTCAATAAATGCAAAGAACTTTTATATACCTATGCTATAGCATTATATTCTTTCTATTTTCAGGTTCTATTGTAACAGAACAGTTAAATTAATTTTCAACATCACTCAAGGTTTCCTAAAAGGTGAAAAACAGATATTGATTGTTATGATTTCAGTCTATTCATAGGATATTTTACCCAAAATAATTTGTGCTGCAAATGTCAGGCATCTGTTCACATACATGGTGTAGGGGAGGGGGCTAGTATGGCATGGGGTCACTAGATTTCAAGTTTCATCTGTACAATTAAAATGGATGCTTTATATTTCATTATCCATGTAATAGACGCTCTCTATAGCATCCAACTTTATCACATAGTGATATACAGAAAAATTAAGATATTTGTTCAGCATTTTGAGTAAAGAACTGCTTTTCTGATGATTGGAAGTTGGCCTGCCAACTTTGAGGGTGTCAATATTCTGGCACACATTCATGCCCCATGACTGGGACACTTCAAAGAGAACATTTATGGTATAACAAAATTCAGAGAACAACATATGTCCAACAAGCATATGTTCTACCGATAGTTTTGCAATATAGTATAATGTATAGTGTAATAACTATTAAAGTACTGTATAATATTTTAGAAGTCAAGTCAAATAAAAATAGGAAATTTGGAAACCATTCAAAAGACTAAGTAATCATTATCACTATTATTAGTGAGGCTGTTTCCTGTCCCTAAAGCTTTTCAAGTCATATAAATTTAGGCTAGCCAACCTTTGGATAATGAGCACAGAAAGTGAAAATTATTTGCTTTAGTATTCCCAACAGTGGTCTCATTACATCAATGCTTTATTGCTAAGTTGCTTTGGAAGTTAAGTAAATCATGAACCTGTGAACTTAAAATGGTATAGCTAGTCCCTGTTCAGCCACTGATGCCATTTGTGACCTTGAACAACCCATTAACTTGCTCTATGCTGGCCATTCTACACCTTGAAATAGAAAACAATAAGACTCGCCCTCTCCCTCTGTATGAGAATAGAGTAAAGAGAAATGAGCAGTAAACAATGGAACTTTGATGAACAAGAAAATGCAGCAGTGAGGGCTGGGGGTCTTGGTTGGTGAACAAGTCCTGGGCTCCAGCTCAGGAAGGCATCCATAGTGCCAAGTCTACAGAAATAAGACTATTTCCCTCCTCAAACACATAACACAGTTGAGTGGACAAATCAGGATGTCATTGTGCAGATGCTGTCAGATCAGAGTCTATTTGCTAGGGTCACAGTCTCCTCTCACTGGCAAAGCTCTATCTCTCAACAAGGAAATGGGACTTGAGGATTTGTAAACTGGCTTCTAAAGCTTCTTTGCATAAAGAAACAGGAGCGCATCTTCAGTAACCTAACAAAGACCATGAACCCTAATTAAACAACTCTTCTATCTTATTCCTATTAGATATCTTCAGCATAACTGTATTAAACATATATCCAGGAAAGCATTTTTTGGATTACATAACCTGCAAATATTGTGAGTAATTTCTTTTATAATTATATCATTGGCACAATTTCAAGTAAAGATTTAAAAGTAGGACAGTAATTTTTAAAGACTTGTATGTGTTGTAGAAAAATAGGTTACCAAAGAACTTAGATTAGTTTTGCACTGAAAAAATTGTTTTAAAAATTCACCACATTATCAGAAGATAGATGTAAATTTAAAGAGATGTAAAATTCTTGATTTTATCTTTTCCACTTTGGGTCTTTTCCATATACTTTTCCAATTTTTTTCTAACTTGCTAAAGTATTTGTATACTATAATAAATATTATTCTATTTCAAAATTTAGCCAACAGAGACATACATAAAAATAGTTCATTCTTTTTGTTTATGTATATACTCTAATATAAAGTAACATCCTGGTACTTTGCTTTGTAGACTCTAGTCTTCACTTTCCAGACTCTAGTTTTGAGGTTTCACACTCTGGTATTGTGGTCTAGGTGTGCCTTAATTTTTTTTCTCCTCTGCTCATGAGTAAAATATTTTTAAAGATTCATGCTTATATTTCTCAATCACCACCTGCAGTTCATATGTTATGTGATAAATGCAGAGTTTTAAATTCGCCTGATTAATTTACCAATGCTATCAACAGATATCTCAACCACAATTGCATCACAACTCTCAGACCTGGTGTATTCCAAGACTTGCATCATCTGATTTGGCTGTAAGTATTTGTGAAATTATAAGAATGTTTATTCATTCTTCAGTCAATAGCTAGGAGGTAGAATTTGTGGAGTTTAAGTGTGGCTACTAAATAAGAGACATTGTGCTGAACCCAGGAATCCAGAGGTGAAGGGTACACCCTGCACTTTTTAGCCCAGTGAGAGATGGATGCAATGAGAAAAGATAATTGGGATGGGGACTTTACAAGAGCTGAGATAGTGGTTGAAGCAAAGAGACTTCAGTCATGGGGTGGAGGAAAGTCTCTCAGGGAAGGGAGCTCAGAGTCAAATGAGAGGACACGAATTAGAGCAGCCTGTACGTGTATGAACAGAGTGGGGATAATCATGAGCCTTCTGATTTTATCCAGCTTTATTTCCCAAATGTCTCTAACATTGGAAATGCTTGTGATATCTTTTTCTCAGAATTCTAGATGACAACCCAATAACCATAATTTCACAGCAGTTGTTTACTGGATTAAAGTCTTTGTTTTTCCTGTAAGTATTCACATACCTTTTAATGCAACTATCTCCAAAATGCAATGATATATTATACTAGCTTACAAAAGGAATTTATTTTTTTTTAAAATAGACCTTACATAAGACCAACACTGATTTGATCCCTAGCACCATCAAGAGTGATCCCTGTCCCTGGAGCAAGGAGTAAGCTCTGAGCATGGGTGGGGCACAGAAACCCAGAACCCAGAAAAGAAAACTCAACTGACTCATCAACTAACAAACTACTGAAACTAAAAAAAAACTGATTATAAAAGTCTACTGGAATTTTTATCAACAAAAATTTTCTTATGTCTGCCATTACTTCCTGATCATGGCTCATGGTATATTTTAAGTCCATCAGCTTATTTCTTTTTTATTTCATTTAATTTCCTTTAACCTTCAGATAATATTCTTTTTATTTATTGTGGTTGACCAGAGATGGTATGCTTTTTTTTTCTCTTTGCTGTTTTGGGTCACACCCAGCAATGCTCAGGGGTTACTCCTGGTTCTGCACTCAGGAATTACTCCAGGCGGTGCTCAGGGGGATCATATGTGAATGCAGGGGATTGAACCCAGGTCAGCCGTGTGCAAGGCAAATGCCCTACCCACTGTGCTATCACTTCGCCCCAGATGGTATTCGTTTTTATCTCCTAACTATATTTAAACTGCTAGTCTATCTCAGGGGTTTAGTTCTAACTACATTTTAACAAGAGAAAGTATAACCAGCAAGAGTCACTGAAAATTTCAAAAGCTTTGTTTTACCAGCAGAATTATTTTCATAATTATATTATGCTTTTATTAATATACTGAAATGATTTATCAGCAGGGGATTATTATGTTCCTTTATAGTTGATAATATAACATCATTATTTTTCCATTTGCCAAAAGGGACTACAGCATCATAAATTAATCATGCATTAAACATGCTCATGAGTTGTTTTCATTCCCCAGATCTCCTACTATCATTTCTTAGATTTAATTCGATTGAATGTGGCCCATAATACTACAAATGATTAATTTTTCCTTTTAAAACTTTGAATATTTAGTATTGGAGTTACTGAAAATGTGAAATTTACAAGGGAAATTACCCTAAATGTCAAAATTACTACCCAATATATGCTTTGTTTCACCTCATAAAACTAAGCTGTATAATATTTATTCCCAGATTATGTATCATACTGATGCATTCATTGTGTTTCTGTAACATTTGTTTATATCTGTGCCATATACCTATCCAGAGACTATATTTAAAAGACAGTTATGTTCATATTCTTCATCTTGTAATTTCAGCATGCAATTATCCAAATTATGGAAATAATAAGAATACTATTCTCCAAATAGCACATAATTCTAATTAATAGCTTCTTTTTTATTAGGTCTATGGTTAACAACTACTTAGAAACCCTTCCCAATCAGATGTGTACCCAAATGCCTCAACTCAACTGGATGTGAGTATGCATTTAAGATCAATTTTTAATTTACTCACCTTAAGAAAACTAATATGAAGTTAATTTAATATTACATATTTTTAAAAGTTTATCTATGATCTATACAAAACAAAAAATCTGATTGTGTTCCTTTCCAAGTTAAACATCATTTGAGAATTCCCACAGTTGTGAAGGTAAAATTTAAATGTCTCCCTTCAGCATCTAAGATCAATCTTCATCTGTTCCTTCTTCCATTTACTCTCTTCTTTGCCATTTATCCTCAAATACCTTCCTTCTTTGGTTCTTTATTTATTTGGTCTATTGTGCCCTTTTCAGAAAAAAAAATCACTAGGTATTCCCAGCCTAAAATCTATCTTCTTTCAAGCAAACAAACAAAACTCCCCCACAATTATGTCTATAACTGCTTACCTTCCAAGTTATACCTGAGACTATTTTCTCTCCTCCTAGTTGTACCTGAGACTACTACCCCTTTCTATGGATCTTCCAGGGCCGCCCAGGAGGGGTGAGGGGTCCTGACATCATCACCTACTTTTGGAAACACTATTCTTGAGGCACCAAAATGCTGCTTTGACTGTCAGTTCCCTGAACACACACCTCTCTTTAATTTAAAAAGTCCTGCCCCTTTATTCTTTTGATCAACTCTAACATTTTATTCAAAAGTTAGCTTATGTATCACCTTTAAGAAACCGTTCCTGAAACAGCAACCAGTTTTGGTTGCTGCCTCTGTCCCAGCACAACATGAGCACACTTCCATCACACTGCCCATTTTCTCAACTGTACCCCTGTTTCACGTCACTATTACCATAGCATCTTTGGTTTACTTGCTTAACCCAACCTTCCCATTCTGTATTTTCTCTGAAAATAGAAAGCTATCTTATGGTTTGATAAGACCCCAGTATTAGCGCAAAAATCAACATAAATAATAAATGCTCAGCAAACCCTTACTAAATGAACATGCCAAACTTCTTTCTCTTGTTACCTTTTACCCAATTCCCATCCTAAACATTAAGTCACTCTGTGGTTTGTGCCACCACCACCTACTATTATCATCTTCATTTACTCATTGTCGTACAGAGGCAACATCTTGCCAGGCAGTAATTTCCTTCCCTGGGAACATGCTGATTGCATCTTCCTCCAGAACCTGTCTCCATGTCAAGTCAGGAAACTCAATTCTTTTAAGACAACAAAATATTAGTAACTAGTTTTTTTTTTGTCCTTTAGGATCTAATTTTAGAATTATTTGTTATTACACTATGATCTGTGATCTTGTGTTTATTTACTGACTTCTAAAAACATTTGTTATGTATCAACTATCAAAAGGGTTTAAGGTAATAGAGGTTTCATCTAAGTTTGCCACTGTTAATGGAAATAGATGTGGGATATCGGGGATGGTTCAAATGGTGGAAAACCTGTTTTGCAGATGTGAGGTCATTAGTTTGATCCCCACCACCCCGTCTTCCCTGCCGAGTGTGATCCCATGGTGCAGCACTGCTGTTTGGGATCCCCAGCACCACAGCTGGGTGTGTAGAGCACTGCAGCTATGTGATCCCCCAGCAAGCACTGCAAGTAAAGAACACAAGCCCTGCAACCAAGTGAGCAAGCCCCAGTGAACACCGCAACCAAAATGTGTACAAGAACCACACTTAGATTTCCCACCTTCGTTGACACATGCCTCTTGTTGCAACAGCAACAACCCAGGGAAAGAGAAGGCAGAGAAAAATTAATGCAACTATATAAATTACAATAGGAGAAACACAGTAATAAAAAGTCCATTAGAAAGCTAAGAGAAATCACTAAACAAGTATATCTACACAATGGAAGACAGACAGGAAAGAGAAAAAGATGGCAGAAAAAATTGACCTGTTCTATACTCCCCAAATGTTCAACAACCAGAATCAAAGTCTTTGGTAATTCTTTTCAATACACACACACACACACACGCACACACACATACATATACACACATATGCATGCATGCACGCACGGGAAAATGTAAACACTAAGTTGACAAGATTTCTTGCATACTAACGAGAAAGGATTACCAAGAGGACCAAGAGCTGAGAAGTCAGACCTGATTTGTCTCAGCTTAAATGCAGAACACATGTCCTGACTGGATGTTTCTGCTTGTTGTTCACGATTCAAATTGTTATCCTTGCAAAATGTAAAAAGCATTTTTGTTATTCTATTCAAAGCTGGTGAACTCTCAGGAGAGTAGTTATTTTTAATCATAATATTGTTAGTGTGGAAAAAAACAGCACACTTTGAGAATGTCTCCAAGATTGTCATTGATAAAGATTTAACAGAAAATGACAGAGGATTTGGGGATATTGTGAATGCAAGAATAGTCCAAAGACAGTCAAACAGATATTGTCATGTATGGGAAAGATTTCAGGAATTGACTACAAAGAGAACTTAGGAAAGTCTACTTAGTCTTTCTCAACTCTTTCTCAACTCTTGACATAGCTGGAAGTATTAATGTCAGAGTGTTCTTAGAGTGTTTCCTCTGTGTGTGGGGTATGTTAGTTAGGAGAAATTACCTGCCAGAATGTAATCTCCAGCAGTGACTTTAGAGCACCCATGTGTGCAACAAACAAGATCTCAATCATACAGTTTCTGATTGTTTCTTGGAGTCTGACAATCTTCGTCCTAATATTTTCCCAGGTGATGATGAGGTCCAGTTCCTGTTATACACACTAGCAGGACTGAGGCCTGGTAGAAAGGATCCTCAGATCCAGATACAAATTCTGACTCTGCCATTCAGTACATACAAGATAACTTCACTGTGACTTTTTCATTCACTTATAGAGAGATCAAACTACCTGACTTTAAGAAGTATGTCAAAATATGCCATGGTGAATATCTTTCAGACACTTCAGATTCAGGCAGCTTTGGTTTAGAAGGTTAATATACCACTTATGTAATTGAAAGATAAATGAATTTCTAAGACCCTCAGAACCAATATGCTTAAATAAAGGGTGATAATGCCACCTTTGTGTGCATTTGAAATATCAACTACTACCATAAAAGGCCAATAAATGACAATAACCACTTATAATGGCAATATTATAATGATTAATAGCACAATATCCAGGACAGATAGATACTTATTGTTGGACTGCCCTTTCCCTCCATTTGGTTATTTTAACATTAATTTGAAAGAGATAAAAGCATAGTGTTGACAACATGTGTACTTCAATAATTGGGAGAAAAACATAAAATTTGAAATGAAGTAAAAATAAATCAGATTTTTTAAAAAAAAACAAAGTCCAGAACTTTCTTCAACAAAAAGTGCCCCCAAGATACAGGCTTTATGCTAGAACAATTTTTAAAATGTCTTTCCTCATGTCTTTTAGGGATTTGGAAGGCAACAGCATAAAATATCTTACAAATTCTACTTTTCTCTCCTGTAATTCACTCACAGTTCTGTAAGTATACCATAAACTTTAGTAAATGAGGGTCAGTCCAATTGATGTGGAAGACAAAAGAAAGCACTGACAAGAAATTTTAAGAGTATTTTGTTTGCAGCCTTGGTCTGAAACTGATTTTTGATGTCAGGACTTTGCCTAACATTTGTTTGACTGCCATTTTGGTCCTCAGTTGCTCTTGTTTTGGAGGGCATGCACGATTCAATAGAACTTATACCTAATCCCATGATTAACAAGGACATGAGACCATGTATGTGGACATGGCCAGCTACGCAAAAATTAATTATTTTTATCAGTGATATCTTTGACTTGATGTCTTCTCTAAAGAAAAAATAATAATTGTATTCCAAAGGAAAGAGTAACTATGGCATTCAAAGATTCTGATTAGTGTTTCTGGCTTCTATTTTTTTTGAATGGGAAGGCAGATGGGTTGGTTAATTGGCACAGTTTTCTTAGCAAGCTTAAAAACACAAGAATTTTGCTATTGTTTTAATTGTAGTTTTTCATCTGAAGTAAATACTTCATAGTGTTTCTTAGCTGGCTGGTTGAAAAAGAACAATTGATTCATGCTTATTTCCAGTAATTAGACACTTTTCTTCAACAAACCATGAGTTTTCATATTTGTAAATATACTTCAGATTTGCAAAGTGTCTACTTTTCTCCTTCTAAGACCCAATGTATGATGTAAGAAGACACACAGAAACTAAACAAAATCTATCAACATAATTTTTTATTTCCATGTAGCTTTGTGATCATTTGCATATTGAATAATGGTCTTATATTTTAAAACCTCTATGAGACACTGATCTCTTATTATCACTTTTTTGGGCCATTTTTCCTGGAGAACTCCTATTCTGAACAACAGAAACATAAAACCACTGTCTGTCCACCAAATTTTAAATGTTTTTGTGTTTCATAAATACTACTATGGAATTGGTACAAACTTTGCTCTTATTGGTCTACTTTTTCTAAGGAATGTGCCTTTCCATGTTGCATCTCAATACTGTCTGAAAATTATTAATAGGTTTTAAATTTGTCATTAAGCATGCATTATATTTATACATATATACACATATGTACACACTTAATATCAAATTTAAACATTTCTCCATATATAGAGATGAAAAACACTTTCTGCAATAATTAGAATCCAAACAACATAGATATAAACCACATTCAGTACCTCAGTTTATTTAGGGTAGCACTTCTTGGAGAGAAACATGTGGATTAACTTGACAAGAAAACCCTGCCTTGTGTTCCATACTGGACACACCTCGCTTTGAGACTTCAAAGATGGTTTTTAAACTTTCACTCAGATCTGTGGCATCTCCAATGGTTATCACAGAACTGGTTATCACAGCAGACACAACCTACAGTGTTGACTCTCGCCATGTCTTACAGGTTTCTGCCTAGAAATCAAATTGATTTTGTTCCAGAGAAGACATTTTCTTCATTAAAAAATTTAGGAGAACTGTAAGTAGCTTTGTCTACTAGGAAAATAGGATCTACTTCCAAAATTATACAGTTAAATAACTACTAGTGAAATTGATTTCCACTAGTTGCAATTGAAATCCTGTAGACTGCTGAATATTCAAAGTCAAACAAGAAGATCTACATTTTCCTAGCATCTAAAGACAGAAAATCAAGTAGTCATTTAAGGTGGCTTTGACTTACTTGATTTCCTACCTATTTTGTTTTGGTGGTTTCATGTGTATACATGATGGGAATAAAATGGTTCATTGCTTATAAATTCAAGGATCATTATCTCTATTGCTGGAATATAGAAAATTCTCAACAAAAGCTTGCCAAATAAATAACAATAACTTCACTGTATCACTGTCTTCCCGTTCATCATCGATTGGCTCGAGCGGGCACCAGTAACATCTCCATATGACCTGTCTCATGCAAGTAAAGCCCAAGGGCACCTGCTTGCTCCAGGAACATAAAGAGCCTGAAACCATTCCATCAGATCATGGGAATGAGGTCTATAATTGTTATTGGTATTTGGCATATCAAATACGACATGGGTAGCTTGCCAGGCTTCTGTAATAGTGTCCAGTTTTTTTTTAAAAAAAAACAGGTTTGGATAACAATTCTTTTAATGTAAGGAATAATCACATTAAAATAGAACACAAACGCAGAAGACCAATCTAGCCCCCATATGAGAATTATGTTAATTATAGCTAAGAAATGAATGAAGATATTGATTACCCATGAAGAAGTTATTAGCTTTAGGGACAATGAATCAAACATATAGAATGAGGATTAAACATATCAGAAAATATTCAGAGCACTTGTGCAATATTTTCTGTTCAAAGGAGTGTTTTTTAAAACTGAGTCTTCTTTTGTTGGTTGTTTATTTTTGAACAAGAGTTCTTAAAAAAGTATGTCTTGCCACTGAAAGTTAAAAACAAGTCAGTTTTATTACAAGTAGTGGCACCAACTTCATCTAATAAACGTAGGGTAGAGCACCCCTGCCCTCATGCTCTGTGAACCAAAATGGAAATTTTTATCTATGTTACCTTTCCTTCACACTTCATATAACTGCTTTAAAAATCCAGAAAGAACTGGTAAAAAATAAGAACAAATTGAAAAATAATCTGTGTATACTTAATATGTTACTTAGAGGATATCATAAACCAAGTCTACATTTATTAAGTGCCTATCATGTTCATGGCACATCATGAAAATAAAATATATAATCATTTTAGGCAAAATATTACAGAACTCATTCAGAATAACAAAATTTGAACTCATTCAGAATAAGAAACAAAATTTGTTTCTCATAGTACGTACCTTATCAGACCTTGTTGGATGGATATGAATTGGGTTCTGGGGTGGAGTGGAAGAGCTGATCAGAACACACAGGGACATTTTAATATACAAATTTAAGGGAATGGTGATATGGAGTCTACACTTTGAAAATTTTCTTAATAATGTTGTGAAATCATACACACATTCCCCAAATATGCCCAGTTAGGATAGTGATTTAAAATAACAGTAACAATAATAATCTGTGGGGAGCCCACCCAGGGACACCAGATGTTGGGGACGCCGCCAGGGTCCCCAACAGTGCCAGGAAGCGAGTTCCCTTCTACCTCCCAGGCCGGCGGGAATTGATGAAGACTCAGGAATCCGATGCAGTTTTAAAAGGCTTTACTTATCACAGGTTCAGGCATACAAATCAGCAATAGGAAAACCCGGTGCTTAGGATTCCTGGCTAGAACCCCAGCCACGTGTAGGCCAAGATGGCGACCACCATGTGTAAAGGCCCTGTAGAGAGGAGACAAAGACAAGACTCCCAAGAAGGGTGCGAGCTCACAAAGAGAGAGAGAGAGAGAGAGAGAGAGAGAGAGGGAGAGAGAGAGAGAGAGAGAGAGAGAGAGAGAGAGAGAGAGAGAGAGAGAGAGAGAGAGAGAGAGAGGAAGCAGGCTGGTTTTATACCCTGCAACTCAGACCTCCCACTATTATGGGAAGCAGGAAGGGTCAAATGCCCTTAGGTAACTTCTCCCAGCACCTCACCTAGGCCCTATTATATGCTAATGTTTTTAGCCAAGATCTTCCCGGCACTGTTTGGGACCCTGGCGTAGAGAAAGGTAGAGAAGGGGGTTTCTGAGATGGCATGTCTCTGTACCAAAGACTAATACTAATGCCAGTTAAATATTTCTCCAAGCCTTCACAAGAGTCTCGTCTACTTCATGGTAGTTTTGTATTTTAGTTGCCTTTGAGTTATCAGGGAGCCATGCTTGCTTGCTTGGAGGCAAACAGCATTTCTCTCTGGTCTAATTACTTAGGGATCCAATGTGGCCAGGCAAATATGCTGGTAAGATCTAGTTAGTCCCACGATGCTTGTGGTAGCATGAGAGAATATTTATACCAGCCAGTACAGAACACCTGGTCAGATAAACTGCCACATTTAAACTACCCCCTTATCTACGAAGTGATTTGCAGGAGGCAATCCAAGGCAGATGCAGGGCCTTTTAGGCTTTTAGGTGCCCTGCAACAATAACCCATTCTATCCACTTAGTGGGAATTGACTTAATGTCAATTAACTTGAACCAAGTATTTACAGTGCTTCAATGTGCAAACATCTTCGATAACACTACTGTGTCTTCATGAAAACCAACTCTTCCTGGAGGGGAATAAACATGTAAGTAAGCAACTAATTTCCTTGCCCAGAAGACTGTGCTTGATTTTTTTTTTACTTTTTGGGTCACAGTCAACAATGCTCAGGGGTTACTCCTGTCTCTGCACTCAGGAATTAGTCCTGGAAATGCTCGGGACCATATGAGATTCTGGGACTCGAACCCGTGGGCCACATGCAAGGCAAATGCCCAACCCACTGCACTATTGCTTTGCCAGTCCCATGTGTGACCTTGTAGGATGACTTCTAGGTAGATGAACCCTGGCCTTCTGGCTCCCTCTGATTTGTGCACTCCTTTACTTCTGCCTCATGACCTAGGTGTGTGACTTGCACCTGACATACCAGGAGAGAATTTCCAGCTGGCAGGACCTCTACCCTTGGCTTTCATGACAGCTCCTCAGAAACAATCTGTTTAAACTAAATTTACAATGAGCCCTGACATTAATGTCAGCTGCTTCCCTGGACTTGGCCCCTTAGTGGTCTCAGCATCCTTCCTGGCAACTTGGCTCCAGGGGGAGTCTGCTTTCTCCCAGGAAATCTACTTTGACTTCAAGTCCTGTTGGACTGCAGGTCCTGCAGGGGTCTCCTCAAGACACACAATCTTTCTTTATTTTATTTATAAAAATATACCTCATTCCCATGACCTGATGGAATGGTTTGAGACTCTTTATGTTCCTGGAGCAAGTAGGTGCCCTTGGGCTCTACTAGCATGAGACAGGACATATGGAGATGTTACTGGTGCCCACTCGAGCAAATCGATGATGAACAGGATGACAGTGATAGTGATTTGTTTTTTTTTAAGTAAACATTAATAACATTGTAAATTTTTTTGCAGTGTTGTGAAGACACACATTCTTTAGATCCTCATCAGCTCTCACCCGATCAGGGTCAGAGCCTCCTGCCAAATCTCACTCCTCAGAGTCTCTGGCTTTTCATGTTTATGGCAGAATGAGCATCCTATTACCCAAAAACAAACTGCACCTCTGTTCTCCTTAAAATCATCCTTCCTTTGATGCCTGTTATTTCGTAGAGTCTCAAATGTTAACTGGCATATGCACCAAAGTAGATACTGCTTTTAGACAGAGTGGTAGCAGGCTCCTTCCCAGAAATCTTCATGTGCCACATCTGGAGTTGGCACCAGGAATGTGCTTCTTCTATACACTATTCCCTTATTTCTGATGCCAGGACAGTGCTCTGGGAAGTAACACCTTGGAATGTGTTCATAATCCATCTTCTCTGCAGCCTCTTTTCCAGACATGCTCCACTTCTTCACATCCTTTCCATAGAGCCACCAAGGACCACTTGCTGACTCCTACAGATGATACTGAATTTCAACCATTGGTTTCACTGACCCTGCCTTAACCTCACCTGAAGTGTAGCTCTCCTTTAACTACTATCACGAAAGTCATTAAATATTGTTCAAGCACTTTTCTTTGTTCAAGACATGAAATAATGTTCAAGCACCTTTTTGTATTTCTGCAATGACACAGTTGTTTCATCTTTTTATTTTTTAATCTAGTTGTTTTCTTTCATTGTAAGCTCCTTTATAGAAAGAGTAATATTTTAATTATTGTCCATGCCTACTACTGAGGGAAGAAACTCCCAAACACAAAAAGTAAATAAGATTTTTTTACCTTATCTTTTAGGCAATTTCCTACATTTCAACTTCACTGACTCAGAAAGTTATTATGTATGATTAAAGATCTTTATTCCTTCTGATCCTAAGAATAATATTTTCCACATTCTATAGAACATTATTCTGGATTGGACACTCTTCTTATATTTAGAAATTCTCAATTTCTTCTAAAAGATAGTTCCAGGGGCCAGAGCGATAGTCCAACAGGTAGAACGTTTGTCTTGCACGCTGCCGGCCCATTCCGGCCTGGGTTCGATCCCGAATCCCATATGGTCCCCCCGAGCACCGCCAGGAGTAATTCCTGAGTGCAGAGCCAAGAGAAACCCCTGAGCTTTGCCGGGTGTGACCCAAAAACCCAAAAAAAGCAAAAAAAAAAAAATTAAAATTAAAAAAATAAATAAATAAATAAATAAATAGATAAAAGATAGTACCACATAAAATGAATTAAACTGGATTCAAAATTAGTTGGGCAGACATTGTCTGGTCAAAAAATGTTTTAGTTGCAAGTATAGGGGACTTAAGTGCAAGACTTCAGGAAGCTTCTCATTGAGTTGGATAAACAAGCTGTCGACACTGTGAACCAAGAATCACTTGTATCATTTGTCTTCCCGGTGTTCATCGATTTGCTTGAGCGGGCACCAGTAACATCTCCATTTGTCCCTGTTGTATGTTGGTATAGCCCAAGGGTCTCTGCTCACTCCAGGAACATGAAGAGCCTCAAACCATTTCTTCAGGTCATGGGAATAAGGTCTATCATAGTTACTGTTTTTGGCATATCAAATACAAATGAACCAAGAAGGAACAAAAAAAAATAAATGTTAGATGTGTACAGAGAGTACCTAAAATAAAATAATTAATCAAAGTTGGTACTGAAGCAAGCTTGCAACTGCATTGAGAGGAGTTGAGAGGAAATTCCAGGCAGGAACTGGATGATCAAAATGTCACATGTTTAAACTCACAGAAACTATGTCCTTCCCACTGACTCATTGACCTGATTGTGTAAGAAGGTGTCAAATTGACTAACTTAAATCATATTTTATGTTACATCAATAGGACGATGCTAATTTTGAGGAGTAATAGTTATCATATTTATTTCCATTGTAATCGTTTTGCTTTTTTATCATCACCATAGGGATCTATCTAGTAATAAGATAAAGGAGCTCCCAGCCCACATCTTTGAAGACCTGAAGCCTCTACAGAAACTGTAAGCTGTCCTTTCCCTCTTCACTTTAAATGGCAACACCTTGAGCTCCTAAAATAATAACATTCCAATGCTTCTTTCCTTCTTCCTTCTGCTGGTACAAAAGGAATCTGTCATCCAATCCTCTTTTGTATCTCCACAAGAACCAGTTTGAAAGCCTTAATCAACTTCAGTCTCTGTAAGTGCTACATAACAGTGTATTATCATTTCAGTGGGTATTCTTAGAAATGCATCCATTTCTAAAAGGGGCTTTTAGACACATAAGGATTTTTTCTTAAGCATGGGCCCTCACCATTGCATATATTATTACCATCAAGTACACATTAAGTGACATCAAAGTCTCATTATTTTCACCATATAAATGAGGACCATTTCTGTATTTTAAGTTACGTGTCACATCTTCCTGAAAACCGGAAGATATTTTCCATATGGAAAAAATTTCATCTTACTATTTTCACTAAAAACTGAACTTTTGAGGGCCAAAGCAATAGAACAGTGAGTAGGGCATTTCTGTTGCAGGTGTCCAACCCTGGTTCAATCTCCAGCATCCCATATGGTCCCCGAGTACTGCCAGGTGTCCCTCTGCAGAGCCAGAGTAACCTCTGAATATCACAGGGTATGACCCAAAAAGTCAAAAAAAATAGAGAGTTCAACTTTTGATAGTTTGTTTCAAAATAGTTTGTAAAAATACCAAACTACTTATTGGTTTTGGTTTGGGTTCACATCCAGAGATGTTTAGAGTTTACACCTGGCTCTGTGTTCAGGGACTCCTGGCAGTACTTGGGGGATCATATACTATGCAAGAGATCAAACACGGGTCAGCCACATGCATGGCAAACTTTCCTGGAGTACTCTCCCTTTGGCCCTTGTAGAAAGAAAAACTATATAAATTTGCCTGTTTTTCCCTTTATCCCTTTTCTTGCAATAACTAGGCATAACATTTGAAATTAGTCTACAGTTTACTCCTTTACTTTGTAGTTAGCAAAGATAAATTATACTACAAAATCCAATGTTCAAACAATAACATTTTTCTTGTTTTAAATTTTCCAGTAAAATTTCAAACAGTGCCCCAAATCTCCCTGTTATCTATCTACTTAATCCCTTCTCATGCATACCTGTTGTTGTTGAAGTCATGATGTTATTGTTCATAGAACATATTAAATAGGACTGGAGAATTAACTCCTCAAGAGGATAATGCATACTTTACATGCAGGAGGTCTAGGTTTAATCATGGCACTGCATGATCTCCCAAGCTGTATCAGGAAAGACCCTAACACTCAAATTTGGTATAGCCCCCTGAGCACCAGTGGGTGTGGCTAAAAACCAAAAACAAAAAAGAAAACATATTGCATTAGTTAATCTCATTTTGAGTCTTTCTTAATTTAATTCAAAGACCTAACTTCAAGACCTAAAAGATTCAGGCTGTAATATCACTTCTTATTTTCATAAATAGGTTTATATTAGAAATTTATGCAATATTTAGTTCCTAATAGATGAATTTGACAAGTTAATTTATGTTGAAAATAATTATTACTTCATTCCTAAAAAAATTAGAACATAAAAAAACTTTAAAAAATAGAAATCATGGAGTAGAAAGATAGTATAGCAAGGAGGGCACTCACGTTGTACACAGCCCACCTTGTTAAACCTTTGGCACCTTATATGATTTCCCATGCACCATCAGTAGTGATCCTTACCTAGATTTATTGGCTACCAACTTATTTATAACATGGTCTTGGGCACTCAGCATAGAGTTTCTGCAAGCCAACAGGTTATTAAGTGAACAATCACATAAATCATGTGAAACTGACACTGTGGCAAACTCTGGAGAAATCCAGAAAACAGAAGAAATAAGAGGAAAACATTTTGAAAGGACCAAAGACCCTACAGGAGGAGTTTTTGCTGATGCAGGTGTCTCATTGGTCTCCAATGTTTTATTCCTGCCTGACAAAGAGTAGACAGTTCTCTGGGAAGGACCCCATGGACAAAGGAAAGCTGAGAATCACATCCTTAAACCCGATCCATATTGGACAAAAAGAAACAGTGAGAACCAAACATCTTTCAAAGCAAAAGTCTTTCTTTTAGATAATTCTCCTACTGGGTTTCCTCACAGCATGGTTTCCTGATACCTGAACTTCCCTGGTTTTGTGCCATTATTTAAGAGTTTTTAAGGAATTTATATTTGAATAAGCTTCTATATAACTGAGGGATCCAGGGGTTATCAGTGGCACTCTCAATGGCTGTCCTGAGGGGCCTAGAGTAATATAAGGAATTATGCTCCCCTGTGGTCTTAGGAAAACAAGAGTTCCTGAGGAACTCTTCTTTCTGCATTCCTGTTTTTCACTAGAAAAACACATTTCCTAGGAATAAATGACTTTATATAAATTCATATTCTCCCAAAACTCACTTCAGTAATTCTCAGGCTGGAAATAGCTGTTTCTGTGTGACACCATCTAATTCACAGGAAATAGTTCATAAAATTAAGTTACAGAGTCAATTTCAAAACCATAAAAACCATCATTTTTAAATGTTTGTAAATTAAAATAATGAAGTACAGAGATCTTTAGAATGCAATTCTGCTTATGAAACAAAATCAGCTCCTATTTGTAGACAAAAACAGAAAAGGAGAGAGTGTTTGCTTTGTACATGGCTGACTTCGGTCTGATTCCTGGCATCCCATATGGTCCCCCAAGCACTGCCAGGAGTAATTCCTGAGTGTAGATCCAGGAGTAACCCCAGTGCATCTCCTGATGTGACCAAAAAAAAAAGCCAAAAAAGCAGAAAAGGGTATTTTTAAAGACATGTTGAATTGGCAGCATTAGAGGATACAACAAAGGATGTGCAGTTATTATAAAGTTGAACCCTACAATATTAAACATATTGTACATATTTTCTAGAGACCTGGAAAGGATAGAGATTCCAAATATAAACACAAGGATGTTTCAACCCATGAGGAATCTTTCTTACATGTATGTATGAATGTGTATATAAGACGATGGAGAAGAGAGCAGAGTGAAATTTTTCAGATGCTCTCATGTAAACTGTCTAATATATCACTGCAATGTGTTTTTATGCAAGAAAAGTCTTTATATTGAGAACTTTTTAATTTTGTCACCTTTGGTCCCTGTCAAATAGAGTTCAATATTATGATGTGCCGACATGATGTCACTTCTCTCTGGACACACGATGTTTATCCAATTGAGGCCCAATAAGAGATCAGGGTACCAGAATGCCACATATTACACAAGATGAAGTCACTGGCTAAATGGTACTCAAGACCTGGAATCATTAATTCACCTCACATGAGTTAGCAGTCGGCTGCTCTAAGATTTGAGAAAGGTGCTATATAAATTCCAGGTGTTGTTACTGTTACTAAGTGCACTACAAAATGGAGGTAATTAATCTTTATAGTAGTTTTTAATAAGTCACTATAATATATTTGGATAAAGTGCACTGTGTAAGTTGTATTAATATATGTGTTTATTACATAATCTTTTCTATCCAATGTATAATCTCTGTGTTCATGATTTTAAAAATTAACCCTTGTTACCCACAACAGTAGGGAGGATTCGAGGTAAGCTTTCGAGATGGTTTAGCAAGTGAATGAAATGGTGGGGGTGGAGGGGCTCTTTGGCGGAGAGTATTTTGCTAATATTTGTGTAGGAGATGTTCTTAAAAAGAGAAGTGTTTGATGAATATCCATATGGGGCCTGTTTTTTATAAGTTTTCTTTCCGTGGCATGAGTAGATAATTTTTTAATGAGGTTATTATTTCCTTGTTGCAGGCAGACTATAAGATCTTCTTAGAATAGATAAATTGCACCTTTGGGGAACTTGATGGAGAAACTGCTTCTTTAAATCCGAACCTCTGGTTGAGGCCAAAGACCTAACAAAGGACAGAGACAATGTTAGCTACTTGCTACTAAGCGACCTAGTCATTCTTTTTTCATCTCCTTTGTTCATTACTTATTGAAACCCTCTGCTTCATAACCTCCCCTCCACCTGCCACCCAGGGTCATGGAAAGAGTGGGAGGGAAGATTAAACCACTGGAGACCCTGACAGATGCTCTTTGAATATGGGGTACATAACAGAATGCTGAAAGAACCATATCAAGTCAAATGTGTTAGGGACTCCATAGAAGGAAGGAAAAAATAAGAATTTCACATTAAACATTCATTACACATCAAGTCCTATTAATTGGAGTGAAACCATCAGGAAGCTAACTATAAGCTACTCTAACCCATAGACTGCCTTCTCTATGTATGTCTGGCTGACATACCCAGAACAAAGTAAATAATGAGTTGTTTACTTACTATTTAAGAAGTATTTGTTGAATGCTTCTCATGTGTCAGGAAATTTACACACCCAAGAACACAGAAAAGAACAAGAGAAAGCAAAATCTGCTCTATGGAGCTCATAATTAGCTTTGGGACCAGAGAGTAAAATAACTAAATGAATGGAAATTTTAGTGAAGAAAAGTAAGGCATATTAAGGAGAGAGTAGGAGGGCATCGACTATTATGTAGTAATCAAAGAGACATAGCAGGCCAGCAGCACAGAATAGGCAAAAGGAACACACCACAGCATCGGGCGGGTGGGGGGGCGAGAATCTTCCTAGTAGGAGTAACAAAAGCAATACGTGAGAAAAAAAGATGGGCCTGGGATTGGGGGCTAAAGAGAAGCAACTGTAAATGAAATGAGCAATGAAGAAAGTGAGCTGAACCAGGCAGCCAGGGGTCGATCCACGAAGACTTGATGCCACGGCCAAGTCACTGTTTTTTTGAAGTTTAGTTGAAGTTGATTATCTTGAAGCCGAGTGCAGAGATGCAAAACAATTAAAAATGAAAAAGGACTATACAGAGTGAAATGGTCCTGGATATTAATGAAAAGAGTTAGTAAAAGATACATAAGCAGAATGAGTTCTATGGAAGAAAATCTGAAATACGCAGATATATAGGGAATGGCAATCAGTAACCCAGATGATTCCTCCAGTCCAAGTGTTTCAATGTTCCATACACCTAAATTATAACTATATCTTGTGCAAACATATCTTTATTCTCAATCCTCTAGAAATTGTTTTTTTTCCAGGCCATGGCAATAAATCTATATTTAAGGCAAGTCCTTCTCCTAGTACCATTGAAATGAATTTTTGTAGGCTCAGAAATCCTCCCTTGGGACCGGAGCGATAGCCCAGCGGGTAGGGCGTTTGCCTTGCACGCTGCCAGCCTGTGCCGGCCCGGGTTCGATCCCCGGCATCCCATATGGTCCCCCGAGCACCGCCAGGAGTAATTCCTGAGTGCAGAGTCAGGAGTAACCCCTGAGCATTGCCGGGTGTGACCCAAAAAGCAAAAAAAAAAAAAAAAAGAAAAAGAAAAAAAAAAAAGAAATCCTCCCTGACTCTAGGAGACTAGTACAATAAGGATGCTTAAATCCAAGTAGAAGACAAGACAGAAATGGTTTTCTTTTATTTATTTAATTTTTATTTTTTGGTCACACCCAGAGGTGCTCAAGGGTTACTTCTGGCTCTGTACTCAGGAATTACTCCTGGGGTGCTCAGGGGAACATATGGGATGCCGGTGATTGAACTCGGGTCAGCACATGCAAAGCAAACACCATACCCACTGTGCTATTGTTCCCGTCTAACACAAAAATGGTTTTAGTGAACTACTGTGGGTTACATTCCAAAAGGCATGTACCTTAATGTTTGCAAATGATCAATTCCATGACGACAATCTACTTTTTTATAATACACCTGAGATGAATGCCAAAAGCAAATGTGATAGAGAAAAATAATAATCTGAAACATCACAGGTCTCACCTTAGCAAACCATGACATTTCTATCTTCTCTCAGCTCTACATCTTTAAATATAACATTACTTGGAGTAGCACAGTATTAAGTGAAGAGTTCTTAAATGACACAATACTGAACAAAAAGAAGCAGACACAGTGAAGTTGTGTACCTAACAGATGTAGCCTGTTAGGGTGGCAGATAAAGTTTCTGCATCATTGCTGTAAAGTGACTCTATTTTTCCCTTTGACTTTAGTTATTTCAAAAACTTTCGATACTGCTCCTATGCTCCCCATGTCCGAGTATGTATGCCCTTGACTGATGGAATTTCTTCATTTGAGGACCTCTTGGCTAACAATATACTCAGAATATTTGTCTGGGTTATAGCTTTCATAACCTGCTTTGGAAATCTTTTTGTAATTGGCATGAGATCTTTCATTAAAGCTGAAAATACCACTCACGCTCTGTCCATCAAAATTCTCTGTTGTAAGTATGTTTACTATCTAAAGGAATCTGGGGTGTCCTCTCTGATCTGTGTACTAGATATTGGTTTTCAACAAATGGCATTTGATTTGAATCACACATGTAGCGACATTTCTAAGTTCAAGTTTACATTTGGTTTGGCTGCTGTTGTAGGTCACATTAGTAATTATGGCAGTGACCCCACTCCCTGGAGGGTGTGTCTTAAAATTGGGTAGTAGCAGTTAGATGAATTAAAGCTGGTCTATGGAGACAAGATCTGGAGTAGAAAACTAAGATTTTTTTAGCTATTAATTATAATAACAACCATGTTCTAAAGTCTAGAAAATCAGGCCCTGTGCAAATAGCACTTATGTGCTATTTAAAGACAATGGAAGCAATTAGATATCATTCCTGAGCTGGACAGATCATATAGAAGTTAAAGTTCTTCCCTTGCATGAAGCTGAACACGGTTCAATTCCTAGCACCATATATGCCACCCCCTACCCTCAGTACTGCCAGGAGTGATCACTGAGCACAGAGCCAGAAGGAAAGCCTGAGCATAACTGGGTATGGACCAGAAACAAAAAACAATGTCCCCAAATTAGCTTCACCACCATTTTTTTGATGGGGGAGCCCAAGCAGTACTGAAGGATTATCCCAGACAGTTAAATCCTGAGTTCCAGGGATGCTGGGACCACCATTTGCAGGGGTGGGGGGAGCCAAGGTGGTGCTGGAGACTAAACACTCACTCTGACCCTCACCACCTATTATTTAAAATACCAAAGATCAAGCATTATGCTTTAGCAGCATCGTGGTTTCTACATATTTGTAGGTTACAGTGTCCATTTATTTAATGAAGACTGAAGGGAAGAAAGAAAAAAAGAAAGAAAGAAAGGAAAGGAAAGAAAGAAAGAAAGAAAGAAAGAAAGAAAGAAAGAAAGAAAGAAAGAAAGAAAGAAAAAGAAAGAAAGAAAGAAAGAAAGAAAGAAAGAAAGAAAGAAAGAAAGAAAGAAAGAAAGAAAGAAAGAAAGAAAAAGAAAGAAAGAAAGAAAGAGAAAGAAAGAAAGGAGGGAGGGAGGGAGGGAGGGAAAGAGGGAAGGAGGGAAGGGGGAAGGAGGAAAGGAAGAAAAGAGGGAAGGAAGAAAAGAGGGAAAGAAAGAAAGAGGGAAGGAAGGAGGGAGGAAGGGAGGGAGGGAGGGAAGGAAGGAAGAAAGGAAGGAAGGAAGGAAGGAGGGAGGGAGGGAGGGAGAGAAAGAAGGAAGGAAGGAAAAAAGGAAGGAAGGAAAGAAGGAAGAAAGTAAGGAAGGAAGGAGGGAGGGAGGGAAGGATGGAAGGAAGGAAGGAAGGAAGGAGGGAGGGAGGGAAGGAAGGAAGGAAGGAAGGAAGGAAGGAAGGAAGAAAGGAAGGAAGGGAGGGAGGGAGGGAGGGAGGGAGGGAGGGAGGAGGAAGGAGGGAGTGAAAAGGCCAAAACTAGCTAGGAATATTAGAGATGCTGATAACACCAATATGCAACATTGGTAATCACATATATGTGTACATACTTATATACTCCAACAGGTGCTGACTGCCTGATGGGTGTTTACTTGTTATTCATTGGCATTTTTGATATGAAATACCGCTGGCAGTACCAGAAGTATGCGTTGCTGTGGATGGAGAGCCTACCCTGCCACCTCATGGGCTTCCTGGCCATGCTGTCCACGGAAGTATCCGTCCTGTTGCTGACATACTTGACAGTGGAGAAGTTTCTGGTCATTGTCTTTCCCTTCAGTAACATTCGTCCTGGAAAACGCCAGACCTGGGCTATCCTGACCAGCATCTGGGCTGTGGGATTTTTAATAGCTGCAATTCCATTTTGGAATGAGGATTATTTTGGAAACTTTTATGGAAAAAATGGAGTCTGCTTCCCTCTTTATTATGACCAAACAGAAGATATTGGAAGCAAAGGATACTCTCTTGGAATTTTCCTAGGTAAATTAGATTTTTTTTAGCTCCTGGAAATGTCTTACTTTTATTTATATTACATTTTATTCACTTTAGTAAAAGGCACATTTCACTTTGGAAAAAAATTCCAAGGCTTTTTCAAAGCAAAATTCTTGCTATGTATGTGTAGAAATTCTTATTAAACTTAACTTCAGAGATTTAGTGTGGTAATAGACCATGGTCTCAGAACAATCTTTGAATTATCTGTAGGATATTTACATGATCTCTGCACTGACTGTGAGCTTGGTTTAGTTTAGTGCTTTATTCTGTGGCCTGCCAAGATATTTGAATTATTTTTTCCACAACCTAGATTATTAGTTAAATAAATAGTGATAATCAAATTCGGGAAATTCTAGCAGAGGATTATCTGAATGGACACAATAGAAGGATTTCTTGTTTTTGGAAAATCTCAGTTCTAAAGTCACATGACTAATAAAGCTCTTTGATTTTCACTTTCCTTAATCCCCTAAGTTTTGTAAAAGACGATCCTATGACGTGTTTTTCTTTTTTAAATGAGAAATTTGACTAGTTAAGTTAGAAAACACACACACATGTTTTTATTGCCTGATAGGTGTCTCTTGCTTAAAATTAAGACCGTTGTCATGTCCTCTCTTTAACTAAAATGTTTTTACCACTCCAATCCTCAAATTTTGTGCCTCCCTTCCTATAAGGAGGATGCACCAAGTTCTATCATCTCTTTTTTACATTAAATAATTTTTTGTTCAAATATGCCTCTGCTTTCTATGTCTTCCAGGCTTCATTTGGATAAAAAGCTTATTCCACTAACCCTGAGTTATTATATCAGCCATTATCACCTTGCAATCTCTGGGGCCTTCTACTTCCTGTTAATCTGTTCACTAATGCTGTTCAATTCTTTCTCTCTGAGATCCCCGAAAGACTGTGCATGCCCCTTCTCAGAGATTTTTCAATGACTTCGGCTTCCCTAGTAAAGGTCAAGTTTAAATAAGTCACTTAAAACATTTATATTGGGGGACAGCAATAGTGTAGAGCAAGATGCTTGCCCTGCTCACATCCAGCCTAGCTTTGATCCTTGGCACACCATATGGTCCCCCCACCCCTGCCAGGAGTAATCCCTGATTCAGAGCCAGGAGTAAGGAGTAACACCCGAGCACTGCTGGGAATAACCCCCAGAAAGGGGGAAAGGGAGATGCCTTGCCAATTATTCCCAAATCTTCTCCACCTGTTCCTTCTCTTCCATTGGGAAATGTAAAACTTTATTTGTATTATTCTACAATACTCATCAACTAGCTACCTGCTCCCCTCCCCCACTTTTGCCATGAATATGTCATTCTTAGGTTATTGTAAACTGTCTCTAGCATAGTTGTTCTTCATTGAGTCTCATACACACAAATATATGTAAAAACATATACTAATATGCATTTACATTCATACACATATCCACTCACATCCACTCATACTTATCAAGCACATACACACACCTTCCACATTTCATTCATTGATTCAACATGGACTTGTTAGACACCCAGTGTAGGTCAAACATCCTTACTGCTCGTTACAGGTGCTGTGCTTAGACATGGTTCACCAGCTCTCAACCAGACCTGCAGCAAAGGAGGATGAACTTAACACATTCTTGTTGTCTTTTTTCCCTCTTATTTTTATTTTTCAAAACTCTTTTAAAATACTTGTGTCAAGGGCTGACTTTCAACAGATCTCAGCTGGAAGCTGCACTGCTCTGTAGGAAATTCTGACCCAGAAGCAGGTCATCTTCCAGTGGGTTAGCGCCATTTCTTATGAATGTGGGCTGCACGATTAGCTGGCCAGATGGGGTGACTGTGTTCTGGCCCCATCCCAAAGAAGGGTGGGATGTACCCAGTTTATCAGAGAGTGATGAGGTTCTCTTGAAGTTGCCTGCCCTATTGTTCCACCTGGGCAGGATTCTGAGTCATCACCCCACAGATGTGTGCCTTTGGGGTCAATAGTTTCTTAGGTTATGAACTTCTGACAAAGGCCAGGAAGGAGTGCAGAGTGTTCTAGAACTGATCTGCAGGGAGGCTGCCCAGTAGAAATGAATCCAAACCAAGAAACAAATGAAGTAAATTTAGTCAAGTGAAGAGAGAAGTTGTGTCCTGTGTGTGTAATATATATAAACATATATAAATTATATACATATAAATTTATATAAATATATAAATTATACAAATATACATATATAATGGATTTGGTGACACAGAACTAGGAAACAGGCCCTCATAAAGGATAAGGGAGTTGAGTGTGGCTGGGTCTAACTCTTCCTGTGCAGTGAGGACAGAGGTGGGTCATGTCCAAAGGGGGTTGAGTGCTGTGGTGTGTGTGGAGGCATACAAAGATAATGACACACAAGCAGCACATAAGCAGCTATGTTCCATCTGTATATATTTACATGTTGTTCCCCTAACAGAAGTCCTAGAACCCTTTCTTCTGTATAGTGAATTTACAAATGTACCATTTTAAAATCTATTTTTAAAAAAAAGAATAGAGTTAAAGAAAGTTTTCAGAGATAGTAACTGTTTCTATTCAGTACTTGGGAGACTAGTGAGTTACTAGAGATTGAACCTGGGTCAACCACATGCAAGTGCCCTGCCTGCTGTACTATCTCGCTGGCCCTGTAAATAGCCTTAAAAAAAAATTGGACCAAAAGAACAATATAAACTAATTTCATAAAAATTCTAATGTTATCACTTTGTGTGATTTCTCAGATACAAAATGTTTTGCAATAAGTAGCAGAAATGATAGTACAGTGGGTAGCACATTTGCCTTGCAAGCAACTGACTGGGATTCGATTCCTGGTATCCCACATAGTCTCCAGAGTTCCTCCAGGAGTAATTCCTGAGTGCAGATCCAGGTGTAATCCCTGGGCATTGCCAGGTGTAGCCCCAGCCAAAACAAAACAAAAATGTTTTGGGTAAGAGCAAGAGAATATCTTGATAGTATATTCCCTTAAACTCGAGCAGTCTTCTATGTCATCTAGATTTATATAAACATGTGCTCAAATAACATTAAGATTAATTTGAACAATATTTATGTCAGTTATGAGGAATGGGATTCCCTTAGGGTTCTTAATTCTAGCAGCGGTGAGAAATCAGTTTTCCTTCTTAGATAATGCTACTTGCAAGAATACTCAAAGTATAGTTGGTCCTCAAGAACATTTTCCTATCTTTTTTTAAGTGAGTTTAAAGAGTTATGAATGTAACTGTTTAAATTACTGCAATCTAGAGAAAAATAAGCAAAAATATTGAAGAGAAATCTATGGATTACTTTAAAATCTAAAACATGTAAAATAGTGTTTCTGAGGTTATTGTATTCTTACTATTTCAAGACTACCTAATTCATATTTATAAAATAGAGGAATTTGGTTGATTATATTTATTTTTTTAGATATACCACTGATTGTAGTGGCCTCTTAAAGTTTGAATTAGCAAAAAGTCATAAAAGAAAATGGATATATATCCTGCTTTTAAAAAATGTTTTAACTAGGCTAAAATTTATCTCATAAAAATATTAAAGAGAACTAAAGTGTCTTAATTTTTCATTAAGTGTTTATGTATTTGAAATATAGTTTCTATCCAGTAAACCCAGTTCCTTTCATTTATTCTAGTTTATAGCCTTAGGCCTGGCTAATTACCATTGAGTTTAGACAAAAGAATGTTGCTTGGAAGTACTGTGCTAAGAGGTACCATCAAGAACATGAAGAACATGAAGCCTATTTACTCTTGACTTATACACCTGGATCTGAAGAGCTGTGCTTTTCCCAACAGGTGTGAATTTTCTGGCTTTCATCATCATTGTGTTGGCCTATATTACCATGTTCTGTTCCATTCAAAAAACTGCCTTGCAGACTTCAGAAGTCAGAAATCATATTGGAAGAGAAGTGGCTGTTGCAAATCGCTTCTTTTTATAGTGTTCTCTGATGCCCTCTGCTGGATTCCTGTATTTGTGGTTAAAATTCTTTCCCTCTTCCGAGTGGAAATACCAGGTCAGTCTTCTCTATTGTGTGAAAGTTTGTTGTGCCTTCGTACAGCCATTGCCAAGGTCAGACATAAAATAGTGTTTAACATAGAATTCAGTGTCCGTGGATACCTGTAACTGAAATACAAAGAGCTATTACTTTACCATATTCATCATCAGTTCTTGCAGACAGAACTGGGTACTGATGTGATCCGGACAAAATTCATAGAAAAATAGGAGCTAGAGGGAAAAAATGAGTCTTAGTGTCTTCTACCTGAGCTATATAGCAGTTCTTAACCAAAGGTAGACATAAAAAAATAAAAACATACATGTCTTACTTCTTTGCCTTTGAGCTTAGTCTATAGGAACTAAAGTCTATACATGATGTTTCAGGAAAGCTGCCCCTGAGATTCTCAAATCCACAGTTCAAGATCAGAATCACTATCTTTCCCTGTCCTAACCCAGTGGCTACAAAGTGCCAGGTATTCCGTATACAGGTTTCATCAATAGACTGGGTCCACTACCCACATCCCTATTTAATCCAGAAAAAAAAATCACCTTAATTACAATTTTACTTGAAATCCTTTCTGGAATCTAAAAACCACAGTCAGTCAGCTAAAGGGCAACCCAGGACAACCTTCAGAGAATCAGAGTGTGGGATTACCTTCAGTTTGTTCTTTTTTAGTCTTTTGTGAATCTACCTGGGCAGTTCAGCCAGGGCAAAGCCATGTTATATGCATCTTACACTGGGCATCACAGTGATGGCACATTGAAAGCCAACATGAAATAGTAATACAAGGAACTGCAACATTTTCCCTTGGTCTAGAGTGTACACAAAGGTTAATCACTGATACAACACAGCCGCAGTGTCCCTGAAACCTATTAGCTTGGCTCATAACAGCATTTTGAAGACTCCTGGATCACTTAAAATGTGGAAGAGAAGATCAGAAGGGAGATCAGGGCTGATTACAGAGACGTATTTTATGCATAGGAGAGCAAAACTAAAAATATATATGTGAGCTCCTCAGGAAGAGCAGAGCTCTTGCTAGTCTATGACAGCTGCTGACCGTGTCAATGTTTACATCCTAACATTCAGATCCTAAGGAATAAGATATTCATTTACCTCCACTGTTTGTGAAAAGTTCAAGAGCTGGAGTTAACATTAAATTCTCACCTATTCTGAGATGTGGATCCATCAAAGTTTTTTTTAATGTATTCCCTTGCTGAAACTATTCCACCTCATCTGGATTTTCACTTGAATCACTTGTCTTCCCATTGTTCATCGATTGCTGGAGCAGGCACCAGTAACATCTCCATATGTTCTTTGCATGCTAGTGTAGACCAAGGGCATCTGCTCGCTCCAGGAACATGAAGAGCCTCAAACAGTTCCTTCAGGTCATGGAAATGAGGTCTATAATTGTTACTGGTTTTTGGCATATCAAACACGACACAGGTAGCTTGCCAGACTCTGCCATGTGGGTGGGATACTCCCGTAGTAGCCTCTCATCTCGTGCATTTATTGATGAACCGCATGGCCGCTTTCAGCTTTTCTGCTGGGTAAAGTATTGACGAGCTGCAGAGTCCAGATGTTGAAATGGCATCCCTCATGATGGGGTTCCTCTGGCTTCTTGTGAGACTCTTCTGGGTTGGTGGGCCAGGGCTAGAAACCACCTTCCCTCCTGGGTGCCTTATGTTCAGTTGGGCACAGGAAGAGCCAGTAGCAGCTCTGCCCCGTGTATCTGAATTTTTATTTTCTACAAAATAAAAATTGAAAGTTTTCAATTTAGATTGGAAAAAAATTTAAATTTAACTTAGATTCATACCTATTAAATATCCCTTGCCATCCTTCACGGTTTAGATAGTACCTTTTCCATAGTCAAATTTTAGATTCTTCCTCCAAATACTCATACAACCTAGATGTCAAAAGCTTCCAGTTGCTATATTTCCCCTATGGGTCTCATTTAAACCACTGCTCACAGTGCTATTTTTCAATGTACCCATTACCGCCTTCAGACTTAAGGAATATACTGACCATGTTTTGTTTACCTTGACACAGTTAATTTCTCTCAGTATCATTTAATATATATATATATATATATACATATATATATATATATATAAACCGAAGGTGCTGAGTTGTTCTGAGTATGATGGAAGAGATGCAGATGGTCTCATTACTTTGGGAGATTTCTGTTTCCACACTTTTCTCCATGTAGTCTTTTGTTTCTCTTCAGTTTGGTTGGAGCCAACCTTATGTGGTGGACCAAAGGTGAAGTGAGATAGGCAGGAGTCTTGGGCTCCTGCCCTCACCTGTCACTCATCAACTGAACGGATATGACAAAGTCACCTTAATTTACCAATGTTATTCTTAGAAAGTCTCTTAAATTTCTTCCAATCTTAATATTTTTTATTTTTATTTCCTTGAGGCTTTTCCTCTGTAATAGATTGTTGGAGCTGTCTGAACAAAATGTCACAAATTGGGTAGTTTAAACAACAGTTTAAACCTCCATTCTGGAGGCTGGAAATTCAAACCAAGTTATCAGCAGTAATGGCAGTTCTAGTCCTTCCTTGGTTCGCAGTTGGCTGTCTTTGTGGACAACATTGCTTTCCTATGTGGACTTCCCTCTAAATGCACACTTGGTGACTATCCAAATTCCCTCTTCTATAAGGAAACTAATCAGTTTGAATGGGGCTCTCCCAAATGGCCCATTTTTCTTGGTCACGCTTCTAAAGGTTCTATCTCCAAATATAGTCAAATGCTGACGTGCATATATGAGCTATGACTTCAATATATTTATTCAGGGAGGAAGATGTCATAGTTCATCTTATGGTGCATAATCATGTACCTGATTTAGAGTCAGGAATGTCTTGTCTTCAAGGTTATGTGATCATAAGAAGAATAATCATTGTCTTTGGAGAGTCATATATTCCAGATTATAGGATTGAGGGCACTAGATTTAAGTAAAAGGGCCTTATGAAAACAGTACTAGGTCATACATCAATATTCCTGTACATGTCAAGTTATTCTGCACATGACTGAGTTATTTGAGCTTAGTCTTACACATTTTGGTGGGCTAGAAAAGAAATCTTTCACTCACTTAACTAAGTCACTTCTTGCCTGCCTGGCTTTTCACTGTGTCTTAGGAAGTGCTGCTCCAAAACACTAAGATCATCTTGTTCCCACACTGTATGAAGCCCACCCCACTTAGGTGTATAACTAACAGTGCCTGAGGTCAGTCCAGAAGATAAGCCAGCTTCAGTGTCCATCTGAAAATTACCTATTAACCTTCCCTTACTCAATGAGAAACTTCCTTCCTGATTAGTTCTTTTGGGGAGCCAAGAAATAAAAACAACTTACTTTGATTTCCTTCCTTGTTAACTATTCATATTATCCAGCTTACTCTAAATTAAGCACATAGTAACCTGAAATTAGTAAATATAAGATGTGCTAAATATAGATATTTCTTACATATTCTTTGCAAGAAAAGATGGAATATTGAAAGAGGAAGGCAAACTTTGCAAACACGAAAACATGTTAAAGAAAATATCAAAGACAAGGAGTGGTTGTATAAGCAATAAGAGAGGAAAGGAAGGAAGGAAGGGAAGGAAGGGAAGGAAGGAAGGAAGGAAGGAAGGAAGGAAGGAAGGAAGGAAGGAAGGAAGGAAGGAAGGAAGGAAGGAAGGAAGGAAGGAAGGAAGGAAGGAAGGAAGGAAGGAAGGAGGGAGGAAAAGGAGGGAGAAAGGGAAGGAAGGAAGGGAGGGACGGAGGGAGGGAGGGAGGGAGGACGGAGAGCAATTAAAAGATGGGATAATAATAAGGCTATGAGGGTGAAGAAGACGAAAAAAGAGGAGTGAAAAAGAAGAGGGTGAAAAAAGAGGACATAATGCTTGTCACATGTCACCTGAACCAGGAGTCCTTTAAACTTGTAAGGATGTAGGAAGATTGTTGTGTAGTGGGTAAGAAAAACTTCAGGATTAGCACTGAAGAGACTGATGAAAACCAACTCTGGTCCTGCTCTCTGATTTCTGTCAAATAAGTTCTTATCAGCCCTTTCACAGATAAAGAAGGTGATGTCTCTGGAGCATGCGTGACTGTGTTAGGTCACTAAAAGATAAACAAGTGTCTGACTCTAGGATCAGACTGTGTATAATAGGAAAAGTATTTGCTATTGCAGTCAAGTAAATGATGTGTGTTTTGTCCTTAAAGAACACAGGGGTCAGGGCACCAGCCTCCTCCCATATGTGGTCAGGAATTCACATATATTCTTTTAGTCACTCAAAGCTTAACACATAATAGCCTACTGCTACCTAGAAGTTTTACTGATAACACACATAGCCAATAATTACGTATTGGCTATGTATGGAAAAAAATTTTATTGTGAAAACCACAAGAGAAAATAGGTTTCTGTAATTGTATTTATTAATTTCATAAGAATATGGTTTGGTTAGGTTTGGTGTTTAGGTCACACCCAGTGATGCTCAGGGGTTACTCCTGACTCTGCACTCAGGAATCACACCTGTCAGTGCTTGGGAGACCATACGGGGTACCAGGGATTAAACCTGGGTCAGTTGCATCAAGGCAAATGCCCTATCTGCTATATTAACTCTCTGGCCAAGAATATGTTATTTATTTACCAGAAAATCCACATGTTAATTGACCCTCACAGTTCAAACTCATGGTGTTCAAGTGGCAACTGTATTTCATTGGGCCATTGTGAAATGTCACAAACCACTGTCCCAAATTTTCCTCACAAAGAACTATTGTGGCATATCTGAAGAGTCAATTAGTATTGTATTTGTAAAACCTCACACTGGAAGGAATAGGTCATTACAATTAGATATTATATTCTTTCTTTACTCTTCAGATCCTTCAGTCTGAATAGGATTATGAGAACGTCAAGTAGATCACTAAGGTCTTCAGATCTGAAACTAAAACCAGCCTCAGATTTGACTCTGGAGCAGAGCTTTCCTGAACACTGTTCCATTAATTAGGAATGGTTTCCTAAGCTTTTGTTCCTTTCATTTTTTTGTGAAATAAGATTGTTTTTACTGAATGAAACTTACTTAGAAAGATGTAAGTAGGGGAGAGAGAAAGGAATTTATGTTCAAGAAAGCACTTGAGCCTGAAAGAAAAAGCAAGCAAACAGAAATGGAAAAACACTATTTTTATTCAAGGTAGAACATGAGCATGAAAGAGGCAGTCTATGATCAGTGCAACCCAATTTACAGGCAGATTGGGAGATGACATCAGTGTGGGCATTCACTGGTTGGTAGTATTTGGTAGCTTTGGTGGTGTTTGGTGCAATTGGTAGTGTTTGATTAGCTAGACAGCAATTGCATATCTGCTATTCAATAGCTTCAGAGAGTTAGTCTTTTTCTTACTTTAATTTTCCCTAAAGAATGATGGTATAGCAAGGAAGATTCATTTTATATCAATTCTTCAATTTCTGAAGAATTTGTGCTTTTTATCTTATTTGACAGCTACCGATCAGTTATTGAAATTCAGCAAAGTTAAATAACAGAACCTTAAATCCATAGGTTCCAAGCTCTTCAAACAAAAAGAGTTTCAATAAGGTAAAAACTTTGTGATTTAGATAGTCTTCTCAAAAAATAACAGAAAGTACAAAATAGTATGTGTATTTTGTGTGCATTTAAAAGTCCCAGTTCCTTTTTTTCACATTTATTTTTCTTTCTCAGGTACAATCACTTCCTGGATTGTTGTTTTCTTCCCTTCCAGTAAACAGTGCCTTGAATCCAATCCTTTACACTCTCACAACAAGTTATTTTAAGGACAAGTTAAAACAGCTACTGCACAAACACTGGAGGAAGTCTATATTCAAAACTAAAAAGAAGAGCATTTCTGCATCCATTGTGTGGTCAGATGACTCCTCATTTAAACTGGGAGTTTTGCACAAAGTAATTCTTGGGGACAGTATAGAGAAACCAAGTTCCTAGTAATTGGTTTGGATCACAGAACTTTCAATGCACTACATATTTAAAAAAATACTACATCTGGAAAATGTATCTGCAGTGCTTTTCATCCTGACCAACAGCATGCCTTTCTACAGAGCAGATAACCTTGACTTCTACAGAGCAGATAACTTTGACACTGTGCTGTAGTGACCACTGTACTGTTTATCAGCCACTAAGAACTGTACCTAAGGGTTCTTCTCACCCTTAGATGCCCTAAAGCAGTGGAACACATTGAATAGCTGATATGCCATTTGATGTGGGCATCAGTTAATGCCCTCTAGCTAACCAAATGCTACCAACTCCACCAAACACCACCAATGCTACCAAACACTACCAACCAGTTAATGCCTACACTGATGTCATCTCCCAATCTGTCTGCAAATTGGGTTACACTGCTCATAAAATAAAAGTGGCAAGGCAGTCACAAGATCTAATCCCAGCATGGTCACTAGATGGCAAGAATTACAGATATTCCCTTGCCTCTTCAATGTCATATGAAACCATTACTCACCAAAATAGTGGTTATTCACCATTATTTAAATAAATGGTTATTCACCAAAACTCTTCAGCGCCACCCTCAAGAACATCATGCGACAATTAGAATGGGAAGGAAGGGGAGTGAGGATAGACAGTCGGCAACTATGCCAACTCCACTTTGCTGATGACATCGTTCTAATAACACCAAACATTAGCCAACCGGCACAAATGCTGGCTGACTTTGACTGAGAATGTGGAAAGATAGTTCTACAGCTGAATCTCAACAAAACTATGTTCATGAAAAATGAACTACTTCCAGAGGCCCCATTCACTCTCAATGGAACAAACATCTCTGAATGCAGCACTTATGTGCACCTAGGTCAAGAAGTCAACATGATGAATGACCTAAAACCTGAGCTGTGCAGGAGGAAGAGAGCTGTATGGAATGCCTTCAAGAGCATCGAAGAAATAGTTAAAAAGTCAAAGAACCTTCGGCTCCGACACATCTCTTCAACTCCACCATTCTGTTCTCCTTGCACTAACATATGCCTCAGAGACCTGGGCCCTACTAAAGCAGGATGAGAATGCTATTTGGGTCTCCCAAAAAGGAATCTAAAGAACTATGCTTGGAATATCATGTCTCATTCAAGTGAAAGAAGGAATCCGGAGCTCCAACCTCAGTCGCTGTTCCAGAGTCACAGACGCTGTCTCGTTTGCCAAGGCATCGAAAATCAGATGGGCTGGACATGTAATGCGATTTGGAGATGACCGCTGGACTAGAGCCATTACCAACTGAATCCCAGGGGGATGTCAAAAGATCACGTGGCCGCCCACCTACAAGATGGTCAGACTTCTTCATCAAGACCCTGAACGAACAGTTTGAGGCTCTTTGTATTCCTGACGCAACCAGAAGCCATTGGGCTACACTGGCACATGATAGGGTCAAATGGAAATGTTACTGGCACCTGCTCGAGCAAATTGATGAATAATGGGATGCCAAGTGACCAAGTGCTGAAACCATGGATGTCGTGTTGTTAGCAGAGGATTTCTGAGCTGTTCTTCTACCCGGTGGCAACAAGGGCAGTAGCTGTGTTGAAGTTTATACAGGGCTTGGTATCTGGCATATGACTAGAGTCACAGACTGAAGAAGCTTAGGACCATTCACCTTCATAGTTTTTATTTAATGTCTGAATGTCTGAAGAGTTAAAGTCTTCAAACATCACAAATAGGAGGTAGATATTTTTCTCAAGGTTAATTATGCCACAAAGAAAATTTGGGCACCTACATTTCAGTGTGTTCCTAAGTTTTTTTAGGGTGCCACGTCTATTACTCTCAAATTCTGCCTTCATATAACATGCAGATAAGAGGTGTCCAATAAAACTAGGATGTTAAATTTGGAACCCAATTTGATTACTCAATTAAGTTATGTTTGTGAACAATAAGGCCCCAAATTTTGGACTTGCTTTTTTTTTTTTTTGTAAAATATTTTGATTGATTGATTCAATTGATTGGTTTTTGGTTCACATCTGGTGATACTCAGGGGTTACTCCTGGTTCTACACTCATGAAATCACTCCTAGAAGTGCTTGAGGGGGACCATATGGAATGCCAGGGATTTATCCCAGGTCAAATGCATGCAAAACAAATGTCTACCAGCTGTACTCTCACTCCAACACATGAATTTGCTTTTTGTAAAAAAAAAAAAAGTATTGTAAAGTCCTAAGAATGTTTTTATACTGAAAGTTTATATGTAAAAAAATCAGGTAAATAAAGTTATATTTTGTGTTTTTCCACATGTTAATTTAATCTCAACAAAGAACACAAGTATGGGCCACCTGCCTCTTGAGGTGTTGCAGGTGTGGATGTAGTGTCTGGCTGCATTAGCAGGTGGCAGACAGGGAGATAGGCTTGTCTACACCCCCAGGGCTCTGCCCCGTGGGCCATAGATGGTGGATGGTCTGACATAGGAAAAGATCGGGACCCCTGAGATCAACCCAGAGCCATGGCAGAGCCTGACAAGCTACCTGTGGTGTATTCGATATGCCAAAAACAGTAATAATAGAGATGAATTGGACAAGGGACATACCAGACACACAGCTGTGCTGCCCAGCCCATGTGGAGCAGCTCATGGAGTCTCTGGGGAATCGGCTAGTCCCCGGCTGAGACCAATGTAGCTCCTAGGATAAAGCAGTCATGTGGGGGGAAGCCACACGGGCCAGTATTGGAGCAGGGATTTGGGCTCCTCCCTCTCCATGCCGGTGGCGTGGCTATGGGCTCACAACCTTCGCAACCAGATGAACTGGATAAGGGGCAGACCAGACACACAGCTTTGATAGTGCACAGCTACGCAAGATGCTTAGATAACAAAGTAAGCTAGAACCAGGTCCTTCCCAGGATATTTCACATCTGTACACCATAATGATCACTGTAGTTGTAACAAACTGGGGAGGTTGATGGGGAATGAGGAACTATAATGTCACACTAGAACTCACTACTGAATATACACATAGATAATTGCATCATAAACCATAAGGCAAGACACAAGGTGTAGGAGAAGAGAGAGAGAGAAATACAGAGACAGAAATAGAGATAGAAAGATGAGAGACTCAGACGAACGGGAGAGAGTTGCCATCCAGATCTCCCCTAGTTCAGTTCACCATGAGGCTCCCCGCAGGCAAGGTTTAGGGAGTGGGCCAATCACTTCTGTAGGGCATCGGAAGCAGCCAGATGAGACTCGCTCACCATAATAGCCGCTTTATCACTGTTCAGACCCCACAGCTCATCAGCACCCACACAAGAGAGATGCTGATCTCAAGACCAGCTCAAAGCAGCCAAGTTTGAGCCCAGGTAGGTAGGCAGCTCTCAGAGGCGGCTGGGCACAGGGAGAGCAAGTAGCAGCTCTGCCCCATGTCTGTAAGTCTCTGGATCAGCATACCTGGGATGGATTAAAAAAAAAACAAAACTGCTGCAGGGTGGGTGTCGATGATCTGGGCTGTAACAAGCCAGACGACCAACAAGCCAGATGACCCCCACTCCATGAGGGCTGCCATCTTCCACATCGGACTTCCCTCTTGTCAGAACTCCACCCAGTAGCAGATGAGTCTATCACAGCCCGGATCATCAACACCCACCCTGCAGCAGTTTTCTTTTCAATCCGGCCCAGGTATGCTGATCCAGAGACTTACAGACATGGGGCAGAGCTTCTACTTGCTCTCCCTGTGCCCAGCCTCTCACGAGGCGCCCAGAAGGGATGGTGGGTTCTAGCCCTGGCCCGCCACCCCAGCAGGGCCTCCCAATAAGCCAGACGACCCCCACTCCATGAGGGCCGCCATCTTCCACATCGGACTTCCCTCTCATCAGAACTCCACCCAGCAGCAGGTGAGTCTATCGCAGCCCGGCTCGAGCAGCCGCTTGCAGGTTGAGCGGTTCATCAATAAATGCTGTATTTAGAGGTGACTACAAGAGTATGCCACCCACCACGGCAAGCCTGGCCATCTGCCCCTGTCGTATTTTATATGCCAAATACCAGTAACAATTATATTAGGTCATTCCCATAACCTAATATAATTGTCTGAGGCTCTTTATGTTCCTGGAGCAAGCAGATGCCCTTGGGCTCTACTAGCATGAGATAGGACATATGGAGATATTACTGGTGCCTGCTGGAGCAAATAGATGATGAACGGGAAGATAGTGATAGTGATAATACCAGCATAGAACTGAGCACTGTAAGTAGGCAAAGGATATACATGATAACCTCTAACTGTATGTATTGCAAGCCACAGTGTGTAAAAGAAGGAAGAGAGAGGTGGGAGGGGAGAGAGAGAGAGAGAAAGAGAGAGAAGTGAAAATTGCCTGCCAGGGGCCGGAGCGATAGCCCCGCTGGGTAGGGCATTTGCCTTACATGCGGCTGGCCCATGATGGCCCAGGTTCGATCCCCAGCATCCCATATGGCCTCCCAAGCACCGCCAGGAATAATTCCTGAGTGCAGAGCCAGGAAAAACCCCTGAGCATTGCAGTGTGTGACCCCAAAAAAAAAGAAAATTGCCTGCCATAGACGCGGGGGTGGTGAGGGGAGGAAATCATGGGACATTGGTGGAGGAAAAGGGGCACTGGTGGAGGGATGGGTGCTGGAACACTGTATGACTAAAACCCAAATATGAACACTTTTTAACTGTATATCACGTGGTGGTATAATAAACTTTATTATACCACCACATTAAAAAATTAAAAATAAAGGGATTTTATTTTATTTAGCTGCATTCAGAAAAGAAAAAAAATTCAGAATTTATGTCAGAGTTATGGTAGTTTACCTGTCATGATAGCTTTCCTATTACTACAGGAAAACTATCACATTGACAGAAACTATCAACTTAGTTCCTTCATTTTAATCAACTGAGTTATTTCTTATATAACAGAACCCTTCTGTTAGTATTCATTTTCCTAACTATTGTCTAGGCTTCCCCTTTTCTTTATTGTTTCAAACTTCTCTCCAACTTGTTCTGCTCTGATTAGTTGCTTCTTCAATATCTACTAATATTAAATAACTTTTGTCATCCCGATCATATTTTTTCAGTCAAATCCTTGCCAATATTAGGACCATAAAGCAAGAGCAGACTCTGAGCTCAGTACACTCCATTCTTAACACAAGTGTATTTCCTCTGTTGCTGAAAAGCGTGAAGCTGGCCCTGAAACCTAACACCTAGGAACTCTTTGTGAATGTCCATGTGGACAACATGTAGCACTAGATATTAGAAATATAGACTCAGATACTTCTGGGAATTTGGAAGCGCCATACCTGCTTTACTATATCTCTGCCTCAAGGCTCTTTTGGTGATGGTATGCCACTGGCAATTTGGTAGTACATGCGGTAATTCCTATGTATTTATATATATTTTTTGCTCTGCCCCTGAAATTCTATAATTTTATTATTAAATGATCAATGAAAATGAAAAAAAATTTAAAAGATGACTTCAAGAACAATTAGAAGGATAAACTGATAGATACATTGTCAGCTGGTATACCAAAATGTCAATAATAAGTCTAGATGACATGATTATAGGACTTCACTGTAAATTATTTTAAATTTAAATTTTTACATTAGGTTTTGGAGAGAAATCAATGAGGTTAGAAGAAATGATTAATGCATAGCTCTGAGTTCACTGATAGTCATCTAGTAAAAAGAATAACTAAAATTCCTTGTTTTTGTTTTGGTGTACACGTGGTGGTACTCAGGACTTTCTTCTGACTCCACACTCAGAGGTCACTCCTGGGACCATATGTGGTGCCAGAGATTGAATCCGTGCCACCACGTGCAAGGCAAGCACCATACCTACTGTATTCTCTCTCTGGTCCTTAAATTCTTATTCTTGTGATACTTTAAACTTAATTCCAGTGTGGTGGGGGGGAGAGAAAACTGGAGGCATTGATGCTGGGAAATGTGCACTTGTGGAGGGATGGGTGCTGGAATACTGCATGACTGAAACCCAATCATGAACAGATTTCCAATGGTCTGTCTCATGGTGATTCAATAAAAAAAATTAATAATAAAATAAATTCCAGTTGTATTTTTTTTTTTTTTGCTTTTTTGGGTCACACCGGCAATGCTCAGGGGTTTCTCCTGGCTCTGCACTCAGGAATTACTCCTGGCCATGCTCAGAAGACCATATAGGATGCCGGGAATCAAACCCGGGCTGGCATGGGCCTGCCGCATGCAAGGCAAATGCCCTACCCGCTGGACTATCGCTCCAGCCCCCAGTTGTATTTTATTTATTTGTTTATTTATTTATTTATTGCTTTTAGGGTCACACCCGGCAATTATCAGGGGTTTCTCCTGGCTCTGCACTCAGGAATTACTCCTGGCAGTGCTCAGGGGACCATATGGGATGCTGGGGATCATCGAACCTGTGCAGGCATGGGCTGGCCGCGTGCCAGGCAAACGCCCTACCTGCTGGACTATTGTTGCAGGACTCCTCTAAGAGCCTCTGCATCTGCTCTGAATTGCCTCCCTGCAAATCACTTCATAGATAAGGGGGTAGTCTAAATGTGGCAGTTTATCTGACCAGGTATTCTGTACTAGCTGATATAAATATTCTCTCATGCTACCACAATCATCGTGGGACTAGCTAGATCTTACCAGCATATTTGCCTGGCCACGTTGGATACCTAAGTAATTAGACCAGAGAGAAATGCTGTTTTGCGTCAAAGCAAGCAAGCATGGCTCCCTGATAACTCAAAGGCAACTAAAATACAAAACTACCGTGAAGTAGACCAGACTTGTGAAGGCTTGGAGAAATATTTAACTGGCATTAGTATTAGTCTTTGGTACAGAGACATGCCATCTCAGAAACCCCCTTCTCTACCCTATAAAGGCTTTTCCAGGCAGATCTTGGCTCAAGACATTAGCATATAAAAAGACATTAGGCGAGGTGCTGGGAGAAATTACCTGAGGGCATTTGACCCTCCCTGCCAGGGGAAGTTACATTTAGCTTACAGCTCCTCTCAGCTCTGCTAGGAGGCTTTGAATTAGCTCTGGGTCCTTGTAAACAGCCAGAAAGCCTCCTGAAGTTGCTACATTTCTATAGAGCTATTTTCCTGTTTTAATCTCTAGATAGCCCAGCCCAGAATGGGCTGGGCTGAAGTTTGGGCGGATTTCTAGCTATAAAATAAGTTGCAAGAAGAAAGAAGCTCTCTCTTTTTCCCCTTTTTGCCATTTCGGCTTCTCTTGGCATTTTGCTTCTCCGTCCTCTCCATTCTCGTGTTGGGCATCAACACGTGGTGGCAGCCATCTTGGCCTACACCTGGCTGGGGCCTAGCTGGGAACCCAGAGTCTGGAGGTTTTCCCTGCTCTTGGATTGTATATTGGGACCTGTGATAGTAAAGTCCTTTTAAAACTGCATCAGATTCCTGAGTCTTCATCCATTCCCTGCCGGCTCGGAGGTAGAAGGGAACTCGCTTCCCGGCACTGTTGGGGACCCCGGCGGCGCCCCAACAGACTATTACTCTGCCCCCCAGTTGTATTTTTAAATAATAAAATAAATTCTAGGTGGTTGTATAAGTAAAGCTATAAAAATATAGATAATTTATGGAAATAAATTTTACTACTTGTTGGAAATGGTAACACCAGAGTAGAACTAAGCATTGTATGTAGGCAAAAGGGATATACATGATAACCCTTAAATGTATGTATGGAAAGCCACAACTTGTAAGAGAAGGGAGGCATAAAGAGAGAGAGAGACACAGAGAGAGATAGAAATGAAGGAGGAAGAGGAAGAAGAAGAAGAGGAGGAGGAGGAGAAGAAGGAGGAGGAGGAGGAGAAAGAGGAGGAGGAAAAGGAGGAGGAAACAAAGGAGGAGGAGCAGGAGGAAGAAGGAAAAGGAGGAGGAGGAGAAGAAAGAAGAGGAGGAGTAGGAGGAGGAGAAAGAGGAAGAGGAGGAAGAGAAAGCAGAAGAGGAGGAAGAGGAAGAGGAAGAAGAAGAAAATGAAGGGAAGAGGAGGAGGAGGAAGAGGAAAAAGGAGAAGGAGGAGGAGGAGGAGGAGGAGGAAAAGTGCCTGCTAAAGAGCCAGACTTTGGGAGACAAGAGGGAATCTGGGAAGACTGGTGTTGGGAAATGTGCACTGGTGGAGTGATGGATGCTGCAACATTATATGACTGAAACCCCATCATGAACAGCTTTGTAAAAGTCTATTTCACAAGTGTTAAAATAAAATTTTAAAAATAAATTTAAAAAAGATCACTGTGGGACCAGTAAAAAAAAATTAAGAGACCAGACCAAAAATTACTAAAGACCCAGGTTTCTAGTTCCACATATAAGGAGTTTAGAACTTGTCACCCAACCTGTAACGGTAAGAGGTTAAAAGACTGAAACTATTTTTTTTATTTTATTATACCACCATGAGATAAACCATTTCAAAGGTGTTAATAATTGGGCTTCAACCATACAGTGTTCCAGCACCCATCCCTCCACCAGTGCATGGGGAAGGGAATTGAGGACATTGGTGGTGGGGTGGAAAATGGGCACTGTTGGAGGTATGGGTGCTGGAACACTATGTGACTAAAAACCAAATATGAACACCTTTGTAATTGTATATCTCATGGTGGTATAGTAAAATATTTTTTAAAAATTTATATTATTTCCATTGTTTCTCGAACTCTTTAAAACTCCCCCACCCTATCACTGTCTGTTTCTGTCTCTCTCATTTCCCCCTCTAGCTGCCAATCTTCTACCTCCAAAATTCTGCGAGTATCTTCTGCAGCATAATTTTGTTCTTTACCCTTGCCCCAAACTAACCTCTGAGCCTATCTTTGCTCAGCCAAAAAAAAAAAAAAAATGAATGAAACTGCTTTATTGGGCTAGAGAGACAGTTCCAGAATTAAGGCACATCCTGCCATGTACACCACGTGGCTAATTCTAATTCCATCCCCCACTGCTCATGGTCCATAAGCAGCAATGCCAGATCCTTCAGCACAGACTCAGGAATAAGCTCTGAGAAGTTCTGAGTGTGACCCCCAAACAACAACAACAACCAAAGGAAATGCATTCTGAAAAGAAGAAATGCAGTGAAGGAAAAGAGAAAGAGAGAGAAAGGGAAAGAAATAAAGAACCTGCCATGGAGGTGGGCTGGGGAAGGGGGGAGGGAACCGGGGACGTTGGTGGTGGGAGATGGGCACTGGTGGAGGGATGGGTGCTGGAACACTGTATGACCAAAACCCAAACATGAACTTTTAATTGTATATCTTTTTTATTTGTATATCTCATGGTGGTATAATAAAATACTTAAAAAAAAAAAAGAAAAGAAGAAATGCATTGTTAAATATTCTGTTCTGGTTCTCCACTCTTTAGATGCATAACACAAAAAGGAAAAGCTTTGACAATTATAGCAGAATGGAACTTCCACCTGCACATATTAATAAAAATAGAAGGAAAACAGGATAAAACCTTACTTTAAGAGTGGGGAAACAACTCAAGGGTTCTAGCACTGCCATTGTATGCTCAAAGCTCAGAATTTGATCCCAGGTATTTGTGGCCTCCTGAGAACCATGGGCATGGCCCTACTAACCCCCAGCATCACTATCCCTGGGTAATGACATTTTTATGAAAGATGTACCAAAAGTACCAAATCATCAGGCCTTCACTGCCAGGTTGTGCATTACCAGGAGTCCCAAAGGCACAAGCTTTACTGGGGAGACCTGTGTGAAATAAAAAAAAAAACCAAATATCCAACAACAGACGAATGAAAATATAAACCATGATATACCCTTGGTACCTGTATTTCAAATACACACAATTTCTCTCCCCATTAATTTAAAAAGATATATGCATTCCTATGCAGTGTTTAGTGCAACAGCCAGGACATAAAAACCCAAATGTCCAACAACAAAAGATTAAATTTTAAAAAATTGCCATATATGTACAATAAAACTCTATGCAGCCTTAAGAAAAATGAGTTCACACAGTTCACTGAAATGTGGGTAGAACTGGAGGGTGTTGAGTTAAGTAATAAGAGTAAGAAGCCAATAACTAACTAGTCTCACCTATGGTATATAGAAAGTCAATACAATAAAAATAGGATCAAACAACCAACCCTTCATCTTGTATAACAAAAATCTGATTACCAAACAGCGGGGAAAGATTTTGACTATATAGACAGCTGTGGAGGGTATTGGGTACTTTGGTGGTGGTGGGACACAGTAACAGTAACTTTGCATGTCAATATCATAAACATTGACACTATTGTAATCATATTATATAAAACATTTTTAAAAGGAAAGAAAATGAAATTTCACTCTTCTTCCGCCCAGAATAGATTTACAAAAATGTGAGTCTTTTCCCATCCTCTACCAATAATTGCTTAACTCTGACTGTCCCCCACCAACACATACTCCTATATGCAAGTATGTAGGACCCTGAGTCCATGTCCATTAGTACTGTGGCAAAGAATTCCTTCATTTATGCTATTGAATCACTTAATTATGATTCAGTATTAGAAAAATGTCTATAAAATGATGCTTTATATGTGTATGCCCTTCTACAATCTATAAGGAGCGTTTATAAATAAAATAACTTCAATGAAAGACATAAAGTAATACAAATAAATTTAATTTTATTTGGAGGAACATTCCCATGATTGCTAGGGCTTACTTCTGACTTTGTGCTCAGAGATCACTCTTGGCAGTGCCTGAGGTACCATATGCAATACATGGGGTCTCACTGAGGTCAGCTGCAGCAAGATAATAGCCCTAAGCACTGTGCTGTCTCCCAGACTTCATACTAATAAATTTTACCAAAACTCTTGTCTCCTAATTCAATGAGCTTTCACTACATCAATGTGCATTAGTTAAGCATGATCAAGAAATGTCAAGTTCTAAGTCATTGCAGAAGAAGAAAGAAGGAAAGAAAGGAGGGAGGGAAGGAGGGAAGGAAGGAAGGAAGGAAGGAAGGAAGGAAGGAAGGAAGGAAGGAAGGAAGGAAGGAAGGAAGGAAGGAAGGAAGGAAGGAAGGAAGGAAGGAAGGAAGGAAGGAAGGAAGGAAGGAAGGGAGGGAGGGAGGGAGGGAGGGAGGGAGGAAGGGAGGGAGGGAGGGAGGGAGGGAGGGAGGAAGGAAGGGAGGGAGGGAGGGAGGGAGGGAGGGGAGGGAAGAGAGGGAGGGAGGGAGAGAGGGAGGGAGGGAGAGAGGGAGGGAGGGAAGGAGGGAGGCTTCAGAATGATTCATTTCTATATTTAATGTTTAAGATTTTGTGAATAAGTGATTACTTAATTCATAATAGTTGCTCAATATCTATTTTTAATAAATTAACTAGCAAGATATCTATATCTTAAGCTGCCTAAAAATCACAATCTAATTGCCCAGAATGATCAAAGGATTTTAGATAACTGATGTGGCATTGGTTAGGATAAAATGCGGTGTGCTTATAATTATATTCTAAATATAATAACAGAAATGTAGGTATCATACACCCATATCTAAGTGCACATGTCTATAAACATATATCTTTAGAAAGTCCCCTAATACCCCTACTTCCCATCTTGGTCATCTGTTTTTATAAAAAGCCCTGCCAGAAGGAATATATTTTCAATAGATAAGAAAAAAATACCCATAGACATAAAACTCTGCCTCAAGAAAGAGAGCAAAATTCATGTAAGAGTTTCCCATAAATTTACAATCTACTGAACAGAGCACCTTTCATAAAATCTTCAGTGAAACCAGACGGTTTTAAAGAGAGATCATCTGACATCTGTTTCTTACTGGTACTAAGAATGGACGAGGCCCCACAGATTACAGATATAATAGAGAGTGAATAAAGCCCTTGACTTTGGTTTATAAGAGGGAGAAAATTCACTCATTGAGACGCATCAATCCAAGAACAGACTCTGGTGTGAGTTAAGGCAAGACTTCCCTGATAGCTGACCAAATAGTAGAGGTTATTGGGCAAATGATTAGTTATGGGGATAAAGGGAAAATTCAAGGAATTCAGAGAGAATGGGTGAGGCTCGGGTCCTAAATCCCAAATATTATTGTCAGATTGAAGTACACTGGAGAAGTCAGAACACTAATCAAAGTATAAGCAATCCTGTATAACAAAAATGACAAAATGTGACTGTCACACCACAAGTGTGTCTGTATATGTGTGTGGGGGGTGGGGGGTTGAGACGGGAGAATTAGGTAAGATAGTGAAGGGATAAGTCTGCCTAAAATAACTGAAAATGGTAATGCTAAACTAGAACTGAGTATTGACAGTAGATAAAGGGAGATGCATAATAACCCCTCAATATATGTGTTGTAAACCGGAATGCACAAAGAGAGAGAGAGAGAGTAAGAGAGAGGGAGATAGAGAAAGTGGAGACATAGAGGCAGAAAGGGTGGGGTGAGGGAGGGAAACAGGGAATATTGGTGCTGGGTAATGCGCACTGGTGAGGGGATGGGTGCTGCAACATTGTATGACTGAAATTTAATCATGGACAGTTTTGCAATTGTAATTGTAATGGTCTATCTCATGTGATATAATAAAATTTAAAAAAAGAAGAGAAAAAGGCTAAAGAAAACGGCTCTGTTTGCATTAAGTACCTGCAGTCCGAGAATGGGTTACTGGCCTATATATATACATAGAAGTTTAGAGAACACTGACAAGTATTAACCATGTATTGAATTTAAAACTTACTGAAGAATTCAAGTGTGTGTGTGTGTGTGTGTGTGTGTGTGTTGGTAAATTGGCATGACTACCAAAAGAAATAAAGTTGCCCATTAATTAATGTGATGTTTGAATCAGTAGAAATTAAATACTCTATTTAAGAGTTATTAATTTTTAGAATAACCTACTTCCAAAGGAGGTAATAGTTTTCCTGAATGTGCCCTGGGACAGAAAAGTAGAGCTCTCTAGATTCCACAGAGGCTGAACGGCTTCTGAAACCTGCTCTATTTCCTGCTCTGAAGGCTCCACTCATTTCTGGGGCCCACCAGTCTGACTCTCGAGCCAACTGTGTTGCAAAGAAGCCTCAAGCTTTGTTTTCTTTTCTTCTCAATAATCTAATTAGGCTTATACAAATGAAATTCTGGTAAAAGTGAAAGAAACTTAAATTAAAAAATTAAAGTTACCCATAATCTACCATTTAATTTTATTTTCAATCATTTAATTCTTTTTTCTGCATTATATATATATACATATATATATTCATTGTTTCTGTCATTGTAAACTCTGCCCATGCACAATTGTATTGTGCTTCTTTGTGTAAGACTGTAAGATTTTTCATGACTTTTACATAACTGTTGTTGTTTGACAAATACATGACTTTCCATGAAATATTAATCTTAATTGAGTTAACCACTTCCCTGTTGTGAAACATTTTAGCTCTTTCTAATTTCATTTATTTAGAAACATAAAGTGAAGGTTTTTTTGTGTTGTTGTATCTTGTTTATACTGAACATAAGAGAAATAAAATTCACTCAGATATAGTCCCTGATCTTCTATATGGATGGAAGCTACAGGATTAGTAACACAAGCATCAAACAATACAATTCATATATTGAAAGGGTCAAAGTCTAAAGGTATGGGGATATTTTTGAGAATTGAGCAGTGTTGATTCTCACTTGGCAATGGGCAGGACATACTCCTGGCCTCTATGCACAGGAATTACTCATACACACACACACACACACACACACACACACACACACACTCTCTCTCTCTCTCTCTCTCTCTCTCATATATATATATACATATATATACATACACATATATATATATATTTAATTATACCACTTTGAAAATACAATTGCAAAGATGTTCATGTTTAGGTTTGGTCTTACAGTGTTCCAGCACCCATCCCTCCACCAGTGTCCATATCCCACCACCAATGACCCCAATTCCCTCCCCCCCCCTAGCCTGCCTCTATGGCAGATTCTTTATCTCTTCTCTCTCTCTCTCTCACTTTCTCTTTTCCTTCTTTTACACACTGCATTGCAATATATATATTTAGAGATTATCATGTGTATCTTTTTGCTCAGTTCTAGGCTGGTATTATCACTTTCGACAATTATTAGCACACTGTTCCCTTCTCTGTTTTGCCTAACCTCTGACTCCCACACGTTTGTGGTATATGGCAGGGATTACTCTTGAGGGACCATATGGGGAGCTGGGAATTGAACCCATGTCAGTCATGTAGCAAGGCCAGTGCCTACATGCTGTAATATCAAGCTGGCCCCAGGTATGGAAGTTTTAGGAGTTTGATCACTGCTTCCCAAAGAGTTTAGGCAGCAGTTCAAGTAAGTGTTATGAAAAAAGAAGATCCAGAGTCAAGTAGGTTTTGAGAGAAATGAAAGTAAACAGAGGTTTTAAAAGTCTGTGCTTAGGAATAAGGCACTTGCCTTGTAGTTGATCAGCCCCAGCACCACATATGGTCCCCCAAGCACCTCCAGGAATGATCCCTGAGCAGAGAACCAGGAGGAAGTCCTTGGAACAATTGGGTATGGCCAGAATAAACCAAAATCAAAAGCTATGCTAAAGAGCTAAAGAGCCAGCGTGCAACATGAATTTCCAGAAGTGGATAAAATCCACAACAACTACCACACTTGCCTGTCCCAGGATCCTTTGTAGGACAACAAGTAGTCAGAAGACCTGCCTTGTGGGCCTTGAGGAAAAATTGCTCATGTGCATCCTGTGAACAGTGTCTAGATGGGCTAATGCAAGGAACAAACCTAAAGACACCTCTTTCCAACATATCACTCTACCCTTGCACCTACAGCATTATCGCTAGGAATTTGACCAATTAACTACTTGCAAAATATCTCAGTGCAGATCAAAATTGTTGCTAACATTTTCTTAATGTTTAAATTCCTTTCCAGACCATCTCTCCACCCTAATTCATCATGAAATAACATATACAGTGATGGGTAAATATATCATTTTGGCTGGCTTTGGGGTGCCCAGACTAACATGATTTCTGAGTGTGTTTTTGAGGGTGCGTCTAGATGAGATCAATATTTGAATGGGAGAATTCTGTAAAGTAAATTGTCCTCCCCATATGGGTGGAAACGGTTTAATCCACTGAGAGCCTAAAGAGAACAAGAGGATGGAGAAAAAGGAATGTCTCTCAATTTGACTTGCCTCTCTGACTGAGTTAGAACGATTTATCTTCTTCTGCCTTGAGACTATGATTACAACACAAATTCCTAATCCTCAACCCTTTATACTCAAATTATATTACTCCTTGACTTTTGTAAGTCTCCACTTTGCTGCCAGTTTATCACGAGATCCTCAGACACTATAATCAGATCAACCAATTACATATATTTCTTACTGGTTCTAGTTATTTTAAGAAACCAGAGAAGGACACATAACTGCTATGTGTTGAATTGTGTTCTCCCAGATTTTCTTCTAGTCCAAACAGAAGTGGACTGTTCGGACTAGTGGACAAACAAGTATAGTCTTTTATAGTAGACAAACAAGTATAAAAGATCACATTTGGAAATAAGTTCCTTGCTGCTGTAATCAAGATAAACTGAGGTCACTGAGGTATGTCTTTAATGTTGCCTGACTAGCAACCTTTTAAGAAGAGGACGGGGCCGGAGCAATAGTCCAGTGGGTATGGCATTTGCCTTGCACGCGACCAGCCCATGCCAGCCCAGGTTCAATCCCTGGCATCTCCTATGGTCCCCCGAGCAACGCCAGGAGTAATTCCTGTGTGAAAAGCCAGGAGTAACCCCTGAGCATTGCGGGGTATGACCCAAAAAGAAAAAAAAAGAAGAGGACATTTGGTAGACCAGAGAGATAAAGCAAGGGTTAATGCACATGTCTTGTAGGAGTTGAGCCCCACTTTTATTTCCAGCACCAATTCTCTGGGTCTCCAGAGTATTGCCATGTGCAGGCCTGGAGGCCCCCGAAGCTTTACCACAACTTCAGGTCTTTGCATTGATCCTCAGATCCAGATAGCAAAACATTGCCAGGAGGGGAACATAACATTTCTTAGGAGATGTACCAGACCAGAGAGAGAGAGAGAGAGAGAGAGAGAGAGAGAGAGAGAGAGAGGAAACTGGGGGTACCTGCTATTAAGGCAGCATGGGGGTGGGCGGGAGGGGGTGGGGTACATTGGTGGTGGAAATGGGGCACTGGTGGAGGGATGGGTGCTGGTATACTGTATTACCAAGAACCAATTATGAACACCTTTGTAATTGTATGTTTCACGGTGGTATAATAAAAATTTTTTTAAAAAGAGAGAGAAAGAGAGAGAGGGAGAGAATTGGGTATAGACACAGAGGGATGACAAACGACAACCTGGGAAGAATGAGGGAGATAGAGAGGAGGAAAGAGAGAAACAGAGAGACAGAGAGATAGAGAGTTAGGAATAAACAGAAGGATAACATATGACAACCTGGGAAGAATGAGGCTTAGGTTGGAATTAATGTCACTACAACTAAGAACCCTTGGGCTCATGCCAGAGAGCAGGTACAAAGGTTAAGGCACTTGCCTTGCATAGGGCTCACTCTGGTTCAATCCCCAGAACCAAATGCAGTATCCTGAGCACTTCTGGAAGTGGTGCCTGAGCACAGACCTAGGAGAAAGTCCTAAGAACCTTCAGGTGTGACCCAAAGATAAACAACAACAAAAAATAACAATTGGGCCTACTGGAAGTTAGAGGAGATAAGAAAGTATCCTGTGACTGTTTTGATAGGAACACCATCCACCAGTTCCTTGATTTCAAATGTCTAACCTCCAGAACTATGATAAAAATAATTTGCTAATTTAAATCAGCCAATGGAAAGCTATCTCTTAGATATATCACAATGTAACATGAGGGCCAGGTCTCAAGAGTGCTAACTTCCATCCTAAAGATGGAAGCTTTCACTTTATGGCTCATATCAATTTCCTTTCATCGCAATATAGTTTTATTGGTAGAAATCCACAATACTATAATATATGATTCGATTAGTAGTAAAAGGTGAAACAAAGGGTGCAAGCTTCTCTGTCTCTAAAGTCCTACTCTTAGAAACTATTGAAAATTTGTAAGATACTTCTAGCTCAGTTAAAACTTTACTGCAATAAAGTGTAACACCTTATCCTTGCCTTGTAGTTGATTTGATTGCAAATAGAAAGTTCTAAGTCTAGAACAAAACACTTTGTATAGAAATCTCAGCTTTACAAAGTTTAAAGGCACACTTTTGTGTGCCCTGAACCTGTATCTGTTTTCTAACCTCTTCAGGTTTGAAGACTTGTGTTGGAGGACATGTTTAGCTAATCTGGGAGTTTTGTTGTTTTGCTCACTCCCAGATTAATCTTATTTAAGCCAATGTTCATTCTAATGAGATCTCTCTTCTATGTAAACACTGCTAGAGGGTGTGGCAGTTACAGAAGTCACCTTGATTGAATAACTTCTGACTTATACATCTACTAAGACTTCTATGTTTTCTAGATTGGACACAGCTCCTCTTTATACCCACTGCACCCAACGTGGGACAGTTAGAATTTACCAGGAGACTACCACCCTGGCTACGCTGAGACTAAAGGTAGACTATAGGAAGGATCATACTAGTTTGCTCTAAGCAGGCGAGTATGACCCTTTCAGTACATGAGAACAAGATACTCAGAATCACCCTGGTGCAGATAATAAGGACATTGTGGGTACCATCTAGATTACATGAAGCTCATAAAGTTAAGATGTATTACTTTATATCAGCCCCCTCTCTCTCCAGTGTTTACATAAGAGATAATCTCGGGATTAGTCCTTGGTGTAACCTTTGTTTATACCTGCAATAGGGTGTGGCACTACACTCTGTTTAGGGTTCTTTGTTGGCATGACAACCTCCTGATTGGATTACTTTGGTGTATATAAGGGGCTGACTTGAGGCCCCTTCACCTTTTACCTTTTGCCTTTTGGTTCCTCAGCCTTCAGCTTTTGGCTCCTGCGGCTTTTGGCTTTTGGCCTTTTGCTCTTTGGCCTTTGCTCCTTCTTCTGGGTAGGACTCAGCTCGGGTGAGATCCTTTCTCTTTGGTGGGAGACTTAGGCTCTTTTGTATGGTCTAAGTTTGGACCAGAGCTAGAGTTTGTTCATTATATTGGATTGCTGTGGAAGAGCTTTTGTACTATTAAAAGCCATTTTTGGAACTGCACCAGACTCGTGAGTTTTCATCTTTCTCCCGGCGTCCTCGGAGGTAGAAGACAACCTCTGTCCTGACACTGTCGGGGACCCCGCGGCGTTCCCGACAGACTTGAAGATTAAGAAAAAATATATAACAACATTTAGATGGTATCCTGACCATATAAAATGCTCAATAAACACTTGCTATTGTTTTATTTATTAAAATAAATAAAATTTATTTTCTAGATGCAGTTTCTTGAATTGGTTCGACTTGGGTTGGCTTGATTTGGTTTGGTTTGGGTATTATGGATTTAATGAACAAACAAGTATAAAAAATGAACACCTTAAATCTCAACTTTTCCACCTACCAAATATCCAAGATCCACCACAAAAAATTCTATAGGAGTTAGGCAGAGATACAATATTGCTGAAGAAGACTGTGAGTCAGAAACCAAAATGTTAGTTCCTGCTTTCCCTTCAAATTGTATGACTCCTTTCACCTTTTATAAAAATTACGGTGGTGGACTGCTGATATTTAAGATTTTCTTTTGTTCTTCCTGCCATGGTGATAAAATTATAGGCTTTCCCCACTGCCCAAAAGTAGAGTGTTCTCTGAAATCTTTTGTAAGCCAAATGTCAAAAACCAAAATAGCAATTACCATATAAAAAAGCAAGAGATTCAAGATTCAAAAGGTAGCTTGCAAAATCATACCAAATAACACAAAACATAAAATATCACTCACATTTAGTAATAGCGAGAATGAAATTCTAAATATTCAACCCAGGGGTCAGAATGGTAGTACAACACATTTGCCTTGCACACAGCCAAACTGGATTTGATCCCCAGCATCCCATATGGTATCCTGAGCACTGCCAGGAGTAATTCCTGAGTGCAAAGCCAGGAGTAACCCTGAGTATCACTGTGTGATCAAAAAAGCAAAATACATACAAAATACATACATACAAATTACATACATGCAAAATACATACATACAAAATACATACATGCATACACATACATACATACATACATGCATACATATTAAGCCCATGGAAAGTAGTTCTTCAGAAATAAATTCAACACTATCATTCTCATCCCAATGTTTGTGTCTAGGATCCTGTTCATCTGTGTTTGAGGAGCAAAAGAGATGGAGGAGGTAGAAGAAAAGAACCATGACAAGATACTGGGCAGGGAAGATTCCCAGGTGACCAGCAGCTTGGAACTGAGCTCACCAGACTGTCTAATTCAACAGTTATTCTTCAATCTGCTGGTCAAACCCAGGCCCTCACATGTGTAAGCACTCCCTTCACCATTGAACCACATCATTTTCATATGATTCCCAATGAATATTCCCAATGAAGAGTTTATGGAAAACTAAAGAAACATCTATTTGGAACAAGCATGAAAGAAGAGCTAGAACCTGGAAAATTACAATGAAGTCACAGAAGATGTACTCATGAGAGGAATGTACAGGGGATCGTGAGGAGAACTACTTGGCAAGAGGAGAAAGGAGAAAGAATGAATTGGTAGGAAAAGAAAACCATACAATGTAGGATCTGAAAAATGGACCTGATCAAAGCAGAAAGGGGTATTATAGATTAATAATGTACACCATGAAGACAGCAGCTGTGTTTTTGGAATTTTAGGAAACAAAACTACGAGAAGTCTCTGAGGCTGTACAGACAGTTGTCTGGACTGTGGTAGTAACAGCAAGCAGTAGTCTACTTCAAGCCCAGGTATGCCTGACCCAGAGACTCAGATACATGAGGCAGAACTGCTACTGGCTCTCCCTGTGTCCAGTTGATCATGATGCACCCAGGAGGGAAGGCAGGTTCTAGCCTGACCCGCCATCCCAGCAGAGCCTCGCAAGAAGCCAGAGGAATCCCCACACCATGAGGGCCACCATTTTAAACATCCAGACTCCACAGCTCATCAGAGCTCCACCCAACAGAAGAGCTGATCTTTCCCTGTCTCATCAATAAATGCGTGAGATGAGAGGCTACTACAAGAGCATCCCACCTGCATAGCAGAGCCTGATAAGCTACCCATGTCATATTAATATGACAAAAAGCAGGAACGATTGTAGACCTCATTCCCATGACCTGAAGGAATAGTTTGAGGCTCTTCATGTTCCTGGAGAGAGCAAATGCCCTTGAGCTTCATTAGCATGTGACAGGACATGGAGATGTTACTGGTGCCCACTCGAGCAAGTCCATGAACAATGGGAAGACAAGTGATACAAGTGACAAGTAATCACTCTCAGTGCATGGGAGGCTGGTAGAAAATATACACTGAATGCTATTATCATATTGAGCCTTTTGCTATAAAATCAAAAGTCCCTTTTCTTATTATTTTCTGCTATCAAAAAAAAAGTTCAACTTTTGAATTTTATTTTGAATAATGCAGTTTGGTATCAGTTCTATATAGTTTTTTTATAGTTAGATAATGCTGCTATAATATGTAAATAACCTTCCAGGACTTTGAAAAAATATTTAAAACCTATTCTGGAAAGATATGACAAAGGAACATACTGAAATGTATTTGCCTCTTTTAGTTGACTCGCTATAAAAACTTTATCTATCTTTCCTAAAACCTGTCTATCTATAACCTACCTATCTGTTGCCATCATTTTCTGAGAGTCTCATTTGGAGAAATGATTCATACCAGCAAAAGAGTTAAGGGATCTATCAGAGATCTTAGTCACCTACAGTTTTATAAATAATAAGATATTTGACTTATTCATTTTAATTTACTAACAAAAGCTTTATTAATTAGAAATGAAAATGCATTCTCCTTTCTGAGGACAGTAACCTTTCTTTTAAACCTTTACAGCATTGATAACGACAAAGTCATTTCCTGTTTTTAAAATCCATTATTGATTATAGAGCTTCTCCACTAAATGAAGTGAATAAGAATAAATAAGCTATCCTTCATATCATTTAAAAATACACATGATTAAGAAGGTGACAGGCCTGGAGAGATTATACAGAAGTACAGAGCTTGCCTTGCTCGTGACCAAACTGAGTTCAGTCCCAAGCACCACAGAGAATCTCCTAAGCACTGCTAGGAGCACAGTCAGGAATAATCCCTGAGCAAAATGGTAGGTATGGCCCTAAAATAAAATAAGGTTAGTGCTGAGTTTGTAGTATATAGAATAAGACTTAGATTAAGTTGGTAAAAATGAAAAATAGCAATGTTATTGTGTATAATTTCTCTTTACCTCTTGCTTATTTATATTCTCACTTTCTTAGGATCTACCTTGAAAATATTTTCTCCCTTTGCTGTCCCTTGACCTCCCAAATTCCCTCATTTCACTTTGGTGATACTTGTTTACCTACCTCGACCCACTAACCCAAGGCCCATTATATATGTCCTTCTCATTCCATCAGTAGCTCATGGGCAGTCATGCCCTCGTTTCAAGGACCAGCTACTTGTCCAGAAGCTAGCAATATTACAGAAAGCAATATTACAAAATACACTGGGCAGAAGTGGATTGCATCCAGATATTATGTAATAGAGTCGCAATAGTAATAATCCCCTAAACACAAGTGGTCATGAGAACCATGTTTTGCATTAATAATTCTAATGGTGAAGATTTCAGATTTGACAGCTGAAAACCCAGATACTGGCAGTCTGGGGAGAAGTGATAAGTGGGCTAGATAAACACCTTCCGATCTGAGGAGGTTCTATGTAACACAATCTTTTGATGTCGAGGCTCTCCCTATCTGCATGTTTCCTTCCTTCAAAGTTCTGGGAACGTTGATAGCATCTTGCCAAAAAGCTTTTTTTTGATTCCTTTAACTCCCACTTGTCTGGCAGTCTACTTGGCTTTAGAACAGAGAGGCCTTTCGGTGTCTCTCAAAGATCTCCTCAGATGTGGCAATTCTGAAGGATAAATGTGCCAAAAGGAGAAAATTAAAGGACCGGGTGTCCTCCACAAGAGAACAATTATGTATTATACCACCCAAAAGATAAGCAGTAAATCCCCTAATACACTCAGCTTTTTAACTTCTTTATTTATTAAAAAATCCACAAACTTAAACACCTCAGTTTGTGGCACAGACTCAACTCTACACTTCCAGAGGTAGAAACCAAAGGAGGAGAGGGCTGTTGTGAAGGGTACCTGGGGGGCTGGTCTGTAGTGGGTTTAGAGAAGTCTCCTGGGGCTGGAGAGATAGTACAGCAGGGGGAGTTTGCCTTGCACGTTCACAACCTGGGTTTGATCCTCAGCATCCCACATGGCCCCCAGAGGACTTCTCGGAGTAATTCCTAAGTGCAGACACAGCACTAAGTGACAGCAGGAAAGTACCACTGAGTCCAACAAATTCCAATTAAAACTACCCATAACTATTGCAAAAATGCCTTTTATCATCTGTAAATTCAGAGATCTACATACCAGGGCAACTGAAATGCCAAAACTAATTGTGATCCATCCCTTTTATGTTTTCTTCATTTATTGACAAGTGTAAGACTCCTATCATTGATATTGCCCCAAAATCCCATGAAATAACTGAAAACAACTGTAGTTCACTCATTCGGTGGAAGACAAATGCATGAAGACTTTGAGACACACAATTCTACAGAATCCAGAATGTCTGTGTCTGTCTTCTACTTGAATTTAACATATAAATATGATTTAAAGAGATTTTTTTTATATGTAGGTAACCCGTGTAAATAATTAACATACAGGTATATTTTTTACACCCAGATAATTTCTTCTGTGTGTGCCCTGCACCAACATCACATTTCCTCCACCCCCAGGCTACTATTCTACTGTTTCTATGAGTTTGACTTTATTTTTCCATACCTCTCAGGAAAGTGATAAGAAACAGTATTTAAGTTTCTTTGCTGGATTATTTCACTTTACATAATGCCTGCTAAGTCCATTGATGTTGGTGCAAGCTGAAAGAGCAAAAGACTTCCTTCCTTATCATCACTGAATGATAGTCGGCTGCTGCCTGTACATAAGCAATATTAAACAATACCCTCTATATAAAATATTCAATTCATTCATAACAACTTAGGTTGCTCCCACACACTGTTATTCCACAGCTATTCTGAACAAGAGAGAGCAGATATCTCTTTAATATTTTATTTTTACCATTTCTTTGGACATATACTCAGAAGAGGACTATTCCTTGGTCACATGGTAGTTCTATTTTAAATTTTTTGAGGAGTCACCAAGCTGTTTTTGGAGTTGCATTAATTTACATTTCTACCTCCCATGCCCAGGGGTGCTGACTTCTCCATAGTCTTGGAAATACTTTTTTTTTTTTTGCCTTTTTGGGTCACAACCAGCAATGCTCAGGGGCTACTCCTGGCTCTGCACTCAGGAATTACTCCTAAGCGGTGCTCAGGGGACCATGTGGGATGCTGGGGATCGAACCCAGGCCGGCAGAGGCTGGCTGCGTGCAAGGCAAATGCCCTACCTGCTGGGCTATCGCTCCAGCCCCATGGAAATACTTTTTTATCTCTGTGTTTATGCTGATGGTCACTGTATGCATAAGTGATGGTGTGCCTGAGCTCTTGGTTCTCTTGACTTTTCATGCTGTGCAATCAGCATTTAGGTGGAATCTGTATTTGTTTAGGGGCCACACCCTATGGTGCTCATGGCTTAATCCTGCCATCACACTCAGGGGTTACTCATGGATGTTTCTGGGACCATAAGGAGTGCCAGGGATAGAACTCAGGTCACCTTTAAGCAAGGTGGCACCCTGCCCACTGCATGATCTCTTCATCCTGAAGATATAGACACTTTTTATGCACTTATCGGCCAACTGAATATATTCAGACTTTAACCTCCAAATCAATAAGTTATTTGCAAAATATTTTTCCTAGTATGTAAGTGATGTTTTCAAATTTCCTTTCCCCCCAAATTTTATTACACCACTTTTAGATATACAATTGCAAGATGCTCATGTAGAGTTTTGGTTCTACAGTGTTCCAACACCCATCCCTCCACCCTAACCCATCTCCCATCACCAATGTTCCCACCCTCCCTCCCACACCTCAACTACTTGGCGGGTTCTGTACGTCTTTTCTCTCCTCTCTATCTCTCCCTCCCGCCAAACTTTCCTACACATCGTAGAATGCAGTACATTAAAGGACATAACTGTTTCCACTAGTTTGATGGACCGCGCAGCCATCAAACTTAGGGGCCTCATGGTCAGCATCTGGACAGCGAAGGTGGCGGCTAGTGTGGTGGGCAAGTCTCATCTGGCTGCTTCCGGGATCCCCCAGAGGTGATGTGCCCACTCCCAAAACCCATCTGTCCTCTTGGAAGCCCCAAGGTCAGCTGATCCTGGGGAGCGCCGAGTTCCAGCTTCCCCAGCCGCGTTTGAGACTGCATGCTATGGCTGGTCGCCCCAGGGCAGCTCCTGGGCCGGGCCACCAGGCTCGACAAAATGGAGGGGGAAGGGCCGACCCCTGACTCCATCTGACGAATTCCCAGTGATTCCCGCTTCTGGGAGCTGCCTACCTGGGCTCAAACTCATTTTGCTCTGTTAATCTGGTCTTGAGGTAGCATCCCAGCATCCAGACAGTGAAGGTGGCGGCTAGTGTTATGGGTGAGTCTCATCCGGCTGCTTCCGAACCCCCAGAGGTGATGGGCCCACTCCCAAAAACCCATCTGTCTTCCTGGGAGCCCCATGGTCAGCTCAAATTTCCTTTTTTTTTTTGCTTTTTGGGTAATAGCTGGAGATGCTCAGGGATTACTCACGCTCCTGGCAGTGCTTGGGAGATGATATGGGATGACAGGAGTTGAAGAGGGTTGGCTGCAAGCAAGACAAACACCCTACCCACAGTACTATTGTTCTAACCCCTTCCTATATATTTTCTATAGGACTTTTTATATCACTTATTTATTTTCACTTTGATGCTTTTCTCTTGGTATTAAATTTTTAATAAATCATTGTCAAGACCATATTGATATGCTTACCATTTTGTTTCCAAGTCAATTTTATTAATATTGGTCAGCTTTGCTATACTAAAACTAAAAACTCATTCCCAAAGAACTTGTTCATTGAGTTGTTACTATGTTAACACACACACACAAACAAACACACACACATTAAAATGAGTACACATTACCTTGAAAAAGATATACAGATAGCCAATTAGCATGGGAAAAGTGTTCATCATCAGTAATCATGAGGAAAATTAAAAGCAGAATGACAATGAGCAACACAAAAATGCAAGACTTAGAAAAAGAAAACAACTTGTGTTTACATTTCCCCCACAGTGAGAATGGCATACATCAAAAGAAGTAAAACAACTAGGGTTGTTGGCAGGGATGTGTGCAACAGAAATGTTTGTTCACTGTTGGTGGGAATGTAGTCTGGTTCAGCCTGGAAAAGAGTGTGATGACTTCTTCAAAAAGTAAAAATAGAACCATCATATGATCGTGCAAGTCACTTTCCTGGCATCTATCCCAAGAATATTAAGTCTTTAATATGAAAAGATATGTGCACTTCTATATTCATTGCAGCACTTTAAACAATTTTTGCTGTTCATTGCAGCGCTTTCAACTAGGATCTATAAACAAACTAAGTCCAACAACAGATTAATAGATTTAAATACATTTGTTGTGATATAACTACTCAGGTACATGGGGAAATGATATTTGCCTTTTGCTGCAGCATGACTGGACTTGGAGAGGGTTATATCAAGTGAAATGAGCAGGGGAGAGGGTCAAATACCAAACGATTCCTCTCATAGGTGTTACATAAGGAAGCACAACTAAGGAATAGACAGTCTCCAATGTTAACAATCCCTAAACGCTGATTTCAGAACTGAGGCTGCCAAGCATAGGGGAGAAAGGGACAGGAAGTGAAGAAGAGGAAGACGGAGGATCAACAGGACCTAAGAACAGCAGGTGGGGTCTTCAGCACTGGTGTGATGCTCGTGCAGCACAAATGTTAACATTACTGTAACCACGCTACCTCTAATGCCACAAACATTAACAGTATTGTAACTATATTATCTCTAATATAATCTTTTAAATGCAAGACTTATAAAAAGAGAAATATTTAAACTTTAAAAAATATTTCACTAAACAGCATTTAAATGCTATCCACTTGTAAAATTTCAAGTCACAAAGATTAATAATATGGGGCAGGAACAATAGTACAGCAGTGAGGTGCTTGCATTTCACCAGGCTGACCTGGGTTCTATTCCCAGCACCCACATGGTTCCCTGAGCCCACCAGGAGTGACCCCTGAGTGCAAAATCAGGAGTAAGACCTGAACACCACTGGATGTGGCTCCCAAACAAAACAAATTAATAATCATTATTGCAATAAACTCATTTTCTTTATTTTCTCTAAAGATTCCATTTTTATAAGGTAGGTAACTTGTATCATTTTCAGCAATCTTTTCTCCTTCACATGTATTTATTTTATAATTGTAAATTATTTTCATGAAAGGGTAACCACATGAATGTACCTAATGTATACCATTATAAAAATCCAGATTATATATTTGACTACTCTTTATATAATAATTGAACCAGAGAAATTTTATTTTCCATTTGCTTGTCTATTAATCAAATGTCTTAAGTCAAATTATAGCATACAGATGGATTTTATGTTGGATTGTTTTTACATGAAGTATATTGTTTTAATTATCCTATAGCGAGTAATGATATTAGAGATTACAGGTTTTATATCTATAAGAACCGCTTTAACGGCTCCTGAAATATGATTAAAATCAATCCTGAAACTTAAATGCATACTTGGGGCATTATTCATCCTACAGGGAGAACATTTCATTTTCTAGAAAAAGTCAAAGACATACTTGTCAAAATAAAAACTATATTTTTAGTCCTGTCTGTATGATTTGATTGTACAAGAATAAGACTGAGAATTAACTAAGTCAGATGATGATGAGCAAAATAATGAAAGATTATTAATGTGAGTGCCTCAGTCAAGGACTTACTTAGCCAGAACCATCTTAGTAATATTAACAATTGGCTATATTGGTGAAAAATAAATGAATAAAGTATACATTTATTATCTTAATCTTTCTGAAAAAATATAAAACAGAAGATGTATTATTCATGAGCTTGGTATTATTTATTCACTAGTTGTATAATACTTAATTCATTATACTTTCTCTGATTTGGGTGGGGATTGGAAGGAGAGGTGGAATACTTTGTCCAGCTGTGCTCAGGGCTGACTCTGGGCTCTGTGCTCAGAGCTGAGGCCTCAGTGAAGCAGGTAGTGATCTGTTTCACTGGGTATCTAAGCCAGGTCAGCCATAGGCGACGCAAACACTTTACCCACAAACTATCTGTTTGGCCCTTTAATTCATTTTTCTAAAGCATTTTTAGATAAACATCTGACCTAATGTTGTAAAGAGGAAATCAATAAAGAGAAATCATAAAATACTAAAGCAACAATGTATAACAAATACAAATATATGTTTTTGTGACTTTAAAGACTCAAGAAACTTAAACTTTTTTTGTCTCTTTGTGTCATATCCAGCAATGCTCAAGTGCTACTCCTGGCTTTGTACTCAGGAGTTCCTCCTGGCAGTACTCTGGGGACCATGTGGGATGCCAAAGACTGAACCTGGGTCAACCCTATGAAAGGCAAATACCTTACCCACTGTACCATCACTCCGGCACATAACTTGGACATTTCTAAGGAATAATCAAATATTTTAAAAAATCAGCGAGGCTTATAATCACTTTCATGATTATTCCTTAGAAAATTTCTAAATATTTAGAAAAAGTATGTTACATTTCTTTGAGATTTTAGAATGAATACTCTAATACATAAACAGACTATAATCAAAATAATTAGTACTTAATTTTTATTTAGGACAAATCAGATCACAGTAGATTCATTACATATTCATCCTTATTTATAATTTTTTTTTAATTTTAGTAAAATAGTGTTGGGCTCCATAGTTATAGATTATTTTTTAAATAACTGAAAAAAAATCAACATTTCCAAATTCATCAATGTTGTGAATTTGAACAAATCTTCGGCACGTCAAAATCTACCATTTGGGCATAACTTTGTAAATGTTTAAAATGTATGCCCTAGCCATTATCTGTGTCTAAAAAACAATGATAATTTCAAGTTAGAAGTTTTGACTAGAAAATATTTTGAGTCTCTTACTATAAAACTTGAAAGCCATTGACTTGCAAAGATCACAAAATGTACCACTCAGAAATACATAGTCTGGGAAAGTTAGTAAAGTATATAAATAAATTTTTAGAAATATACAAGGCTACATATCTATAGAGAAATCCAGTTTACTGCCTGTCCTGCAGTATACAAGAGAGAAACAGAATATTTGGCTAGATGAAGCTACACACATGGAAAAAGAGATTTGTACCCTTGTGTTCCTTCCATGCAGCACTATTACACCAGTCAGAAATCTGGAAACAACCAAGTGTCCAAGAACAGATAACTGAATAAAGAAATTGTGGTTCATGTACACAATTGAATATTATTCGGCCTTAAAAAGAAGGTAAAAATCATGCAATTTTCTGCTTCATTGGTGGATCTGCAGAGTATCAGGCTGAGTGTGAAGCTGATCAGACAGAGAGAGAGAGAGAGAGAGAGAGAGAGAGAGAGAGAGACCCACAGAGAATGATCTATTTCATATGCCTGATATAGAAAAACAGAATACTGATGTTTCAAATGCCCCAAAGCAGCAGAAACAAAGAACACGAGCACTGATCTTAATAGCAATCATGACACTTGGGGTGGGTGTTGGGGGCGGGGGAGCAGCTTCGTTAAGACAAAGAAGGGAACCCTGCAAGAGTGGAGGAGAGAAGCCTTCAACTGGGAGGAAGAGAGGCAGTAACGTGTTATGCACGAAACTCAGTACTATAAACCACAGTGTCAACTTTTTTTTTTTTTTACAGTGCCTCTCACTGAGGCAGGCGGGTGGATGGGATTAAAGAGGTGGATATTGGATCCGGGATGATAGTATAGTGGGGAGGGTGTTTGCCTTGCATGCAGCAAACCTAGGTTTAATCCCCAGCATCCCATATGGTCCCCAGCACCACCAGGAGTAATTCCTGAGTGCAAAGCCAGGAGCAACCCCTGAGCATCATTAGGTGTAACCCAAAAGGCCCCCAAAAAGGGGGAATATTTGTGGAGGGAAGTAGACACTGATGAAGGGATTGGTGTTCAAACAATGTGTTGTTGAAACTAATCATCAATAATTTTTTATTTTTATTTATTTATTTATTTATTTATTTTGCTTTTTTAGGTCATAGGTCACACCCGGCAATGCTCAGGGGTTCCTCCTGGCTCTGCACTCAGGAATTACTCTAGCGGTGCTTGGGGGACCATATGGGATGCCGGGGATCGAACCCTGGCCGGCACGGGCTGGCCGCTGCAAGGCAAACACCCTACCTGCTGGGCTATCGCTCTGCCCCTCAATAACTTTTTAATTCAGGGTGACTTAATATAAAATCGAATTTTAAAAAAAATCTAAAAAAAAATAAATAACAAAATCTAGTCTCATACACAGCTATAAACTTTCACTCCCTAAAACCCAACCCAGATAATAATTCTCCATCCTTGAGTGTTTAGGTTCCTCAAGCTGTACTTCACACCTTTCTAGTGACTGTTGCTTAGCTAAGTCAGGGTTTATTTCAACAAGAGAGAAACAAGATGCTGACCTTATTCATTTTGTGCACACAGAGTGGGGTGCTACCACTCTGACATCCTGAGTCTTTTCCTATGCCTACTCAGCTAGTACATACACCCTATATACACCCTATTTGATGAGAGTTTGGGCTATTCTTGACAGACCAGAAAATACATTTCTGTCGGTTCTTTTCATTCAGTGAATTTTAATTCTGAAGCCTGAGAAGGATCGTGGGGGGCAGAACACAAGGTTGAAATCCCTGAGATTACTTTTTAGAATGTAAAATATAAATGGCTACTTCTGTTGTCTCATGGCTTTTAACGTGATAAATGCAAAACAGAAAAAAAATAATAAACAGTGCTAGCTAGAATGGGAACTGAACCTGAATCCCTGGTTAAGATGACTCAAATCTGTCAGATCCTTCGCTCTTGTCTCAGTCCTGACCTGGGACAGAATTACCATTATTGCAATTGCCATTAATGTTGGCACTCCTCTAACTTCATTGTATCATTCGGTGGTAAAAATTATTTGAAAAAAATAAATTGTCACATATTTGTCGCATGTAGTATTCCAAGATAATGAGGCAGTATACTTCGCCCCCCCACCCCCACCCCCCCAGGGCTTTACTTTTGGGTAAGGCTCTCCAAAAATTACTACACAATAGCCTTTTGGTAGTTTCTTTTACATCCTCTAGCCTAGTAAAAATTGTGAAAAATAAGTAACTTCTATGACAATAGTCTTTCTTGTATCACTTGTCTTCCCATTGTTCATCGATTTGCTCAAGTGGGCATCAATAACATCTCCATTCATCCCTGTCCCAAGCTACTGTAGCCCAAGGGCATCTGCTTGCTCCAGGAACATGAAGAGCCTCAAACCACTCATTCAGGTCATGGGAACAAGGTCTGTTACTGTTTTTGGCATACCAAATATGACACTGGTAGCTTGCCAGGCTCTGCCATGCAAGTGGGATACTTTTGGTAGTAGGTAATCTCTCAGTCCCACAGATGAATCACATGGCCACAAAGTGGCCAGATGCTAAGGGGAGAGCGGTAGTTGCTCTGCCCTGTGTATCTGTGTCTCTGGTTCACAGCTGACAGCTCAGGAGCAGTTGGTGGGTGGGTCCACCGGGCCTCCCAGAGGGAACAGAGGTGGGGGAAAGGGACCCCACCTCTCCAGCTCCATCTCCATGGAAGCCTAGTGATTTTAGCCTGGCAATATTAAAGTTATTGATCACTTGATCACTTGAATCCTGTTATTTATTGATTTGCTCAAGCGGGCGCCAGTAACATTTCCATTTGACCCTATCACGTGCCAATGTAGCCCAATGGCATCCTGTTGCTTCAGGAATATGAAGAGCCTCAAACCATTTTTTTCAGGGTGTTGATGAAGAAGTCTGACCATCTTGTAGGTGGGTGGCCACATGATCTTTTGACATCCCATGGGATCCAGTCAGTAACGTCTCTAGTCCAGTGGTCGTCTCCAAATCACATTACATGTCCAACCCAACTAATTTTAGATAACTTGGCAAACGAGACAGCATCCCTGATTCTGGAATAGCGATGGAGGTCAGAACTCTGGATTCCTTCTCTCACTTGAGTGAGGCATGATATTACAAGCATAGCTCTTTTGATTCCTCTCTGGGAGACCCGAATAGCATTCTCATCCTGCTTTCGTAGGGTCCACGTCTCTGAGGCGTATGTTAATGCAGGAATGGTGGAGTTGAAGAGATGTGCCTGGAGCCAGAGGTTCTTTGTACTTTTAGCTATTTCTTCCATATTTTTGAAAGCATTCCATGCCGCTCTCTTCCTCCTTCCTCCTGTGCAGCTCAGGTTTTAGGTTGTTCATCATGTTGACTTCTCGACCTAAGTACACATAACTGCTGCATTCAGAGAGGTCTGTTCCAGAAATCTCTGTTCTGGTCCTCCCAGAAATCTCTGTTCTGTCCACTGTGCCCATGGTGCGGCCAGGGAGAGCCATGGCCAACGCAGATACACCCGGTAGAACAGATACCAGCTTTCCCCCGTTGAACCCCCTGCATTCCACGGACCACGAGAGCGACTTCTGGCCTGAGTCTACCATCAAGATAGAGCTTCAGAAGAACCCAGAGGAACCCCCCACACCATGCTGGCAGCAATCTTGACCATCCACACTCTGCAGCTCGTAAGATCTCCACCCAAGAGATTAAGCCAATCTACAGCCTGGCTTGTCAGAAACCCAGCCTACAAGGACCCACCCATCAGAGACCTGCCATTCAGAGGAGAATATTTCAAACCCAGGAATGCTTGAGCCACAGACATTGATACACCGGCAGAGCAGATACCAGCTTTGCCTCTTGTCGCGGGGCTGCTATGTGGCCGCATAATTCACCTCCAAATTACCATGAATATTCTACCCACCCCTCTGAGAGAGCCCCACAAGCTACTGAGAGTGTAGTGCCCACACGGCAGAGCCTGGCAAGCTGTCTGAAGCGTATTCGATATGCCAAAACCAGTAATTAAAGTTATTATTAACATTAATATTGATATTAATGTTATCATTAACATAATATCAATATTAATGTCATTATTAACATTAGTATCACTAAAGTTGGCAATAGTCTTTAAAGGCACAAATATGGGAAGAAATTCTACCTTTCACTTACCTAAAAGATTTCCATTTGTCTAGCTACATACTTACATTATTCCTGATTCTCCCAACCTCAACCAATTCTTATACTCTCTGAAGCTAGTCTTATATTTCTAGAACAAAGATACTCATATGTTTCCACAAACTTAAAATCCTGTCAAAATCAAATAAAACAGCAATATTGTTCCCATTTCAAATAAAGAAAACTTTCATCCTGATAGCTTTTAATAAAGAAATTATTACTTAATTTATTAACTGCATTCTCAATGTGGTAAAGAATATTCTCTTTTTCAAGGCACTCAGTATTTGGAAGCAGCTCAAATCTTTGGAGTCATTGATCTTTGGGACTTTAATGAGAACCAAGGATGAACAAACTTGAATTATTCATAGACCACCTTGAACAAAATATTGAATGACTTGATAGCCACATAAAGTCTACTACAAGGTAGTACCAAGGTAGTACTAAAGATGCTCAGGGCTTACTCCTGGCTCTATACTCAGGAATTACTTCAGGAGGTGCTCAGGGGAACCATATGGAGTACCAGGGATCAAACTCTGGTGGGCTTGCACACAAAGCAAGTGCCCTCCCCACTATACTATTGATCTGGCCCCTGAGCATCTGAATACTTTCAAAACTCATGTGTTGAATCCCTGAGCCCCAATGAGATGGACCCTTGGAAGATGAGTAAGAGTTAGGTCAGATCACAAGGTGAAGGCACTTGTGATATGATTTATAGCCTTAAGTAAAAAGAACAAGAGATCATGGCCCACCCTCACACTCTGACATACTAAATCCATAAAAAAAGTGAGGATGGTGAGAGTGACCCTCTGCCTTCAGGAAGGTAGCTCATCAGGAACCACATTCAGCAGTCTCTGTCTTGAATTTCCAACCTCTGGAACTGTGAAATAAGTATCTGTTGTTGAATCTCTCTGATCTATGAAAAGGCTATACAGTGAGAAATGACAGAAAATAGTGCAAAAGAAAACAGCTGAAACTTTGAAACCCCTGACAGTAGTAACATAAGAACTTGTAAAATTAAAAAGCACCCAAACCCTGTCTCCTTATAATAATTTAGGAAAATAATGTACACATTAAATTGAAAACTGGGATCAGAGAGATAGAACTGGAGTGCCCTTAGCAGCACATATGATTCCAGGAGCCCAGCTAACAGGAAAGCCCTGAGCAACACCAGATGTGGCCCCCAAAGAAACAAAAATAATCCTTCCATACCTGTGAATCAGCTCTGGGCCCCAATGATTCTTCAGGGGAAGATCGTCAATGATTGAAGAATGATGTTCTAAGAATCTGTTAGAGAATGAGGCTAAAGTAAATAACCAAAATGACTGAAGAGATTACCAGATGACTGGTGAGAATATTAAGCTTTGAGTTTCCTGTAAGAAATTACAGGAAACTATAAAGGCAAAACATGACATTTAAATAAGAGAAAATGAGGAACGGTATTATTCAGTGTATTTTGCTCTATCACTATAGACACTGTGCCTATAAACAATTTGACAAAAGAGTAATTAGGGGTTGCAAACAGAAAACAGACTTTTAAGTAATCATTTTGAGGCAATGCTATTAGTAAAATTATTATGTTGTGGTGGTTTGTAGTACAAACATATGAATAAAAAAGGATTTATTATTATTATTGTTTTTATTTGCTCAGCAAAACTATGTTCATGAAAAATGAACTAGTTCCAGAGGCCCCATTCACTCTCAATGGAACAAACATCTCTGAATGCAGCAGTTATGTGTACCTAGGTGGAGAAGTCAACATGATGAACGACCTAAAACCTGAGCTGCACAGGAGGAAGAGAGCGGCACGGAATGCCTTCAAAACATCGAAGAAATAGCTAAAAATACAAAGAACCTCTGGCTCTGGGCACATCTCTTCAACTCCACTGTTCTCCCTGCATTAACATACGCCTCTGAGACCTGGGCCCTATGAAAGCAGGATGAGAATGCTATTCGGGTCTCCCAAAGAGGAATCGAAAGAGCTATGCTTGGAATATCATGCCTCACTCAAGTGTAAGAAAGAATCCAGAGCTCCGACCTCCATCGCTGTTCCAGAGTCAGGGACTCTGTCTCGTTTACCAAGGCATTGAAAATCAGATGGGCTGGACATGTAATGTGATTTGGAGACAACCGCTGGACTAGAGCCGTTACCGACTGGATCCCACGGAATGTCAAAAGATCATGTGGCTGCCCACCTAAAAGATGGTCAGACTTCTTCGTCAAGACCCTGAATGAATGGTTTGAGGCTCTTTATATTCCTGAAGCAACCAGATGCCTTTGGGCTACACTGGCACGTGATAGGGTCAAATGGAAATATTATTGGCACTTTCTCGAGCAAATCGACAAATAATGGGATGTCAAGTGATCAAGCGATTGTTTTTATTATTATAATTCCCTGTTTTGGTTCTTAAGGACCAAACTGTGTATAAGAAAGGAGATAACACTGTAATATGGAAGTAAAGGTTTTCTAGTCTTGACTTTCCATGTAAATATTAACAGGATATTCATAAGATATTGGTTTTAATATGTATGTATAATTCTACATACAATATGTAGAATGTGTATCAGTATAAGTAGTTGAAAAAAAACAGAAACAATAACCAATATACTAACAAAAACATTCAAAGCATAAAAATTTCATTCTTGAAATACTTGTTCCAAATTAAACTAGATAAATATGGAACACACTGTTGTTCAAAATAGCCAGAAATCTCCCATCTCTTTGGGTTCCTAGCTCCTGGAAGGTCATCTCTGGGACCTTCAAATGTCCTGCCCAATAAAACTGTTTGTTTATCTGAGGTTATATAAGATAACCTAATACCATGAGTTACAATTGAGACTTTGGACCATGCACTATCAGGTTGGCCTCTGAAGGACTGGAAACTAAAGTGAGTTTTGCCAATAAGCTACATGAAACAAATTCCAATCGTATTTCTTTACCCCAAAGTCAGGTAATACCTGACTGGAAGTAACTGTGTATATGACAGCAGGTTGAAGTCATCGCTGTTGGGGACCTCACTGAGCCAGGAAAACAGACCTAGGCATGGGCTTCTCCTGTGTTTTAGCTGTGGTCTTCATCCTTTAGATGATAATAATCTGGTTCTTTGGGGGTTACTTCACCATAACTGTGCATACAACAGATTTTAGTGACTTTAGTCTAGGCCAGGTAAGTCCTCCAGCTACAAGTCACAGTTATTTATATAAACATTTCTTCTCTGTATAGAAGTTCCTCATAAGACATTTGCAAGTATATTACCAAAGTTTCTCTCTTTCATTCATTACTATAAAGTCTATGAAACAGACATTTAAAACTCCTCTCTCTCTCTCTCTCTCTCTCTCTCTCTCTCTCTCTCTCTCTCATCTTTTGAAGTTACATTTCCAAAGGATAAATAGTGGAGAGCATTTATCTTCATATGCCTATTGGTCATCTGTACATCTTCTTTGAGGAAATATCTACTCATTTCTTCCTGTTTTTTGATGAGATATCACCTTACAACAGTGAGACCATCACACATCAGAAACAACAAAAAGTACAACCAGAATGATAGTATAGTAAGTAGGTAGCTTGCCTTGCACGTAGCCGACCTTGGTTCAATCCCCAGCACTGACGATCCATTGAACACTGGCAGGAGTAATACCTGAGCCCAGAGCCAGCCCAGAGCTGTCTCTTTTTTTGAGAGAGACAGTCTGGGCCAAGACTTATGGCCCAGACTGTCTCTCTCAAAAAAAGCCCAGCAATAGTGAAGAATTAGGGGGAAATGAACCATCATTTGCTATTGGTGAAAATATCAACTGATTCACCCTCTTTGGAAAAAAATATATGGGCACCCTTTAAAAAGCTAAGAATTGAGCTTTCATAAGACCAAGCAACTCTGCTTCTTAGACTAAAACCCAAAGACTCTAAATCTTGATTATGAAAGACATTTGCCCAACTATGCTCATTGTAGCACTATTCACAGTAGTCAAAGTCTAGAAAAAACCCAAGTTTTCAAGAACATAACTGGCTAAAGAAACTACAGTTTATTGCAAAATGGAATACTACTCAGTTATTAAAAAAAATCATGCTTGACAAGATTGACACTCACTAAGGAAATACTGACTCTGAAGGAAGAAATGGAAGGAAGAGAGATGGTTGATATATACAGGGCTTTTCTTCATCCCAAAAAAACTGAATACACATTTTTCTCCAGTATGCATGAACATTCTCCAAGATAGACCACATGCTGAGCCACAAAGCATACCTCAATAAAATAAAAAAAAGATAGAAACTGTGTCAACTATCTTTTCAGACCATGATGCACTGAAAATGGAGGTTAACCATACACAGAAACAGGGAGTCAAACCAAACACCTGGAAACTGAACTGCTCACTGCTGAACAACCAATGGGTCATAAAAAGAAAGCAAACAGGAAATCCAAAAAATTCCTGGAAACAAATGAAAATGAAGAGGCCAACTATAAGAACTTGTGGGACACAGAGAAAACAGTGTTAAGAGGAAAGTTTATAGCTCTGCAAGCATTCATAGGAAAAAAGAAAGGACTTACATAAATAACCTGACTACACAGCTCAAAACATTAGAAAAAGACCAACAAAAGGAGCCCAACCCAAGCAGAAAGAAGGAAATAATAAAACTTAGAGAGGAAATCAATGAGCTGGAAACCCAAAAAAAAAAATCCAAAAGATTAATGAAACCAAGAGCTGGTTCTTTGAAAAAATAAACAAGATCAACAAACCATTGGCAAGACTTGTAAGGACAGGGAAAGAGAAAACCAAAATAAACAGAATCAGAAATGAAAAGGGGGACATCACAACAGAAACCATAGAAATCCAAAAGATCATCAGAGATTACTTTGAGAGTCTGTATGCCATGACACATGAGAATCTAGAAGAAATGGATAAATTCCTGAAGTCCTATAACCTCCAACAATTGAAACAAGAAGACCTGCAATACCTGAATAAGCCTATCACCATCGAGGAAATTAAAGCAGTAATTAAAAGTCTTCCCAAACACAAAAGCCCAGGTCCAGATGGGTTCACTAGCGAATTCTACCAAACCTTTAAGGAGGACCTACTCCCAGTCCTTTTCAAGCTCTTCCAGGAAATAAAAGAAACAGAAACACTCCCAAACAGCTTCTACGAGACACATATCATCCTGATACCCAAAGCAGGGAGAGACAATACAAAGAAAGAAAACTACAGACCAATCTCCCTGATGAACACGGATGCTAAGATCTTCAACAAAATACTAGCAAACAGAATCCAAAGACTCATCAAAAATATTATACATCATGACCAAGTACAATTCACCCTGGGAATGCAAGGATGGTTCAAAAAAAGAAAATAAAAAAATTGAAAAGATCATGCAACTTGCCTTTTCATGGATGGATATGGATCTCTGTCAGGGAACGCCGCCGGGGTCCCCAACAGTGCCAGGAAGTGAGTTCCCTTTTACCTCTGAAGCCCACGGGGAATGGATGAAGAATCAGGAATCCAATGCAGTTTTAAAATGCTTTACTTATCACAGGTTCAGGCATACAAGTCAGCAACAGGAAAAACCCGGTGCTTAGGATGTCCTGCTAAAACCCCAGCCACGTGTAGGCCAAGATGGTGGCCACCACATGTAAAGGCCCTGTAGAGAGGAGACAAAGACAAGACTCCCAAGAAGAGTGTGAGCCCCAAAAGAGAACCCAAAAAGATAGCGAGAGAGAGAGAGAGAGAGAGAGAGAGAGAGAGAGAGAGAGAGAGAGATAGGAAGCAGGCTGGTTTTATACCCCTGCAACTCAGACTTCCCACTATCATGGGAAGCAGGAAGGGTCAAATGCCCTTAGGTAACTTCTCCCAGCACCTCACCTAGGCCATATTATATGCTAATGTTTTGAGCCAAGATCTGCCTGGAAATGCCTTTATAGGGTAGAGAAGGGGGTTTCTGAGATGGCATGTCTCTGTACCAAAGACTAATACTAATGCCAGTTAGATATTTCTCCAAGCCTTCACAAGTCTCGTCTATTTCATGGTAGTTTTGTATTTTAGTTGCCTTTGAGTTATCAGGGGAGCCATGCTTGCTTGCTTGGAGGCAAACAGCATTTCTCTCTGGTCTAATTACTTAGAGATCCAACTTGGCCAGGCAAATATGTTGGTAAGATCTAGCTAGTCCCACGATGATTGTGGTAGCATGAGAGAATATTTACACCAGCCAGTACAGAATACATGGTCAGATAAACTGCCACATTTAGACTACCCCCTTATCTACAAAGTGACCTGCAGGAGGGAATCCAAGGCAGATGCAGAGGCTCTTAGAGGAGTCCTGCAACAGATCCCATCTTGCAGAGGTCAGTCAGAAGGAGGGAGACAGACACAGAATCATCTCTCTCATGTGGGATAAGAAGCATAATAAAGAAACAGCAAATCACTAATGGCAATAGAAAACTGGAAATTATCTATAGAACTGAGCTCACCAATAAGACTTGGGGGTCAGGGACAAATAGTTGGGGGCTTAACACTGAACCCATGATGGAGGGAAGCAGATAGAGTGCAGGTATGGTACTGGAATGTTGCATGCTTGTATGTAATTGTATCAATAACTATTATAAATCACAGTGCCTCAAAATAAATTATAAAATTCCTTTGAGTCAATTATTAAATTGGAAGGTGGTCTTAGAGACTCCATAACTGAGTTAAACATTAAACATGTTTAATTAAACATCTATCAAGCAAGTTAAAGTTTATGTTGGTAATATAATGAAGAAATTAGTCACATTTTGTTGCAGGACTCCTAAGGGCCGCTGCATCTGCTCTGGATTGCCTCCCGAAAATCACTCCGTAGATAAGGGGGTAGTCTAAATGTGGCAGTTTATCTGACCATGTATGCTGTACTAGCTGGTATAAATATTCTCCCATGCTATCACAATCATCGTGGGACTAGCTAGATCTTACCAGCATATTAGCCTGGCCACGTAAGGACACCTAAGTAATTAGACCAGAGAGAAATGCTGTTTGCTTCCAAACAAACAAGCATGGCTCCCTGATAAAATATAAAACTACAATGAAGTAGAGGAGACTTGTGAAGGCTTGGAGAAATATTTAACTGGCATTGGTGTTGATCTTTGGTACAGTGACATGCCATCTCAGAAACCCCCTTCTCTACATTTCAAAGGCCTTCCCGGCTCAAAACATTAGCACAGTAAAGGCCCTAGGTGAGATGCAGGGAGGGACTACCTAAGGACATTGGACCCTCCCTGCTTTCCATAACAATGGGAGGAAGGTCTGAGTTGCTGGGGGTATAAACTTGCAGGTTCCCGCTCTCCCGGGCTTCTTCTTCCCGGTGGGATTTTGCCTTGTGAGCGTTTATTCCCCTTGGAAGTTTCACACGTGGTGGTCGCCATCTTGGCCTACACGTGGCTGGGGTTCTAGCCTGGAATCCTAAGCATCGGGTTTTTCCTTTTGCTGATTTGTATGCCTGAACCTGTGATAAGTAAAGTCTTTTAAAACCTCATCGGATCCCTGAGTGTTCATCCATTCCTCGCCGGCCCGGAGGTAGAAGGGAACTTCGCTTCCCGGCACTGTCGGGGACCGCCGCGGAGCGCCCGACAACATTTGTAGAATTTTAGGCAGAAAAGTATCATAAAAACAGGAAAAGAAAAATAAACATTTATTTCTTCAATCATATGAACTGGCTACCTATTACCAAACAAAGATGAGGGGAAAAACAGTATCATTTGAGAAGTACAAGTGAAGAAATGAAGCAAAATAGCCAAAACAGAATTTCAGCATTTTTTTTCAACCCTTAAGAAGATAACAGATTTACACACTAAATATCAATTATGCCAGAAACAAAAGAAAATAAAAAAGAATATATAATATTTGGTTTTTGCTAAAAGAATCCTCTCACCAACTTTTGTTAGATTCAGATCTAAATGTGATCAGCCATCAGGACATAGGTTCCAATCTGCAGGAGATACCAAGGGCAGAGGCACTTGTCAAACTGCCCAATGAGTACAAAGCAATTAACACTACCCAGACCTGTGGGAAACTCCCGAAATCAAGCAGTCCTGGGTCTACAGCAGATTATAAAGAAAATGAACTGATGCAAGAGAAGTCCCTGTTGACTAAAAGAGTCATCAAATTATAAAATAGGCAAGACAAAATTACAGTGTGTCTAATGATAAACACGCGATAAGACTAAAGAAACACAAGGATGTGATTACGATAAAAGTCAAGCTGGTGGTTACCTATGGCAGGTGTGAGGGAGTGTGATTGCAACAGTCACATTGAGGGGCTTCCTGGAAGGCTGGGAATGTTCTGTTTCTTGATTTGCACACCAGGTACCGGAGTTTCAAGAAACCCCTTCTATAATTTATCAGGCTACACATTTGTTTCATGTGTTTTTCTTTCATCTTGTGAAATTTATTTTTATATACAAGTACATGGCTTATATTTTCCATAAACTATGTTCTGCTCATTTCTGCAGATTTTTTTTTATTGTGGTTGACTAGGTTGACTAGGTTTTTTATTGTGGTTGACTAGAACCACACCCTACAGTGCTCAGGGTTTCATTCTAGTAGTCCTAGAGGGACCATATGTGGCTTATGGGATTGCAAGACAAATCTTAGCCCTGTAAGATTACCCTCTGAACGTTTATAGATTTTTAAGGTACATTTGGGACATTTTCCAAATGCACCATGTTCGAGAAGTCCATGTTCTCTCTTGATTATCTCTCTTTCTCTCCACTCATATTTTGCTAAGTAAATTTCATGAAATATGACTTTTTAAAGCTTTTTGGGTCACACCCGGTGATACTCCACGGTTACTCCTGGCTCTGCACTCAGGAATTATTTCTGGTGGTGCTCAAGGGACCATATAAGATGCCGGGATAAATCCCAGGTAGGCAGCATGAAAGGCAAATGTCCTCCCTGCTGTGCTATCATGCTGGCTCCTAAAAGCTAAAAAAACAGGGGGCAGGGGTAATGTTAGGTAAGCAAAAACTGCAGGCAGATTCAGTGAGCCAAGGGCTTCCATGCTGCTGTGAAAAGTTACCAAGGGCTTAGCATCACCCCCATTTGGCCTTGGGAAGAACATTTGGGAAAAAACAACAGCAGTCTCAATGCCACTATCTGTGGTATCTATGGAAATCGTTCGGGTGTGGGCAGGGCTTACTAACATTTAAAACATCCCAAAATATATCAAAAATAACTTGTGTGTGCAACTTAATTTGTGTTTCTCCTTAAGTTATGTTTTTCTTTAAATTTAAGTTTGTGGGTTATAACGCTAATCGTGGTTAAATGGAGGCATGGAGGCGGAAGAAAGGGCAGGGTCCAAAACTCCACTCCGAGTCCAGCCAGTGTGATCTCTCCCCGCCCATGAGAGCAAACCCTTGGAGCAATGTTGGACTCGGCCAGGGGCTGACCAAGCCCCTTACCAGTTGGACTCGGCCAGGGACTGACCAGCCAAAACCTCCATGCCAGTTGCCCCGGAAGAGAGAGACCCATCCACGCCAGACCCACAGTTCCCTTGGCGCTGGCCGCAAAGTGGCCGTGTGATATTCTAAGAGAATGCTGATTTTAGGATAAGATCCTTCCCAAGATCTTTCACATTTATACATTGTATACAGTTCTAGACAGTTTCTGATACCAGTAAACCTAGCAAGAAGCCAGAGAAAACCACACATCATGCAGTCGGTCATTCTCAACATCCAGACTCCATAATTCCTCAGAGCTCCATCCAAGAGAAAACCTGATCTTCCCCCTTTAAGTTTCATCCGTAAATTCTTGAGATGAGAGCCTTCTACTGAGACTATACCACCTACACGGCAAAGCCTGGCAAGCTATCTGTGTTTTATTTACTTGTTATGCCCAAAACTAGTAATAATTATGGACTTCAGTTCCATGACCTGAAGATTGGTTTCAGGCTCCTCTTGTCCCTGGAGCAAGCAGATACCTTTGGGTTACACTTGCTTGTGACAGGACTGATGGAGATGTTACTAGTGCCCACTCGAGCCAATCGATGAACAATGGGAAGACAGAGATACAGTGATACAGTGAGTGGCTAAATAGTCTAAAACTTCCCCCTTACTCGGGGTCTTGCTTTGGCCTACGTGCCTAAAAGCTTAACCCCAGCTAGCTGGCTTAAATAAACTCCACTTGCATTTTGCATTTAAAAAAAAGTCATTTTACTTCAAAACACAGAGAAATGCATTTGGATCATTATCATGTGACTGATGCCATCCACAAACCCAAAAAGCAACATGTCTTCGCCAGAACAACACATTTTAAAAAATAAGTAAATTTATTGGTTGCAGATCCATTGGGACTAAAGAGATAAAAGCACTTGACTTGAATGAACCAAGACTGGAGGTTAAAAGCACTTGTCTTGAAACTGATGGGCTCAACTTCTGGCATTGCATAGGGTCAATCAAATCCTTCCAGGAGTGACTCCTAAGACAGTTAGGAGAAGTCCTTGAGTATTATTAACAGTCCCCCACTCTCCAAAACTGTCAACAACATAAACTATCTGTGTTGATTGAAGTGGTGCTTGAAAGGGTACCCTTGTTCATCCCACTGTGATTTGAACAAGTGCATGACTCATTCATCTCTTCATCGTTCCTGTTGCCACCTCAGTGACTGGCAAGCATCAGGACTGATTGGAACCAAGAAAACAAGGACATGAAGCAAAACTCAAAGGGAGGAATCTTGAAAATTGTCTGAGTTTTTGTGGTAGAGTCCTTCACTGGGACCATTCACCTTCACATCTTAGGAAAAAGGTTCATTTTTGTTAATTCTATTTTCATTTGTATTTTGGTGTTTTGGCCCACATTACTTAGGATTTACTCTTGACAGCTCAGTAATCAATCTTGGAGGTGCTCTGGGGAACCATATGTGATGCAGGAGAATCAAACCCAGATCAGTAAAATGTAAGTTAAGTGCCCTTCATTCTGTACTCTTGCTCCAGCCCTGAATTCATTTTTAAGTCACAGTAGTATTTTGTGCCTTTGGAACAGCAGTATAGTTTATTGTTTAACTAATACACTGAGATGTGCTTAATCAAATGCACTAAGAAGTTAATATAAATATATCAAAAGTGAAGAGCATATTAGTAGGAATGATGATATGCTAGAAAGTACTGCTATCTTAAAGCATTTCAATTTTTTTTTATTTAATTTTATTATTTTCCCCCCAAATATTATTACACCATTTTAGACATACAATTGAAAGATGCTCATGTGGAGTTTTGGATCTACAGTGTTCCAACACCCATCCCTCCACCCAAACCCATCTACCATCACCAATGTCCCCACCTCCCTCCCCCTCCCGCACCTCAACTACTTGGCAGATTCTGTATGTCATTTCTTTCGTCTTTATATCTCCTTCCCGATAAACTTTCCTGCTCTTCGTGGAATACAGTGCATTAAAAGACATTACTGTTTCACTATTTTAGTGGACCGCGCGGCCGCTTGCGGCCGCGCGATCTGGGCTTCGAACTGGTCTTGCTCTGTTGATCTGGTCGTGAGGCATTTTCTCAGCGTCTGGACAGCGAAGATGGTGGCTAGTGTGATGGGCGAGTTTCATCCGGCTGCTTCCGGGACCCCCCAGAGGCGATGGGCCAACACCCAAAACCCATCTGCCCTCCTCGGGATCCCATTGTCAGCTGGGCTCGGCGCGAGCCGGGCTCCAGTCTCCCCAGCCGCTTGCGCAGCTCTGCATACTGGTTCCCGGGCGGCTCCTGGGCGGGTCCACCAGACTTCGACAAAATGGAGGGGGGAGTGGCTTAACCCTGACTCCATCTGGCGAATTCCCAGTGATTCCCGCTTCTGGGAGCCGCCTACCTGGGCTCGAACTGGTCTTGCTCTGTTGATCTGGTCGTGGGTCAGTTTCTCAGCGTCTGGACAGCGAAGATGGTGGCTAGTGTGATGGGCGAGTTTCATCCAGCTGCTTCTGGGACCCCCAGAGGCGATGGGCCAACACCCAAAACCCATCTGCCCTCCTCGGGATCCCATCATCAGCTGGGCTCGGCGCGAGCTGGGCTCCAGTCTCCCCAGCCGCTTGCGCAGCTCTGCATACTGGTTCCCGGGCGGTTCCTGGGCGGGTCCACCAGACTCGACAAAATGGAGGGGGAGTGGCTTAACCCCTGACTCCATCTGGCGAATTCCCAGTGATTCCCGCTTCTGGGAGCCGCCTACCTGGGCTCGAACTGGTCTTGCTCTGTTGATCTGGTCGTGAGGCATTTTCTCAGCGTCTGGACAGTGAAGATGGTGGCTAGTGTGATGGGCGAGTTTCATCCGGCTGCTTCCGGGACCCCCAGAGGCGATGGGCCAACACCCAAAACCCATCTGCCCTCCTCGGGATCCCATTGTCAGCTCAAAGCATTTCAATTTTTAAAAGGCGTGTTTTCCTTTTCCACACAGTGTACTGAAAACAAAATGTCATAGGGCCCAATTCTACCAGATGGCTATAACTTACAAATCAGAGCACTCCGAATAAGGTTATTTTTTCCAGCTACTAATTCACATAATATTTTTTGTATTCATTTTTAATCTTGATGCATAAGTCCATCCTAAGACTAAGCAAATACCTTATCCATTTAATTAATCAAAAATTATTAATTTGAATACATCCAAGCTGCTATAACACAGAGATTCAAAACTACAGTGACTCAAACAAGAGTTTCTATAACTAATGTACAGTGTGGAAACAGAGATGGTGTTTCTTCATGAGCTCATCAAGGGACTCTGGGATCGTCTATGTTGTTTTTCTACCATCCCATGGGCATTGTTTTCACTACATGGTTAAAGTTCCATCACTGCTATTTATTAGCAGTAACGGGAAGGAAGAAATTATCTAGAAATAGGAGACATCACTTCCACTACCTTGCCTTGACCAGAACCCAGACATATAGTCACACCTACCCAGAGTCTCAGAGTAGGTCTCCGTGCTCATGACTAATACTCAGTGTGTTCTTTTAATAACACAGAAACAGGTATTGGAAAGTAATAAACAGTTTCTGCGATGTTTGCATTACTGTATCACTGTATCACTGTCTTCCGGTTCATCGATTGGCTCGAGCGGGTACCAGTAACATCTCCATAAGTCCTGTCTCATGCAAGTAGAGCCCAAGGGCACCTGCTTGCTCCAGGAACATAAAGAGCCTCAAACCATTCCATCAGGTCATGGGAATGAGGTCCATAATTGTTACTGGTATTTGGCATATCAAATACGACATGGGTAGCATACTCTTGTAGTCATCTCTTTTCTGATGAATGCCTGAAGAGCTATGAACTTGCCTCTTAACACTGCTTTTGCTGTATCCCACAAGTTCTGGTAATTCGTGTCTTCAGTCTCATTTCTTTCAAGGAATCTTTGGATTTCCTCTTTGATTTCTTTTATGACTTGCTGGTTGTTCAGCAGTGAGCTGTTTAGTTTCCAGGTACTTGATATTGGTCTCCATTTTTGTGTACAATTGACTTCTATTTTCAGTGCCTCATGGTCTGAAAAAATAGTTGGCACAATTTCTATCTTCTTGATTTTATGTAGGTATGATTTATGGCTCAGCATGTGATCTATTTTCGAGTATGTTCCATGTGCACTGGAGAAGAAAGTGTATTCAGCTTTTTGGGAATGAAATGTCCTGTATATGTCTACCAGCCCTCTTTCTTCCATCTCTTCTTTTTAGGGACAGTATTTCCTTGGTAAGTTTCAATCTTGTTGATCTATCCAGGGTTGATAGAGCAGTGTTGAAGTCTCCAACTACAATTGTGTTGCTGTCAATGTCTTCTTTGAAGTCTATTAGTAGTTGTTTTAGGTATTTTGCTGGCCCCTCGTTGGGTGCATATATGTTTAATAGCGTGATTTCTTCCTGATATATGCATCCCTTGACTATTAAGAAGTGACCTTCACTGTCCCTTCTGACCTTCTTCAGCCTGAAGTCTATGTTGTCAGATACCAGTATGGCTACCCCAGCCTTTTTGGATGGGTTGTTTGAGTGAAGGGTTGTTTTCCAGCCTTTTATTTTGAGCCTGTCTTTGCTCCGATTGTTCAGGTGTGTTTCTTGAAGGCAGCAGAATGTCGGATTCAATTTTGTGATCCATTTTGCCACTCTGTGTCTCTTAACTGGTGCATTTAGACCATTGACATTGAGAGATATTATTGTCATGGGATTTTGTGCCATCTTTCTGTATAGGTTGGTTGTTCTTTTGGGTTATGTCTCGTCTTATAGTAGATCATTCAGTCCTTCTTTTAAGGTTGGTTTTGATTTTACAAAGTTCCTAAGCTGTTGTTTATCCAAGAAGTTGTATATCTGTCCTTCAAATCTGAGTGAGAGTTTAGCTGGATAAAGAATTCTTGGTGAGGCGTTCATTTCATTAAGTTTTTTTACTATATCCCACCACTGCCTTTGGGCTTGGAGGGTGTCTTCTGAGAAGTCTGCTGAAAGTCGAATGGATGCTCCTTTGTATACAATTTCCTTCTTTGATCTTGCTGCCTGAAGAATTCTGTCTCTGTCTATGGCATCCATTACTTTGACTAGGATGTGTCTTGGGGTCTTTCTATTGGGGTCTCTTCTTGCTGGTACACGTCGGGCTTCTTGGATCTGGATGCCTTAGTCCTTTAACTCGGGAACTTTTCAGCCAGGACGTTTTTAACTGTTTTAATTTCCTTGGGGTTACTTTCCTGTCCCTCTGGGACTCCGATGATTCTTATGTTGTTACGCCTGGCTTCATCCCATTGTTCTCTGTTCCATTGCTGATCCATTTTCTGATCTTTTTCCATCTTATGTAGTTCTCTGAGTGCTTTCTGCAGCTCATCTTCAGTCTCACTGATTCTCTCTTCCGCTGCTGTCATCCTACTGTTGAGAGCCCCGATTGTGTTTTTCATTTCATCTACTGAGTTTTTAAGCGATAATATTTCTCTTTGCATGGTTCTCATTTCTGCTCTCATTTCCTCCCGTAGTTTATTGACTGCCCTTTCAACTGCTTCGTTTATGTTCTCCTGTGTTTTATTGGACATCTGCTCAATTTTTTCGTTGAGCTCCTTAAACATCCTACCAATTTCCTCTCTAATTTCATTGTTAGAGTGATCATGCACATCTGTATTCTTTTTTTGATTCTTCACGGTCAATTCCTTCATCTGTTCTTCGAGCTGGGGATCTGCGTTGTTTTCCCATGGTGTTGCAGTGTTCAGGGATAGATTCCTCTAGTGTACTGTTTCTTTTCTCTTGAGGGTATTACCTTCCCTGAGATGCAGACAGGCCGGGGTGAGAGTTCAAAATGACGGTTTACTTCGGTTCCGCTCGGACTTCTGGGGGTTGTAGTTTCACCTTCTGCCGAGACCTGGGGCTCTACCACAGCCCCAGGCGCCCGCCCGGGCCAGCCACGCACCCCAGGGACTCTACCTGAGATGCTTGTAGTCATCTCTAAATCCAGCATTTATTGATGAACCACACGGCCACAAGCAGCCGCGCAAGCTGGGCTGTGATAGGCTGGTCTGCTGGGTGGAGTTCTGGCGAGGGGGAAGTCGAGATGTGGAAAATGGAGGCCCTCATGGAGTTGGGGGTCATGTGGCTTGCTGTGAGGCTCTGCTGGGGTGGCAGGCCAGGGCTAGAACGTGCCATCCCTCCCGGGCGCCTCATGAGCAGCTGGTCACAGGGGCCATGGGACAGAACTGCTACTGGCTCTCCCGGTGGCCAGCCGCTCACAAGACGCCTGGGAGGGATGGCGGGTTCTAGCCCTGGCCTGCCAACCCAGCAGAGCCTTGCAACAAGCCAGATGACCCCCAACTCCATGAGGGCCTCCATTTTCCACATCTGGACTTCCCCCCCATCAGAACTCCACCCAGCAGACCAGCCTATCACAGCCCGGCTCATTGAGATCCACCCTGCAGCAGTCTTTTATAAATCTGGCCCAGGTATGCTGTTTGCATCACTTGATCACTTGATCACTTGAATCCCGTTATTCAACGATTTGCTCGAGCGAGCGCCAGTAACATTTCTATTGGACCCTATCACGTGCCAATGTAGCCCAATGGCATCTGGTTGATTCAGGAATATGAAGAGCCTCAAACCATTCCTTCAGGTTCTTGACAAGGAAGTCTGACCATCTTGTAGGTGGGCGGCCACGTGATCTTTTGACATGCCGTGGGATCCAGTCGGTAATGGCTCTAGTCCAGCGGTTGTCTCCAAATTGCATTACATGTCCAGCCCATCTGATCTTTGATGCCTTGGCAAACGAGACAGCGTCCCTGATTCTGGAATAGCAACAGAGGTCAGAACTCCGATTCCTTCTCTCACCTGAATGAGATATTCCAAGCATAGCTCTTTCAATTCCTCTCTGGGAGACCCGAATAGCATTCTCATCCTGCTTTCGTAGGGCCCAAGTCTCTGAGGCATATGTTAATGCAGGGAGAATGGTGTAGTCAAAGAGATGTGCCTGGAGCCAGAGGTTCTTTGTCCTTTTAGCTATTCCTTCAATGTCTTTGAAGGCATTGCATGCCGCTCTCTTCCTCCTGTGCAGCTCAGGTTTTAAGTCGTTCATCATGTTGATTTCTTGACCTAGGTACACATAACTGCTGCATTCAGAGGTGTTTGTTCCATTGAGAGTGAATGGGGCCTCTGGAACTAGTTCATTTTTCATAAACATGGTTTGCTTTAGATTCAGCTGTAGACCTATCTTTCCACATTCTCAGTCGAAGTCAGCCAGCATTTGTGCCTCTTGGCTAATGTTTGGTGTTATTAGAATGATGTCATCAGCGAAGCGGAGGTGGTGTAGTTGCCGACCATCTATCTTCACTCCCATTCCTTCCCATTCTAATTGTCGCATGATGTTCTCGAGGGTGGCGCTGAAGAGTTTTGGTGAAATGGTATCACCCTGTCGAACCCCTCTTTTGACATCAATGATCACTTCTTTGTAGAATGGTGAGATCCTGGTGGTGAATCCGTAATACAGCTCATGAAGGATCTTGATGTATTGGGTTTGAACACCCTGTTTGGCTAGGGCTTCAATGACTGCTTCAGTCTCCACAGAATCAAAGGCTTTCTGTAAATCAATGAACATGAGACAGAGCGGCATCTTGTACTCCCTACAAACCTCAATGAGCTTGGTTACTGTGTGGATGTGGTCGATTGTGCTGAATCCTTTCCGGAAGCCTGCTTGCTCGCATGGTTGTCCTTCATCTAGTGCTCTGCTAATCCTGTTCAGGATGACTCGTGTAAACAGCTTGTAGATGACAGACAACAGGCAGATGGAGCGATAGTTGCCGATGTCATGAATATCTCCCTTCTTGAACAGTAGAACTGTCCTGCTGGTTTTCCTTTGGGAGGGCACCTTGCATTCGGACAGGTAGCGTGTGAAGTGCCGAGCTAGTGTATTGATACACTAATTGTTTGATACTCTAGCTATATTGAGACACTATCAATACACTAGCTGTTTGCATCAGTAGGACAAATTTTGATCTAGGAGGATTCAGAGGGTTACTCCCCCAGGACTTATCCCTCAAGGTCTCATCTATATTCTGGTCATCATTTCTTTCTAGAAGTGACAGTGACCATGGAATAGGCAGGTGGAGATCAGAGCTATGGCCCCTATGGAAAGGAATCAACTGCAGTGGAAATTCACAAGGCAAGCCTAGGTGGTGTCTGATCACCAGGATGACACAGGCCCTGTCAATTCTGGATGCTAGAAGAGAATTGACTAAGAATCCTCTCTCCTGTTTTAATGGCCCTCATTCTTGGAGCATAATAAAGAAATGCTGACCCACTCACCTTAAAAGGCATAAAAGGGAAAGGACCTAAGCCTTTCTTTGGAATCTTGCTGTAGGAGACCGCACCCCTCATAATCTGGGAGTTTCTCTGCTTTAGCCTTCCTCCCTTTCTGTTTCTCTAAATAAAATCTTTACTGAATTCAGCCATCTGCAATCTGGTCCCTTGCTTTCCATTTTGATGAGTGAGGCCAAGGACCTGAACGTCTGTGCCTGCTCCAATAGCAGCTACTCACAGCTACACTGAGTCTACTCTAAGAATCTAGGTCTATCCATCTCACTTTGCAGAAATTACCTTTCTCTGTTCAAGAGACTTCAATTTAATTTTTTATCATTTCCCATATTTCTGAAGCATTCTCAGTCCTCGTGATTCTTCAGAAATTGTCACCTTAGTAATTTTCCTCTGAGCCCCTCCCATGCGATATAATTCTTACAAAGCACGGGATTAAAAAATAAAAAATTAAAGAAAAAGGAACAATTCCAGTTTTTAAAGAAAGATATAATCACTCAAACAATGCTTCAAGTTTTTAAAAAGAAGCAATTTCAGTGCCCATCTTCTTTGTACAAACACATCCATTGGTTTTGTCTTATTTTGTTATCATTTGAAGGTAACTAGAATTACAAACATGAGCTTCTCTGAATAATCACTATGAAACCATCCAAAAGAAAGACAAGGGCTATAATCCTAGCCTACGTTTTTGGATGTCTTCCCAGTTAAATGCAAAATCCAGTAGCTTCCTTTGGGATAACTATTCTTTATTCTATTGCAAAAAATCATTTTAGTGGTTTATTCTGAATAATTATATATCAGCTTGATTTTGCTTTCAGATAATATGAAGAAAAAATATTTTGTTATTCTCTATGGTAACAACTAAATTATACAAGGCTGCTTCTTTTCTCTCGACTATGTATCTACTTTCCTGGAGGAAGAGGTGGAGAATGAGCAAACATACAAAGGCAGAGAAATGCATGAGCAGTTTAGATGAACAGAACATGTCTACCTTGTACATTCCATCGACAACAACCTAATCAGTTTATTCCTAAAAACTACAGATGCTGGAACCCTCTTTCCTTCCTTCACTCTCAGACTCAGCTTAAAGCCTACCTCTGTCAAGGCAGCGCTCATCATTGGTCATCCAGATAGCATAGAAGGGTCTTGTCTTTGGGATTAGTTTACTGAAACACCAGGTTTCAGAAGCACCAGGTTGCAGGTAGCCAATCACACCCATGGAATAGGTAGCCAATCAGAGTGTAGAAGGGGTCACCTGGGGGTTGGCCAGAGACTGAGAAAGCATACACAGGACAGAGAGAGCAGCACAGGGACAGGACCTGGTCACCATACACAGGAGGCGAGTAGATTGCGTGGGACAGGACAGGGAAGTCGTACATGGAACTGGGCAACATTAGGGACAGGACCAAGAAGTCGCTCATGGGTAATAGGGAGGCCTAGACATTTGGGGAGGGACCTGGAACCATCTACCTTTTCTACCCAATAAACTAACTTTCAATCTTCTGAGTTTTGTGTGCAGATCTTTCATACAATTCTCAAGAACCCACCAGTGCACAGGAAAATCCACATTCGTGTTAACATTTACTACCTCTAATTTTCATAGTTTGCAGTTGTAACACTTCTATTTTTAAATTAAATATTCAAAATTTTCCATCCAAACCTACTTACAAAATAGTTTTTCATTAGCTTACCTACTTCTGTAGTCACAATCTCCTAGTATCTTTTCTTTCCTGAAAGTTCATCAGAAGTTTTCCTAGAAAGTAAAGCCTAGAAACAAGCATTCATAGGGCTTGGCATCACCCTTGTCATTTCATTACTCCTTGCCTGAGCCTAGAGAAAGGCAGCTTTGCTCCTAATCTGGTCAACCTTTTACTGATCACAGCCCTATAGCTGTTATCTTTTGCTTGAGACAGTACACTGATTGATCACAAAATCTTCTTTTAAGACCTTCTTCCTGAGATCCAGACAGAGTTCTTGGTGAGGCAAGTAGGCCAGAGAAGCTTATCAATTGAGATGGTGTGAAAGAAAGATTTTCATTGGCATCTTTTTTGGGTGGGGAGTTTAGGGGATTGGGGAAAGAACATTTCATAAGGAACATCTTAATATCTTGCTCTACTCTTGAACTATATCACTTGATCACTTGATCACTTGAAATCCCGTTATTCATCAATTTGCTCGAGCGGGTGCCAGCAACATCTCCATTTGACCCTATCATGTGCCAGTGTAGCCCAATGGCATCTGGTTGCGTGAATTATATACTTGGAAATAGTTTTCCCCCTAAGCTAGATGCACTGCCATTCTTCTAGGTTGGCTCTTCCAAAGTAAATTCCCTCTGACTAAAGAGAAGCTTTCTTCTGGGGCCTGAAAAATAGTACAGTGGTTAAGGCACTTAATGGCATATGGTCATCCCTAGTTCAATTCTCAACTCTGCATATGGGCCCCTGAGCACAGAGGCAGGAGTGAGACCTGAGCACTATGGAGGGCGACCCCCAAATCCAAACAGAATAAAATCCTTGGCTGATCTGATTAAAGACACCACAATCTGACCAGCATCTCAGCAAGGAAATATTTTGATTCTTCCTCTTGCCCTATCTTGACTGATTTTTTAATTCATAGAAAAATGCTCCATAAAGACACTAAAAGGTCATCACTCATTGTCCCTAAAACTGCTTGAAACCTGAAAAGGCGGAGGGAGCCTACTTGAGCAGACTGAAAAGCTATGGCCGTGGGGCAAAGGGAGCTTAGAGCCAGCTGAGCCCACCCAGCAACTTTCTAGTTCCCGGGAACTGTTTCCCACACACTGGCCCAATTAAATCAGTTTGTTGGTTGATTTCCCCTTAATATATTTAAATACAAGTGCAGTTCATCTGTTTTTTTTTAGTAAATAAAATTTATTTAGAAATCAATTCAACTGGTGCTGATATTTGATAACATTAAGAGTCGCTTGTTTAGTTTCATTAGCTTCTTTCTTCCAGCCTTGATAATCCCTCTGGGAGGGGTGCATCTGTTCCTGCAAGAAGAGCTGCAGCCTTCTGGTGGCTTTCTGGAGGCCTGAGCCTCTCGGGAGACCAGTACTCCACATCCTTTCGCATTCCCAATCCCTTTTTTTAACATAAGGAATTCCCTAGGTTTTTACACAGAAATTTATGGAAAAGAGAATTGCAGTGCTAAGGCGCTAACTCAATACAGGGGCTGGAAGAAAGTGCTGAAAATGAAAAAGAAAGGAAAAAATGTGGGAAAGATTTCAAAAACCTTTAAGACCACGTGTGCTCCCCCTTGATTGAGACCATTTTTTAATCGGGGGCATTCAGATTTGAGTTTAGTTCACAGATTATTAAAATTTGGGTAATGTTCATGTAATTATTTATTGCTCTTGCAACTTTATCCCCCAAGCTCTAGAGTGTTTTTTGTGTTTAAACTAATATTGGATTGTATAATGCATGTCAAAATTATGAAATTAACAACATTGATGAAAGAGTTTTATTTTTATGATAAAACACCATCAAACCTTTCGTAATTCATTATGAACCTACTATCCCAGTCTCTTAGGGGTCGAGCGTGGTGCCCTGCACATGGGGAAGGCCGGGCTGTGAGGAAGGCAGGAGGGGCAGGAAGGAAATGAGCGAAGCTGGTACTTGCCTTCAGAATGTACTCAAAATCCCAGGAGGAATGAAAGAAAAGGTGGAGGGAAAAGGAAGCTGTTGGTATGCTGACAATTGTGTGCTAATACAAATCAGTTGCCCCTGATTTACAGACATACAAGGTCATGTGCACTTTCGCAGAAAGTCAAGAACCTAGGATTTTCCTACTATGGTTGAGAATCTAAAAAAAAAAAAAAAAACCAGTGATTCATGCCCCCTTAAAACATGCAATATTTGTACTTCTCAATTAAAAAAAAAAAAAGGAGAGCAATTGTAAGTGTAAAAATTATTTCACTTGCTACTTAGAAAGCATTTATTTGGCTCAAGGGTTCTTTGCACTTCACAACTTGAAAAGCTGATAATGTCAAGAACGTGGGGCCCAAAGCCAGGAAACGGTGTTCACTCCCGGCTCTATCACTAATGAACCACAGGCCTTGACAGCACCTACAGCCTCTCCAGATGCAAACACAAGAAAGCAGGGGAACCTTTGTATTACACAGAGGGAGAAACAAAACTCAATTTATGGTATTACGGTTTGAGCTGATGGAATTGTGTTAGATTAAGACCATTTACCAAAGATCATTGTATCAAAAAGAGAAAAATAGAAGCAGAGGAATTCAAACACTCATTCCTGGCTCCACAGCCCTTATTAAACTGAGCTCTTCACTTGCTGACATAACCTCTCACGCTCAGACAGAACACCCACAGCTAAAACAACAAGCATCTCCAAGGTCATTCCTTTGACTTAATACCATGATCTTGGCACTTTGCTTACCTTCCTGGATTAAAACTTCCTTTATTGATTATTACTCAATATGATGGTAATCCCTAAAGATAGAAGCCATGTATTATTCTTCTTTGTACCCTTCCTCAGGGTACCTGGTAAGGGTGGGTGATAGTTTTATCAAATGAACAAAAGAATGATGTATATTAATCCATATGCCTCATGTATGCACACACACAATATTAAGACTGATATTCTCAAAATATTTTGTAATAAGTCTATTGATATATAATTTACACACCACTGTTTTTTGGGTTTGGGCCATACCTGGCTATGCTCAGGGGTTACTCCTGGCTCTGTGCTCAGGGATCACTCCTAGTAGTACTTTTGAGAACCATATAGGGTGCTTGGGATAGAACCCCAGAGCTAGGCTTTACCTTTACCCTTTAACCCTGACTTTGCACTCCATTGTTAATGCAAAGTGTATTATTTAGCGTTTCTCATTACATTCAGATTTGTGCCTCCATTACCATTCTGGAAGAACAGTGTATGACAACCCCCCCACCCCCAAGAAACCTCTAATTAGACACTACTAAATCAACCCTTCCCTAACCACTACCTGCGTCTGTCTCGATGGTTTATGAAATAACGTCTTTTACATACCATACCTAGCATCCCACATTTGGATGCGTTTTCCACCGCATGAGAGCGAACAGACACAGACAGCTCTGGGTTAGTACAGAAGTAGCAAACCAATCTCCTTGGACTGTGACCTTGGGCAAGTTGTTGAATTGGATTTAGTTTCTTTAAATAAAGTTTAGATGGGGTGTGAGAGTACCTTCGGGTTCAAAATGAAAACCAAGGAGCAAAAGCCAAACCTCTCGGGCTGTCATTTCAACTGTCCACTCTAGGCGGTCTCTTAATAAACGTCTTCACAGAACTAAGATTTCACCCCAGAACTGGTGCAAACCTTCCGAATCCGGGTCAGCTATAAGACTCAGTCTTTCCTTCTTAATCTTTTTCATTTTGTCTCTTCTCTCGGCCTCTTCTCTCCTTGCCAGTCCGAGACCCCTCAAAGCACCGCCGGCGCAGGAAGCCTGGCCCGCGGGCACCCCACCCCTTCCACCGCGCCCCTGGAGGCAGCCGGCCGCGGCGCGCGCCACCGCGCGGGAGGGCGCGGCCCGTGTGGGGCGGAGCCAGCGGCTCCCGCAGCCAATGACGATGGCGACGCGGCCGGGGAGGGGCTCGGCGGTTGGTCCGGCCGCGGAGGGGGCGGAGCTCCGCTTGACAGTGGCGGTCTCTGAGCAGCTGAGCCCCGGCGCGGGGGAGCGCGGCGCAGCTAGCGCGAGCGGCGCGAGCAGCGGCGGCGGCAGCGGCGCCCGGGTTTCCCCCAGCTCGGGTTCCCCCCGAGCGGCCAAGAAGCCTCCTGTGGCTGAGGTGGCGGCCGAGCGGAGTCCGGACGATGCCGCGTGTCTTCCGGAGCACCGCTGACTTGGCCTCTGCCTGAAGGTACCCCCGCCAGGCTCGCTACCTCTTCCCGGGGTACCGCAGCGCCCAGGGAGTGGCTCCTGGAGCTCGGAGCTCCGTGGCCCGAGTAGGGGACCAGGGAGCGGGTGGGTGGGGCGGGGCGGGGCTGCGTCCCCGGGAGGAAGAGAGTGGAGGGAGGAGGGCTGTCTCCGGGCGGCAGCTGGCAGCATCCCCATCCCTCCATCTCTTCACTCCCTGTGGTTGCAACGAGGTTTTTGTTCGAAGAGAAAGTTTGGTGTGGAGAGTTGAGGATCTAGATTCATCCTTGCGCCCAGCACCCTGGCAGTGAGCGGGGAGCCTAGGGGGGCGGGGGCACGCCCTCCTGCAGGGGGCAGCCCAAGGCAGGTGCCACTCCGTGGTCCCGTCAGCCTTCCAGATACTGGCCCTACCCTGGGACCATCCCTCGATGCTATCTCCCTGGAAGTGGGGCCTTTCCCAAGATAGGACAATCCAGACATTTTCCTTCCGCGCCTTGTGACTTTTTACTTAAAAATAAGACAAGGATTCACCAATGTCCCTCTTAGAAATGGGCCCTACCAAAGAAGCTTTAAGAGCGCCAAATATGGAAGCCCACAGTACTGTCTCATTAAAATCCCTCAAACACCAGTGTGTCAAGATATCAGTGATTACTGTCGCCAAACCTGCAATATTTTCTTCTTTGCCACTTGGCTTTCTGCACTCCAGGTCTTGAGGCAGGTATTAGGTAAAGGAAGATGGATGGCACATCTCCTAGAGGTGGGAACAAATACAGAACACTTACCCCACTCTAGGGTAGGAAATAATTTCCTCTTTGAAGCAAGGTGGATTGGGAGGGAAGTCATTTAGTCATTTGCTTTGCCAAACTTCCCGCACTGTGGAGAACTCGAATTAGACCTAAGTTTTATATATGTTTAAAGGAGCATGTCCATGGTAAAAGTTGTTCAGGGTGTAGTTCCTAATATGTAGATAGATCATGGGCTTGATATCTCTGGTAGCTTTCTGATCACATAGGTGGATTCTCACATTTACTTCACTTGTTTATGACCCGGCATCCTAAAAGACAACATACTTTGAGTCATAGTTGTACTATCTTTTGGGCTCTCCACATAGTGCCCCTTTAGCTGAAGAAACCGTATCTTCTGCTCCCCATCAGGTAACAACACATTTGTATGAGCAATCACACCATAAAGATAAATGTTTGCTATGTGCCAGATATTTGCTAGTTTCTGTAATTCTCACAATCACCCTCAATTTGAAAATAAGCAGTTTATATCAATTTTCCCAGTGATAATGATGGGAAAGATATGTCAAGTAAGAGAGATGGGAGGTGACCTTGGATCCCCCTCGCCTTTTGACCATGATAGAATTGTCCCTGCTGGTCACACTGCTGGTAATAGTGTAGGCAAATCCAAATATGGCAGCATTCACACTCTCTCTTAACCTCCTATATCAGAACTTTTCATCAACTATTTCCTCTCTCTGGGAACCTCCATTGTGTGCCCTGCCCTGCAGTATTTCCGGCACCCCAGAGCTGCCTTGAATTCCCAACCCCTAAACTCAGATGTCAGCCTTGAGACCTAGACGCCACTTACCCATTCCGATAAGTGAGTTTGGGAAGAGCAGTGACTGTCTCTCTCCCCTGGGACTGAAGGAGCCGTCCTCCTCTCTCCTCTGTCCAAGTCTATTTTCATCCTGCGCATAAAGCTGCACCCCACCAGTTGGCAGCGATGTGTCTCCTGCTGTGCTCACACTGGCATACTCGTCCTTCCTCACCAACTGTCAGCTCATTCTCCACATGGTCCAGCTTACTTAAAAGGATGGACTGCAGTGAGACTCCTAGGGGAAGGTGGTATTATTCCAGGGAATCCCTGGATTCCTCATTTCTGATCAGAAAGGAGTGAGCATCACTGGGAACAGAGAGCAGGTGTCCTCTGTGCTCTGGAGTATGTGTGTTGCCTGGGGTCAACACTTTTGAAGATGTCTTCACCACTCTTTTGCCTGTTGTCTTGGTGGATGGATGTGACCATGTCTGTTTTTTCTTGGAGTCAATTACTTTCACAATAAGGCACTGGTTTCTTGACTAAATGGTTTCAAAAACTGTATCCTGGTCTTAACGCATTAAGTTTTGAAGCCCTACCTTCAAACAAAAGGTAGGGTTTCAACAAACAAAAAAAATATTATATGTTATGAAATCCATTGCATTATTATTTCTTAGGAGTCAGTGTGTAGGTATGTGTTTACTCTTCCTTGGGGAGTTGCCTTTTGGGGTTAGGCAAAGCTTAATGGTCACTTCTAACAGCGTTTGTAAGCTCATATGTAGTATTTGTGATTGAACCATGGTCAGCTATGTGCAACATGAGTGCTTTAACCCCTATAGTATGACTCTGGTCCCATAGGTGTTGCTTTAAAACTCTCTGAAATTCCAAAAATACTTTGTAGTACTAAGCCTAAAAATAAATTAATGTATTTTGAGCTTTAATCATATGCTGCTTGGAAATGTAGCACTATAGTTGACATTTAGCACATAGTATTATAATGCTAAGGATCTCAAAAATCCCATATATTTATTTTGGTATGTCAATTGCCTTCTCCTGTCTGATTATTCACTCCATCCCCCGTGGCAGTGGTTGAGTTTTAGTTTTAGAATACAGTCCAGTTTCTCTCCTCTAAAGTCTCTGAATTATCCAAAACTAGAGCAGCACTAATTAAGATTTGAGAATTTGAAGTGTTTGCTCGTTGTCACAATCTTGCATCAGAATGGAAATGTACCAGAAGTATTTTTGTTGGCAAAAGAGAGTGACTTCTTTTAAGTGACTTGAATGATCCCCAAAGTTCATCAAATTATTTGCACTTTATTTGGTTCATACAAATACTCTGTTAACTTTATTTTTTATTTACATTTTATTATAACACCATGAGATAGACATTTACAAAGCTGTTCTTAATAGAGTTTCATTTATACAATATTGCAGCACCCATCCCTCCACCAGTGCACATTTCTCACCACCGATGTCCCCAGATTCATTCCCTCCCCTTCCCCCAGCCTGCCTCTATAGAAAGTACTCTTTCTTCTCTCTCTCTCTCCTCTCTTCTCTTACACATTGTGGCTTGCCATTCATACATTTAGGGGTAATTATGTAAATCCCTTTGCAATATTCAATGCTCAGTTCTAATCTGGCATTACCATTTCCAACAATTAGTAGAACACTGGTATATATGTATACCACAGACGAATTTAGTCATTCTATATCTGTCCTTTTCCTTATAACTGATTTCACTGATCATGATGATCTCCATGTCCATCCACTTGTAGGCAAATTTCATGACTTTGTTTTTTCCTGACAGCTGCATAGTATTCATTCCATTGTGTAGATATACCATAGTTTCTTTATCCAGTCTTCTGTTCATGGGCACTCAGGTTGTTTCCAGATTTTGGCTATTGTGAACAGTGCTGTGATGACTATAGAAGTGCAGATGGTGTTTCTGCTATGTGTTTTTGGGTCTCAAGGGTATATCCCCAGGAGTGGTATTGCTTACCCTGTTAACTTTAAACAGTTTAAAGGGGTAGCTTTAAACTACAACCTTCCATTCTACTTTCTGTTCTAGTTATAAAACTTCACATTCACTATCACTGTTTCAGTCTTTATTTCCATAGTCCGTATCACATTCACATTCACTATTTCTATCTTTGTTTCCATAGCCCATCAGATTTGAGATGCTGTCAGTTATGAGGTGTGACTTTATTTTTTATGTTATACAAGAAATAAGAGTAAGTATTACCAACCACATTAGGTTATCTTGTGCCTCTTCCATGACACACAAAATCAGTCACGTTGGTCAGTCACTGCTTTTAAGTTTCCTTCCTCTCATCTGCTGGTTTTGGTACTTTCCCTACCTGGTAATAGGTGATTGCTTTGTATATATCTCACTAACAAGGTATAACAAAGATTTACCTTTTACATCTTTCTATTTTTTTTTGCCTGATACTGGATGGTTTTGTTTCATGGGGAGATATGGAAAAATTTAAAAAACATATCCCATTTCGCTCTGTTTCCATGCCTTGTGTCCATACTCTGCAACTCCTTTCAGGACCAAGTGATAGTGTAACTTTTTGAAAGCCATTTAAATGGGAATTAAACAGATTGTGTGTTCTCAACAACCATGACGTAGTGGAAGTGAAAGCAGAATGAGAGGCTGTTATGTATGTGCAGAGAAATGGCTGTGGTGCCAGGACTAGTCAGCATTTTTCAGATACCTTCAATATTAAAATACACCCTAACTTCAGATATGTTAAAGTGTGCAAAAGTGAGCCTAAGTAATGAAATACACTAATCTATGTTCTCCTTGTTTCATGACTCTAAGCTCTAAGAGAGCAAAATTTTTTCTGCTATATTCTCTAATATACAGCAGTCATCCATTTAGGATAGTCTGTCATATGTAGTTTGATGTTATATATAGCAGCCACTAATATATAGCCAGCCACTTAGCACAGTACGTCACATGTAGTTTGTCTGCTTTATCACTAACCTTCTGCTGAGTGAACAAAGGTCTGCCGTGATGTGTTTGACACCGCATTTCTCACCTTGCCTGTTGGAAAGTATATTCTTCAAAATTTGTCATGGCAGAAAGCTAAATACACAAAACAGGATAGACAAAGTTTAAGGTTTTGATTTTATTTGCCGAACCATAGTCAATATATTCTGTCATTACAGAACTAGTTCAGGGTAGAAGAAATTCCATTATAGCTTTTATTCATCTTGACCACTGCAAGAATTTATAATAATACATATTTTATATCATTTTTATGATCCAAAAGCATTAATTGCTTGAATTTATACTTAATTCAATTCTATGTGCTTGTCCTTGTGTGTATTAAGACGCACCAGGATTAATAGATAAGTTTCTTTTATTTCTTAAATAGGCGCTCCTCAAGCAGAAATTCAATGCTAGTGACTGAAAGTCTGTCTCCAAGAAAATAGCTACCTATTTTAGAATTTGCTATTTAACCCTCTCAATCTTTACATTTTGGCAAAGGCTATCTTTACATTTTGACAAAGCACAAGACATAAAAGAAAAAGCAAACCTTGTTGGGCTTTACAGTTCTCCTTGTTTTGTTTTCCTGGTTTTCTTTGTTTTGGTCTCGGAGCATACCCAGCTGTGCTCAGGCTTACTCCTGAAGAACACAGAGTGTTCAGGGATCTCTCCTTGAAGATTGGGGGTTGGAGTGACCCTATGTGGTATAAAGCAAACACCCTACATCTCTCCAATACTGTCTTTCCAGTTCTTGACGGGCTAATTAGACCTCCAGTGTCAGCACCTCTCTTCCTGTTTCCCTTTGGTCTAGTAGAGTCTACTTCAAGACCAAGGAACAGGGATCTTGCCAAAGAAAAGCCTTAAGGAATGGCAGAGAAACATAACTCTGCAGGGAGGGACCTAGCTGCAAGTTCTAAAGCACTCGAACATTCATGAGTAGCCTTTCCTATAGAATAGGAGCCCAGAGGATTGTTATCCATTCTATACCATGCATCAGCCCCAACCTGTACACCCACAGTTGAAAATCACTGTGTTTACTTAATTGCTGGACATACAAATACACACTGTGATTCCTATAAAATATGGTGCCTCTGAAGCACATGCGTTACAAGCTCTGTTCCCTCATGGGCTTTCAAGATTAATCTAGTCAACTTTCTCAGGGAGTAAATATGTAGTGTCGGTAGAATGTTGTTACTGCCTCTCCTGATGGACAGTTGAAGCCCATGTAGAGAACCAGACCACCAGTGTGGCCCAGTCACAGTATTCTAAATGGTCCGGGAGAGAGATCAGGGCTAGATCGGTTACAAACAAAAAGAGAAATATTAAGTCTCTTTGGTTATAAAGAAATGATCTCACATATAACTTTTATGAAGTCTTATTAACATGGGCTTGATGACAAATGATAAATAACCAAAAAAAATGTTTAAACTCGTGATTACTGAACACAGAGGGTAAGATGAGAAAGAAAGCTGCCAGTTCTTGGATTCTAGGGGCATTTTAGTGGCGTCCAGGATTTGTTTTGGTCAGATGTGGTAGGACATGGAGGCAAAGAAATGACTGTCATTAAGATATGACTCTGTTGTACTCATATTTCCCTACACCAAGATAGGCAGTGTCACACAGGACCACAAGGGGAAGATTTGGAATCCAGAGGCAGAGAATAAGAAGACATGGGCAAAAACCTTTATTGTGGCTCCTTCCAGTGGAAGGGTCAGGGGAGATTGGACAAGCAAGAGTAGAGCTGGTTAGTCTAAAGCATTTCAGAGGGTTTTGGGGTTTAGAGGTGGTTCTTGGTGGTAGGGGCTGCCCTTGATGTGAATAGCAGAGGCGGCTAGCAGCCCTAAGTGCATTGACTCTGGGGTTGCCAATTTACACATGAAAAGTGCATAGGAATGCAAAGTGCTGTGCATTTGATCTCTTGGAATTGGTTTCTGGGTGGGTTGGTTCTTCTAGGGTCATTAGGAACCCCAAGAGTTCAATCCATAGGATACCAAAAACAAAACACATGGTTTATCCATTAGGGTTTCTTTTCCCCATGGTTAACTAATGACTTAGACCTTTGAGAATCAAGAGAATATAACCAAATGTGCAGAAGCACGGAGCCCAGGGATTGACACAAGGACTCATTCAGTAAACATCAATTCACTAAGTCTTGGGGCCAGGCTCCCAGAGAGCCTTTGCTGCACACTCTATTCAGGCGTGCAGTGTTCATCTTGAAATTAAAATTTTTCTTTTAAGCAAGAAAATGCTACTGCTTTAAAGGATCTCCAGATGACAGCTGAACCTCCCAGTACAAAGAGTAGAATACTGAAAGCTTTAAAAATATCAAGGTGGGTGTGGCAAGCAGAGCTATAGAAAAGCAGGGTGCTCCATTGCCTTGCACATAGCCAACCCAGGTTCAATCCCCCGCACACTCAATGGTTTCCCAGTCTCTCCTGGGAGTGATCCCTGAGTGCAGCCAGGAGTAAGTCCTGAGCACCACTAGGTGGGGTCCAAAAAATATCTATCTACAGGCCTGGAGAAATAGTGCTGTGGTTAAGGCTCTTGCCTTGGTCTCATCCCTAGTACCACAGATCCCCTGAGCACAGTGTCAAGAGTAAGCCCTTACAACCATCAACTGTGGCCCCAAAACCAGGAACCGAAAAAATTAAACCATAAATGAACCCTTTCAATCTGTGATGTTTAAAACTCTAAGGTAATTATATCTTTAGGGGCATCCTCTGTGGATTTGGAATCTGATCTAGAGATATGAAAGCTCCAACTTTTGAAAAGGTTGTTTCTCAGAGCAAAATATGCTGCATGTGGTGCTTAGTAGATACTGACATGTGAGTTACTCAGAATAGCACAAAACACTTCTGCAACTGCGTGTCACTTTGGATCAGATGACACAGATTCACATAAAGGCCTGGAGCAGGAGAGAATTCTATGAGGGCAATTAGCAGGACATGTGGTGACGAGTGTAGGCACAGAGTGTTTAAAATGTACCTGTTGAAACATGTGGCTCTTTGAGGATGCTAAGGCAGATGATGCTTTGTGAAATGGAGACGGGAGTGCAGGAATACAAGAACCTTAAGATTCAGCTGAGTAGTTGCCGGGGTGGTTAAGAGGGATGGGACTCTGCTTCCTGTGGCTTAGTGATCAGAATGTCTTTACAGGGCCTATGACTCCCCCTTAGCATCTTGACAGGTCACAGTAGGACATAAGAGGGAACATTATAGAGTGGGGAAATAGTACTGTGGGGAGGGCATTTGCCTTGTACATGGCCGACCCAGGTTCCATCCCCAGTACCCTGTCTGACCCCCAAGCCCACTGGAGTGATAACTAAGCACAGAGCCAAGAGTAAGCCCTGAGCATCGCCAGGTATGGCCCCAAATAATCTCCCTGCCCCCCCACCCAAAAAAAAGAGTAAACATAAGTAGGAAGCCATTCTGCAAAGGACTCTTCCCTCCTCCGAGAATTCTGCTTATGGCTTCTTCCACTTTATGACTTTGCCCATGCCTCCTCGATTTTATGCTACAGCTTATCTGAGTTGATGGAAACCATAGGAATTTTTGCTGGAGCATAGCTGCTCCCCCATTGTGTGCCCAAACTCACCTTGTGTAGTAACATTAGCATAAATTGGCCCTGGGAAGTGTTTCTGTGGGCAAAGGCCACTGACCTAGATCTAACCTGACAGACCTATCCATAGCGATGAAGCGTCACTAACCTAATAACCTAATGTGTCTTTTATAACTCAGGCTTTTATTGCCTTTTAACCTCTGGCTTCCTCAATAGGCTCTTGGGAAACAGTGTTTAGTCAAATAGGGTAATATACAGAAATAAATTCATTGTTTAAAAAAACAAAATGTAGGACCAACAGTTCCATCTAAATGAGAGCTGCCATATGTTTTCAGCTTTCTCAGCACTCACGGCACTCATGGACCAGCCCTTGTTTCTGTGGAGACTTATTCGGGAGACCTCAGATAAAGTGAGGTGCGGGAAGAGTTGTCTTTCTGAGGCCCTGCTAGACATCTGCACCCTATTTTAGCTTCTGCCCTTGTGAATTGAATGACACCCCTTGCTGAGTGGCACAGAGAAACTTGCTTCTTATTCAGCCCAAGAAGCTAGCAAATGCCTGCAAATAGCAGCTGCCTAATGAGTATTTGCCAGATTAATAGTATTGTTCCATTTTGATACAGGAATTCCCATTCTCTTTGTTTGGAGTATGAATAAACAACTTCACCACATGCAAGTTCATGTTGCTGAACATGCAAGTTGCAAGTTTAGCCACCTAGAAATGAATAACCGAACAGATCAGGTGACAGGTGACAGTGTGCCGAGGTGGGCTCTCTTAATGGTAATAATGGAGAGAGGTTGGGGGCTGCAGTAACTTTTGCACATCAATACCATACTTAACACTGTTTTAATCATATTTGAAAAAGCACACACACATGTGTGTATATATATATATATATATATATATATATATATAGTGTGTGTGTGTGTGTATGTGTGTAAAACTTTACTTTCCCAGCTAGCCCTAGTTTCCAAACATATACATGTGACTTCCTGATAAGTATGTTAGGATTCTTTTCCTTCTCTGAATCCAGGTTACTAACTTCCTTTTAAACCAAAAAGGGCATAAAAGTACTTAAAAGCTAGGAGATTGGGGAGAGATGGAGGTCAAAGCTGGAACCTGGGAAGTAGCTTTTACATGCCCAACATGTACGAGGTTCCAGGTTCATTCCTACCACCTTAGGCCTGGTGGTATGGATGCCAGCGCCATCAGTATCTGTGTGGCCCCAGGCCCTGTGCCCCAACTGGGTATGGCCCCTTGATCACTTGACATCCCGTTATTCATCGATTTGCTCGAGCTGGCGCCAGTAACATTTCCATTTGACCCTATCACGTGCCAGTGTAGCCCAATGGCACCCACCCACCCACCCATCCTGTGGCCCCTAGACAAAAAAGAAATGACAATCTGAATACCAAAGCTGAAATTTTAACAAATGGAAATTATGAGATAAACTTCATTTTAATTAAAAACTTCATTTCAGATGACCTGTTAAAACGTAGAACATTAAGTTCACAACTATAGAGATTAAAAATTATACTGTGGAAATTTTTTTAATTTTGATTTTTTTATTATACTCCGTGAGATATACAATTACAAAGATGTTCATATTTGGGTTTCAGTCATACAGTGTTCCAGCACCCATTCCTCTGCCAGTGCCCATTTCCCACCACCAATGTCCCCTGATTCCCTCTCCTTCCCTCAGCCTGCTTCTATGGCAGGCACTTTGCCTCTCTTCTCCTCTCTCTCTCTCTCTCTATCTCTCTCTCTCTCTCCCCTCCCATCTCTTACACATTGTGGCTTGCAATACATACATTTAGAGGTTATCATGTATATTCTTTTGCCTACTTTCAATGCTCAGTTCTAGGCTGATATTATCATTTGTAATAATTATTAGTACACTGTTCCTTTCTCTGTCTTACCTAACCTCTGACTCCCACACATTTTCAGTACATTCCACCCACTGACAAGACCTCCTGATCCATGTTTTGTCTGGTCTTGGACATTGGTATCATGTTCTTTTTTTTATATCCCACAAATAAATGGAGTCATTCTATATCTGTCCTTTTCCCTCTGACTAATTTCACTCAGCATGATCCTCTTCATGTCCACCCATTTATTATACTGTGGACATATTAGTTTTGGATTTAGGACCATGATTTTTCAGCCCCTAGTCTATGGACCATCATTAATCCACAGGGGTAGAAATGCTGAAGGCCACTAGTCGGCCACTCCAGTTCATAACTACTGGTCGTGAACTGTTAAGCAGGACAGGTGTCATTCTACAGCTATGGCAGGCTGGGGGTGGGGGAGGGAACCAGGGACGTTGGTGGTGGGAGATGGGCACTGGTGGAGGGATGGGTGCTGGAACACTATATGACCAAAACCCAAATATGAACTTTTTAATTGTATATCTTTGTAATTGTATATCTCACAGTGGTATAATAAAATACTTAAAAAAATAACTATAAATGTAACTCTAAAAAATAAATAAATATTTGCTTCTTTAAAAAATAAATCACGATCACGATCTTCCCGTTAATCATCTATTTGCTAGAGCGGGCACCAGTAATATCTCCATATGTCCTGTCTCATGCCAGTAGAGCAAAGGGCATCGGCTTGCTACAGGAACATAAAGAGCCTCAAACCATTATATTAGGTCATGGGAATGACCTAAAATAATTGTTACTGGCATTTGGCATGTCAAATACAACACGATCAGCTTGCTAGGCTTGCCGTGTGGGAGGCATATTCTTTAAACACCTCAAAATAAAGCATTTATTGATGAACCGCGGCCGCTATGCGGCACGTGAGCCGGGCTGTTTCTGAAGATAAAAAATAAACATATAATTAAAACAAAAAATAGGTTGATGAATGCTGATTTGGACTCTGTGTAAGAAATTACTTCAAGACAGGCAAAGAAACAGCACACTTAGCAGTAGAGCACACACCTTACATATAAGCAATGAATTTTGCAGAAAGGATCAATTACTTAGTGACGCTTGTTAGTAAGAAAACAATAGAATACCTAAAAATGTGTTTTTCATAATAACTTGTCAGTACCAGTACTTGTAGTGTAAAACCATAATGCCAAAAGGAGAGAGAGAGAGAGGAGAGAGAGAGATATGTAAAGTACCTGCCATAGAGGCAGGCTAGGATGGGAGAGTGGTGGGAGGGAAACCAGGGACATTGGTGGTGGGAAGTGGACACTGGTGAAGTGATAGTTTTTGGAAAATTGTATGACTAAGACCCAATCATGAACAACTGTGAAACTGTGTATCTCATGGTAATTCAATTAAAAAATAAAATTATTGATAATAAATAACTTTAAATTAAAAGAAAAAATAACAAAATGAAAATATGTTCAGTTGTAACCCAATGCTACAATAAATTTCAGATAAAGTTATAGTGTGTTAAATATTGGAGGAAAAACTGTCATAATGATGGGAGGTGGCACTATGCCTTTAGCAGAAAAGGTAACACCAAAAGTGAATGCAGTATAAGCTGTGAACTTGGGGTGATTGTGATTGTTTGTGTGCGTTCATCGCTGTAACAAATGCACCACTCAGGTGGAGGATAGTACTAATATGAAAGGCAGTGGCTCTTTTCTCAGGAGTTTATGGGGAATCTGGACCATCATCTAGTTGTTTCATGAATCAAAGATTGCTCTAATGGGCTGGAGTTATAGTACAGCGAGTGGGGCTCTTGGCTTTCATGAGACTGACCCTGGTTCAATCCCTGATACCGGATATGATTCCCTGTGCTCAGGAGTGATCCCTGGCCTAAACCAGGAGTCAGCTCTGAGTACTGCCTGGATGGCCCCTAAAAACAAACACAAAACATTGCTCACAAAAATCGCCTACACAGAAGAAGGGGAAGGAGAAAAGAGGAAAAGAAGAAGGAAGGACGGATGATGTACTTGACCTAATAGGAAGGCAATAAAAGTTTTCCTGAATATTCATGTCTTCTCACAAAAGAAGATATAATAGAATATAGGAAATTGAAAAGCATTTAAAAAATAAAATACAATAAAATACCATAAACAGTTATAAAAAAGCAAAATGACAGAACGAGACAGAACATAGCAAATGAAAATATGTTAAATATGTAAGGAGTTGATATGGTATATGTGGAACATGTTCCCAAATTCTTGTCCATGTTTAAGGGAGATGTATATTTTGGCCCATTAAAATATAAATGTTGTATCATTGATTCATGGTCTAGTGCACAAAGCAAATAATTGACTGCCAGTACTTCAATGCATAGTTTGCCCTGTGACCCAAAAAAAAATTGTAATTTTTTTCTCTTGATTTTTAAAAGTAATTTGTAAACTAATTTGTAAAGCTGGAGTTCTGTGTTCACTGACATATTTTTTTTTGTCAAACTGGCAAAGCAAAAGTAAAAATACCATTATATGAGCAAACTCTAGAGAAGGAAACACGCAAGCAGGAGAGACAGTACAGTGGGCAGGACAATTGCCTTGCACATAGCTGACCTGAGTTCAGACGTTGGCATCCCATAGGATCCCATGACATCACTGGGTGTGTCCCCAAGCAAAAAAATATATAAAGAATCCAAAATCAGTTGAGACAGAATTATATATAAGAACTTTCTTATTTTGCTTAGGTGCTTTATAGACAGTAGAAACAAAAGTAATTTAAGGCAGCTTAGACCCATACATTTGATAGCACATTGGCATTTCCACAACCTTAGTTGTATCTATTTAAAACACATTTACCTGGAACTGTTATAAGCTTGGAAATTTCATCTCAACTCTTGCAAAATGTTCACTTGTTTCCCTTTATTTTTCATAAGTTTGTGGGAACTGGAGATAGAAAGTGTCTCTGTGAATGCTGTGGGAGGAGGAGAATGACTTTCGTGACCTGTGCGGGATCAGTCTTGAGGCAGGAGACTGACTTCCCCCGACCCTGCACATTCATTGGATTGGCTGTGCACCAGCATGGGAAGAGCTTCGGCTCAGACTGACCTGGACTCTCAAAATAAGTGAATTAATGACTATTTTAGATCTAGGGCTTTGCAGTACCCCCATCCTCCTCCCCATCTCATTTCATCCCTGCAGCAGCTCCTAGTGCAACAGATCATATTGTTCATTTATGTTTTAGGAAACTAAAATACAGAGATGTTAGACACTTTGCCCACTGTCACTGGGCCGCAGGTGAAGAAATGGGCACAAGAGTATCTGGCTCTGGAATTTGAATTTCAGCATTTCTGTTAGAACGTGTGTAATACACAGATCCTGGACTGTCTTGTTTGTAAACCTAACCATTCATTTCCACTAGACAAGCTTGTTTTGGTGTGTTTGCAAGACAATATGTATAAAGGGTCTAACGCATTAATAACTTGGAAGAAAGTAGTTGCCTATGTTGCTAGTGTTCCTTTGGGAGATCACTAATTAATAGTCCAGTGAAAGAGGGGATGTTTTGTCTCTTAGATTTAATCTAGCCCTGCCATTGCTCTGAATTCTAGTCACTGAATTCTAACCATTCATCATTACTCATCTAAGGAACTTCCCTTCGGCCTCATAAGTCTAGTCTAGAACGTTTTTTCTTTACTGGTTCTAATTTTTCTTTCCCTACACAGAGGGATTAGTTGAATGGGAAGTAGCAGAAGTAAAGGAAGAACTTGAAAGGGAGGGAGAAAAAGAAGCATTATTCTTTGCAGGACTCAACACCCACTCAGCAAAACAGTAAATTCACCAAAAAGTAGAACAGGAAGGAAGTTTTCCCCCTCCGCCCTGGTGCCAGGAATTGAGGAACTATCGTCTTCACTTGCTATCCGTTCAAATCGCAGATATTTTGTCTTTTCAAATAAGAAAAGCATACAGAACATTCAGTTTACCCTTGAAGTGATGGCAAGTAGGAAATTGTCTTCAATGCAGGTTTCATTAGGTCTAGAAGGTAAGAGACCTTAAACAACCTTGTGAATACATTATAGACCCTGGATCCTACTTTGTATTCTTCATGGCATTTCCTGAAAGAAACCCTTGGACATTCTCTTAGGAGGTGTGAAAAATTATTTGTGAAATTGTCATTTTTCTCATGGACTTACCATCATGGTTATGTAGCACCTGGACAATATACTTTAAAATGTAATTAACATCATATGTATATATGCATATATATGACTTGGGGCCACACCCGGCAATATTCAGGCCTTCTAGATGGCTCTGCACTCAGGGTTTATTCCTGGCAGGGCTTGGGGGTATGTTGTGTGGTACAAGGATATAAAACCTGAGTAAAACTACCATGCTATCACTCTAGCCACAATGTATTATATTTATAATGTTTGTTAGAATACTTGGAAATATACCTTTGTCACTTGTCACTTTTCTTCCTGTTGTTCATAGATTTGCTTGAGTGGGTGCCAGTAATGTCTCCATTCATTGGGAATGAGATCCATTATTGTTACTGCCATTAATATTTAAATGTTGAAAATTTTAAATATTTTTAAGCAATAGAGGAGAGGAAAAGCCACCTGTGATTTCACATCCAAAATATCTCTATCTTCACTTTTGCATGTTTCTTCCAGGATTTTTGAAGGAATTTTGAAATCTCTATTAACAACAACAAAAAATGGAATCATTTAACATACTGTTTTATAAGCAGCTTTTTCATGTAATATAATTTGTTTCAAGTTTCTATGACAGTAAATCATGACATGCATTTTCAGAGAAACTGAAAGTCACCACCTCTTGTTCTTTGGATTCTGAAACACTTGAAGTGCTCCCAGTTAGCTACAGTCAAAGGGCGTGGCCTGTCTAGACATGAACTCCAGGCCTCGTGGAGTTTTCCAGTAGCCCAAGCTTGGCTTCACTTGTGAAGTGAGAGCTCTACATTTTGACCCTCACCGTCTGCCCCATACTCTGTCATCAAGGGCCTGTTGATATTTTTATGCTCTACTGAGTGGTTTCAGAGTTAGCCTGATGGGTCCGACAGCAAAGTGCAAGTGAGCGTCTGCCACCTCACGCCTTCTAGTACGTAAAAATAAAGGAGGCACACACCATCCTGCCAACTGGCCTCTTAAAACCAAGCCCATCTGCCGAGCAGAAGCTGCGATTCAGAGTGCTGTCACTCTCCACATCTTGCCATTTCCAGTTCTACAGCTGATTCAATGTTAATGTCTCCTGGGAGCCAAGATGCCAAGGATAATCAAAGCCCACTGACAATACGAACTCAACTTAAGGCGAGTCAGCATCGCCTCCCCATCTATTTCTCATCGAGAACTGCTCACAAATGAACTGATTTGCAGTTTTCCTCATTTTCTTGCCTCAGATTGGTCCTGCATTCAGAGCCTAGTAAGCAACCAAGGAGTCAAAATGTGGATACCAGAACTAGCTGAGTTCTCCATGCCCGCCAGAGGAAGGGCTCCATTGTCCTTGATGGGGGAGGTAAAAGAACAAAAAAACTTGAGACTAGACGGTGATGACTCATTTTACACAATATATATTATGGGTATCATACACACATGCACATAGGTATAATGAAGTTACTATAGGTAGCGATAACCATGAAGAATCCAGAAACTTTATTGTGGAGACTACTAAAGTGAGGTGTTTTATGCCAATAAATCAGGATTTCATTATTCCTTCTCTAAGCTCTTCAAAGATATCCCAATTTACAACATTTTTATTTATTATTTTTTGGGGAGGACACATCCAGTGGCCCTCAGGCTGAAACTTTTTTTTGTTTCACCCTCTAAGATCATTCCTGATGGGGCTCCTAGGACCAAATGGGGTTCTGGAGATCAAAGCCAGGTTAGGCACGTGCAAGGCAATCACCCTTCCCATTGTACTATCTTTTTGCCTCCTGAATTTAATTGTGTTTTAAAAACAGTATCTTGAGCTCCTCTTTCTTCAGTCTGCCATTTACAAATCTCCATATTCATGCAAAATGTATGTGTATGTACATGCATATATATGTAATGTGTTCATGCGCTTATGTATATGATGCATATAAATGCACATTTTAAAAACATATGAGGGACTGGTAAAATAGCACTGTGCGTAGAGCATTTTCCTTGCCTGGGAATGTCCTTGGTTTGCACTGCATATTGTCCCCGAAACCCTGCCAGGAGTGATCCCTAAGTGCAGAGCCAAGAATTAGTCCTGAGCACCATGGATGTGGCCCCACACCCAATATATAAACCTAAAAAGTTAAATAAATTTAAAAAACTTATTCATTGTGTTCTAGCCTCAAATAGTTTTGTTCATTTTCCTCCTCCACCAAGAAGCAGTGAGCCTGAAAATTCCCACCCACCAAGTCCCCTGAGTGCTGCCAATAGCCCTTTCCTTCCTGGTCAGCGTGGGCCAGCCACTTCACCTCTTTCTACTTCGGGTTCGTCTCTTTCAGTATTTCCATTCCTCTTCTCGCCTTCCTTCCCTTTTGAAAATTTCTATTTTCATGGCAATTTAACAATCTAACATTTTGCCCTATCAGCAAGGACATTGGATGTATCTGAAATAACAGACTTGAAGACCGTGATGTATTCTGTGACTGTCACAGCTGTAAAACGTTTCCTGAAACTACCTATTTAAAAGAAGATTTTCCTGTCTTCAAGGGAGTCATTTGACACATTGGTGCTTTGCCTTTCAAGGCAGTCTTGCAGCTTGTTGGGTTGTATGCTGCGAAAGTTTTGCTTGCTGGCAGTGTGCTAAAGGCTGGGAAGTCATTTTGATTTTGACATTACTAAGCACTTATTTCTGAGCGTGACACCCTCCCCCTGCCTTTGCTTTCTAAGTGGCTTATTCCTGAGCAGGAGGAGTGAATCAGGCCCAGTGGGACCACTCAGCCTATTTCAATAAGCTATCAATAACATTAAAAGCCTTCCCAGACACTGTCATTTGCCAGCCCTTACAGGCGGCTGCAAATTGGATGTGTGCCTGTTGGGTGTTTGCAGTTTTTCCTCTGTGTTTGTTAAACAGTTGAAGCATTTATCAGTAATGTCGATGGGACCAAACACATAGAGTAGGTGCTTTTAATTGTACTTTTTCCTGGAAGAGTAGAATGTGCTTTCCTGTTGGATCATGTTCTTAGTCCCTCAAAGGCATTTAGAAGTGTTGAAAAGAAATTATATGTGAGTTACCCCCATTTAGCAAAAAGACAGTCAAGTTGGCACAGCAGCTAGAGCTTTCAGCCAGGACTGAGTGTGAGGACTGCTGATTAGGAGGACAAGAGGGGGACCTCACAGCAACCCTCTGCTCCCCACCACCATTGAGCCCCATGCTTATGTGCCCAAGGAGAGAACGCTGGGTTAGAACACAAGAAACATGACTGAAGTTACAGAGCGTCCTGGAGGACGGATGCAGCTCTGTTGATTGATTTGGGTCCTGGATGATTTGATTTCTCTTTTAAAATTGGTGTAAAATACCAGAAACTATGTATTCTTTTCTTCCTTTCCTTTCATTTTTCTCTTTTTCTTTCTATCATTCTCCTTCCTTCCTTCCTTCCTTCCTTCCTTCCTTCCTTCCTTCTTCCTTCCTTCCTTTCCTTCCTTCCTTCCTTCCTTCCTTCCTTCCTTCCTTTCCTTCCTTCCTTCCTTCCTTCCTTCCTTCCTTCCTTCCTTCCTTCCTTCCTTCCTTCCTTCCTTCCTTCCTTCCTTCCCTTCCTTCCTTCCTTCCTTCCTTCCTTCCTTCCTTCCTTCCTTCCTTCCTTCCTTCCTTCCTTCTTTCCTTCCTTTCCTTTTGGAAAAGAGACTATAGGTTCAGTTCTCAAAAAAAAAGATAACTAAAAAAGTGCTGAAAAACCAAATTTCCAGTTTTAATCTCCTCTGCTTTACTATGTTTTACTCAAGTTGTCAGGCTGGAGAAGTTTGAATTGCATCTTTAACTTGCAGGTTCCTTTTCCAGGCGTGTGGAGAGGGGATTTTTCTTTCTGTTTCTATGTTTTGGGGCCGCACCAGCAGTGCTCAGAGATTACTCCCTGGCTGTGCACTCGGGGATCACTTCTGGCAGTGCTGGGGGAACCATAAGGGATTCCGCATTATAACCCGGGTTGACCATGTGGAAGTCGAGTGCCTTACCTGCAGCTGTTCTATCTCTAGCCCTTAAAGGAGTTTTAAACCAAAACCCTAGTCTTCCTAATCTCCCATGAAACCAGAAAACTTCCAGATTGAATTCAGCTGCCCTGGTGAAGCTGACAGCGATGAGGGTGGTGCTGTCCTCGGGTCTGAATTCTATGATTTACTAATATGGTAACAACCAATCATTTGTGTAGTAAGAATTGATTATGATCATTTTGTTTTCCTTCCAGGATGGATTCCTCCAGAGTCTTATTGGTCTGTGGGGGAAAAAATTATCCATGACTTGAAGGTTATAGATAAATTAAATAGAATCTCCTTTCTAAAAATGACTAGATTAAATTTTATAAATTGGACTGAAATTAAGTTTTGTCTTGTGTGCAGCTAGGTTTAGAGTTCAGGCCTGTTCTTTATTATGGCAATAGTTTTTATGATGAATTGACCAAATATACTGAAAAAAGAAATCGATATGCTTTCCAGCATTATATTTTATGAACAAAAAAAAATTTTGATTTGGGTAAATATTCTATTGGTAACACACCATCAATATTGCTACCAGTATTGTAACAAGACGCAATATTCTTTAAGGGGAGATTATAAGTAACTATCAAATTGAATAAAATTCCATCTGGTAACCTTATGAACTCTCAGATCTCCTCATAAATTTTGTCTTGAACTTCAGAGGAATTTTGAGTTTTTGTGGATCCAACTACTTATTTGCTAAACTTTGTAAGGTAGTCTTTGTTCTAAACACCCATTGAATAAGAGGATATAGTGAAAAGATAACTTTATCAATAATTAACCAACTCAAACAGAAACAGCGATGAGTAATATTAATGCAATTCTGCCAGTTTAACCTAAACCAATACCACTTGAAGGCCAAAGATGGTCCTTGACATAGTGTCAATAACTCAGTGTACTATTTCGAGGACTAATGCATCTTTCATTTATTTATTTTTGAAGAAACAGCACTTTTTAAAAAGTGCATCAGCTGTTTCTTCACAAGTACATTAAGTTGTCATTTGTATGCCATTATAAAGAACATGCTAGTTTTCAGATAGCTGTTTCAGATAAGTTCAGCTTACTTCACCTGGATACTTTGAGAGTAAAGATGCTTTGTCTTTAGAAACAGAGAAAGTTGAAGGTCACACTCCTTTTTCTGGATGTCTGAGCCTTCATTATCAAAATGTCTTTAGACCTGTGTACCCATCGGTCTGTTTGCTAAGTTTTCCAAATATCTGTGATTTCTTCCTTATTACTCTATTCTGTAGACCTTTTCCCTCTACAGACAGTTATGGCTGCTTTCCATACCAAGTTAACTATCATTGTACAAATTTCCTGTAGTTACCTGGATGGTTCCTCACTTTTCTAGTGCTACAAATATTACTTTTCAAAAAAAAAAAAAGTTGGACTGGAGTGATAACATAGGAGACATCCCTGAGCACAGACAGATGTGGCCCTCATCATCACCAAAAAAAGAAAGCCAAACTAACCAAGGTTAATTTTTAAATGATTTAAAAAAAATTGAATCACCTAAAAAAATTTAATCACCATTGTAAGGTAGCCACTGGGGTCCCCAACAGTATCAAGACAGAAGTTCTCTTCTACCTCCAAGGCCGCCATAGAATGGATGAAAACTCACGAGTCCAGAGCAATAGGTCTAGAGAAATAGAACAATCTCTACCACTGCAATCCAATATAATGGAATACCTATAGCTCTGGTCAGAACTTAGACCATGCTCAAGGGCCCAGGTCTTCTACCAAAGAGGATCCCACCAGAGTGGATGCAGTACCTCAAGTCAGTCCCCTTATATACACAAAATTAATCCTAACTTCAGGGAGGGTCCTGTCAACACAGATCAACTAAACAGCTTCTAAAGAGTAGAAGAGTGTAGTAGGGTGGTGCCAAATCCTACTACAGGTCTAAACAAATGATTATTCTAAGGACTAATCCCTTCTTCTAAGATTATCTCTTATGTGAAACACTGGAGAGAGAGAGAGGGAGGGAGAGAGAGAGAGGGAGGGAGGGAAGGAGCTGGTATTGTAATACATCTTAATTTCATGGGCTTTATGTAATCTAGATGGTACCCACAGGTCCTTCTTATTTTTTTATCTGCACCAGGGTGATTCTTAGTATCTTGTTCTCTGTATACTGAAGGGGTCACGCCGCCTGCTTGAGGGCAAACTAGTACGATCCTCCCTATAATCTTAAACAATAGTCTCCATGTAGCCAGGGTGGTCGCCTCCTTGTAAATTCTAACTGTCCCACACCAGGACCAATGGGTGTAAAGAGAGGGGCTGTGCCCAATCTAGATAACATAGAAGTCATAGTAGAAATATTACTCATTCAGAGTCAAGATGATTTCTGTAACTGCCATACCCTCTATCAGTGTTTACACAGAAGACAGATCTCATTAGCAAGAACCCTGGTTTAAGAACATGTAAATAGATTAAACTATGAGTAAGCTTGCTAGGCCTGTCATCCAACAACCATGATATAGACCATCACAAAGCTGTTCCTGATTGGTTTCAGTCTTACGGTATTCCAACATTCCAACACCCATTCCTCCACCAGTGCACATTTCCGCAACCCAGTGTGCCCTGTTTCCCCTCCACCTACCACAACCTTCCTATATGGCAGCACTTCTTTTCTCTCTCTCTCTCTCTTACTCTCTCACATTCCTTTTGTGCATTGTGGTTTGCAATACAGACACTGAAGAGTAATCCCTTTATGTACTTTAAATACTCAGTTCTAGTCTATTTCCAACTATTACTGTAAAATTGATCTTTTCTCTATCTTATTTTCAGCCCCCCCACACACACACTTGTGGTAAATTTCAACCACAGACAAGTCCCTTCTGGCCACAGTTTTGCCTGGCCTTCGCTATTAGTCTCATAATATTTTTTAATATCCCACAAATGAATGCAGTCATTCCATCCTATCCTCCTTGTGACTCATTTCACTAATCATGATACTTTCAATGTCCATCCATTTATAGACATTTTATGACTTAATTTTTCCTATCAGCTGCATAATATTCCATTGCATAGACATACCATAGTTTCTTTATACAGCCTTATGTTCTTAGGCACTAGTTTGTTTCCAGATTCCAGGTACTGTGAATAGTGCTACAATGAATATAGAAGTGCAGATGGTGTTTCTACTGCTTTAGGGCCCCCAGGGTATATTCCTAGGAGTGGTATTGTTGGGACAAATGGGAGCTCAATTTCTAGTCTTTGGAGGCATGTCCATATTGTTTTCCAATAAGACTGGACTAGTTAGCATTCCCACCAGCAATGGATTAGAGTCGCTTCTCCCTGCATCCACGCCAGCACTGGTTGCTCTTGTTCTTTTGAATGTGTTCCAGTCTCTGTGATGTGAGATGATATCTCATTGTTTTGCATCTCCCTGATGATTAGTAATGAGAATTTTTCATATTTAGTTCCTTGAATCTCTGCTTTGATGAAGTTTCTTTGTGTTACTTCTCCCCAATTTTTGATGGAATTGGATGTTTTTTTTTTTCAAGTTCTACCAATTCCTTGTATAACTTAGATATTAACCCCTTATCAGATGGGTATTGGGTAAATATTCTTTCCAATCTGTAGGTTGCCTTTGTACCTTGGTTACTATTTCTTTTGAGTTGCAGAAACTTTTGTTTCATGTAACCCCATTTGTTTATATTTGCTTCCACTTGCTTTGTTAATTTTTTTTAATCTTTGAAGATGCCTTTGGGTTCAATATCATGGAGTATTTTGCCTACATTTTCTTCCATGTACTTTATGGATTCAGGTCTAATGTTGAGGTACTTGATCTATTTTGATCTGACTTTTCTGCATGGCATTAGAGGTCTGAGTAGACTGGATAAAGAAACTGTGGTACATATACACAATGGAATGCTATACAGCTCTCAGAAAGAAAATGAACTTATGAAATTTGCCTATAAATTAATGACATGAAGAGGATAACACTGAGTGAAATTAGCCAGAGGGAAAAGGACAGATATAGAATGACTGCATTTTATTTGCAGGATATAAAAATAAAATAGCATGATACCAATATCCAAGACCAGGCAAACATGAATCAGGAAGTCTTTTCAGTGGGTGGAATGTACTGCAAGTGTGTAGGAGTCAGAGGTTAAGTAAGACAGAAAAAGGAACAATGTACCAATAATTGTCAGAATGATAATACCAGCCTAGACCTGAGCATTGAATGTAGGCAAAGAGATATACATGATAACCTCTAAATATATGTATTTCAAGCCACAATGTCTAAGAGAAGGATGAGAGAGAGACATAGAGAGAGGGACATAAAGAGAGAGGGAGAGTGAGAAGAGTGGCAAAATGAAAGTGCCTGCCATAGAGACAGGTCAGGGAAGTGGGGAGGGAATCAGGGGGACATTGGTGGTGGGAAATGGGTACTGTTTGAGGGATTGGTGCTGAAACACTGTATGACTGAAATCGAAACATGAAAATCTTTGTCATTGTATATCTCACGGTGGTATAATAAAATTTAAAAAAAAAAAAAAAGAAGAAAGAGGTCTGAGTTCTTTTTTTTTCACATGTAGCTGACCAGTTTACCAAGCACCACTTGCTAAAGAGGTTTACATTTCATATTTCTGTTCCCTTATCAAAAATTAAGTGATCATATATTTGAGGGTATGTATCAGGATATTTAATTTTATTCCATTGGTCTGTGGAATATTTATTCCAATACCATGCTGTTTTAATTACTACTACTTTATAGTACAGTTTGAAGTAGGGGAAGGTGATGTCTCCCATCTCCTTTTTTTTTTATTAAACATTTTATTATACCACTGTGAGATATACAATTACAACGTTGTTCATGTTTGGAGGTTTCGGTCACAAAGTGTTCCAGCACCCCGCCCTCCACCAGTGCCCATTTCCCACCACCAATGTCCCCAATTCCCTCCCCCTCCCATAGCCTGCCTAAATAGCAGGTTCTTTATCTCTTTTCTCTCTCCCTCTCTCTTTCCCTTCTCTTACACATTGTGGGTTGCACTACATACACCTAGAAGCCGTCATGTGCATTTTTTTTGCCTGTATTTAATACTCAGTTCTATGTTGGTATCAGCCCTTTTGACATTTATTCACACATGCTCCCTTCTCTATCTTACCTAACCTCTGACTCCCACACGTTTGTGGTAATTTCCACTTTTGGTAAAATCACCATCTCCTTTTTTTAAAGGATTGTTTTAGCTAGTCTTGGATGGTTTATTCCATATGAATTTCAGGAGTGTTTGATCAGTTTATTTGAAATATGTCATGGGTTTCCTTTTAGGGACCACACTGAATTTGTATACTTTGGGGAGTATTGCCATTTTGATTGTTAATTCTCCTAATCCATGAGCAGAAGATTTGTCTCCATTTCCTAATGTTATCTTTATTTCTTGAAGTAGCATTTTGTACTTTTTTTTGTACAGGCCCTTTACATCCTTAGTTATGCTGATTCTGAGGTACTTGATTTTCTGAGGCATGGTTGTTGATAAGATTATTCCTTTAATATCACTTTCTTATCTTTTGTTATTTGCATATAGGGAAATAATGGACTTTTGAGTATTGATTTTGTAACTTGCCACTTTACTATATAAATCTCTGGATTTTAGGAGCTTTTGGTAGAGATTTTAGGATTCTCTAAGTATAGTATTATGTCATCTGCAAATAGTGATAGCTTGACTTCTTCCTTATTTGTCTGGATTCCCTTAATATCATTTTTCTTTACTAATTGCTATGGCAAGTACTTCCAATACTATATTGAATAGAAATGGGCGAGAGTGGTGAGAGTGGGCAGCCTTGTCTGGCCCTGGATCTTAGAGGGAAGACTTCTAGTATTTTTTAAAAAGGTAAATAAGAATTGACAACAATTAAAAAGGTGATCATTTAAAACTGCATTTAAATTTTAAAATAACTTATAGTTTGTTACAATGACCTCAATAAAATTCTAAAATATATTTTGCAACTTTTAAATTTTAGACTTAGAAAATGAGGCACTTTATTCCCTTATACATTCAGTTGTTAAGTTAGTTTACCAGTTGTACCTTGTTCAAAAATATTACAGGGAAGGGGGAGGGAATCAGGGGACATTGGTGGTGGGAAATGGGCACTGGTGGAGAGAAGGGTGCTAGAATACTGTATGACTGAAACCCAAACATGAACAGCTTTGTAACTGTATATTTCATGGTGGTATAGTGAAAAAAAATGTAAAAAATAAGTAAATAGATAGATAGATAGATAGATAGATAGATAGATAGATAGATAGATAGATAGATAGATAGATAGATAGATAGATAGATAGATAAATCCAGGAACTGTGTTGGATGAATAAAAAATATACAAAAAATGTTGCATAATGTATGTTGTACATGGTATATTATAAATAACAAATTATAACATAATGCAAGTAATAAAGACTCACTGAAAAATGATACAATGGAATTTTTTCATTAGTATACATTGTAATGTGGATTTAAAAAATTTTATTTTGTTTCTTATTGAATCACTGTGAGATAAACCATTGCAAAGCTGTTTATGATCAGGTTTCAGGCATACAGTGTTCCAACACTCATCCCTCTATCAGTGTATATTTCACAGCATCAGTGTTCCCAATTTCCCTACCACCAACCCCCCAACACCCCCCAAAAAGAAACTGCCTATATGACAGGTACTTTTCTTCTCTCTCTGCATTGTGGTTTGCAATACAGATACTGAAGGGTTATCATGTATGTCCCTTTATATACTTTCAACACTCAGTTCTAGTCTACCATGACCATTTTCAACTATTGTCATAATGGTGTCTTCTCTATCTTACCGATCAATGTGATTTTTAAATCAGGACAAATATTTAAACATAGACTCAAGTATTCTAGAGCTATGAATCTTCTAGACTTAGGAGACTGGACACAATATGACTCAAAGACTTATTTTTATATGTTCCCATGATAAATATTGTATTAATCTTTATATTATTAACCAGACCAAAGTATTTTTAAATTATTTTCAGTTGATTATTTCATGAAAATGGAGACAGTATCTCTAAATTGTATCCCTCTTCTAATGTTTATATTTATTTCATAATGCTTTTTCCAACATTGCTTGCAGTTGCATTTTAGTCTATAAGAAATTAAACTCCTTTCATTTGCTTTAAACTTCTCTGTAATGGTGGTGGTAGATATAAACATAATTTATATATAAAAATTTAACAAGGTTAAGCAGAAAAGTCTGTTTAGTGCAACGAAAAATAAAATTAAGCTTTACCTCTTGTCTGAAGCCAAAATATTTGTTTTCCTTTTTAATTCCAGATGAGAGTTTTTAAAGGCAGTAATCTCATTTTTCTACCAATGCCAATCTCCTCGAGTTATGGCAATAGAATAACAAAGCTCATAACTCTGCATGTGCAAACCAGGTAATTCAGGTCCCAAACTGTTGTATTTTAGTAATATTTAGTTGCCTTTATCTACTAATTATGTTCAAAGGATAGCTATCAACCATTTATTTTTATTTTCCTATTAAACTGTTGGTCTGTTTGATTGGAAAACATACCATTTTTCCAGTGATAAATGAATTTTTCCTGTTGTCGAATGATGCTTCTGCCTTCACCCTCCCTTGACTGGGAGCCTGCTCTGTGGCTTGTGAAATTTCTTTCTATTGTGTAAAATCTCTCTCATGGATGGTGAGACCCAAACTTTCTGACATTGGTAAGCGCACAAGCATTTGATTTGGGGGATGACTTTGAAGACACTTGAACATTATGGATGTAGGATTGTAGACAAATGATGATTTGTTCCTTATTTTCTTCCTTTATCTAGGATTTGGCCCTAGACTTTTTTGAGTGTGATGAAGGGCAGTGAATGGAAGGAGGTATCACTGGGAGCAGAAACTTCTCTGTAGTATAGTCAGGGGAGATAACTCCAGGCCAAGGATTCTAGACACAATGACTAATCTCTAATGGACATCAAATCTTGCACAGAGTAGGTGCTTAATGTTTTCTGCAAAATGGAGGTTATTATGTCAACTTTCAGAGATTTGTGGTGGAGGGATGATCGGGAGGAACTGTAAAGTACTCAGAGCTATGCTTAATGGATGGATGGCCAGATGGATGGATGGATGGACAGACAGAAATAGTAAGTTCTTGGCATCAAAGTAGTCAAGTACAAGGATTGTGGTAAATTATCACTCTGTATAAGAGCTGTGTGCTGAAAGTAGGTAAAGGAACAAACATGATAACCTCTCAGTAGCTGTATTATAAACCATAATGCCCAATGGGGGCCAGAGAGAGACAGAGAGGGAGGGAGGGGAGAGAGAGAGAGAGAGAGAGAGAGAGAGAGAGAGAGAGAGAGAGAGAGGGAAATGCCTGCCACAGAGGCACACTGGGAGTTGGTGGGGGGGGGGTGCGACAGGAGGGTAAAGGGGCATACAGGTGGTGGGAAATGTGCACTGGTGGAGGGATGGGTGTTGGAACATTGCGTGACTGAAACCCAATCATGAACAGCTTTGTAACTATAACTGTATCTCAAGGTGATTGGTTAAAATAATTTTTTTTTAAAAAGTCAGTAGCTGGAGAGATGACTCAAAGGATTCCAGCTTGTGCCTGACAGGTCCTAAATTGGAACCTTGGCATAGGTTTTAGCTTCCGAACACCACTGTTTGATCCTAGGAGCCCCCACTCCAAAGCCTTACGGGTGACTCTGCTGGCTCATGGCATTGCTGCTCTGAAATGCAGGGTGTCACTGGGTCTAATATTGAGCTTGGCAGCCTGCACAGCTGCCAGGTATGCTGGCGGTGTTGGGGGAGACCCCCCTTAATAATAACAAAGTTAGATGTTTATTAAGCAATTTAGTTATTTCTTTTTTTTTTTTTTGCTTTTTTTGGGTCACACCCAGCAATGCTCAGGGGTTACTCCTGGCTCTGCACTCAGGAATTACTCCTGGAGGTGCTCGGGGACCATATGGGACGCCGGGATCGAACCCTGGCGGCACAGGCCAGCCGCAGGCAAGGCAAACGCCCCTCCCCGCTAGGCTATCGCTCTGGCCCCAGTTTAGTTATTTCTTATGTGAGGAAATTTTCCCTCTCAGTTCAGATTGGTGAAGGAAAACAGTAGATAATTAAAAGGTTGTGTTATAAAGAGCCCTTACAGAATGATATTCTTTTAAAATTAGTAGAGTTAGGATCAACCACACTTAATTCAGTATCATGATTCTTACAAATTCTAATTAATCTCTAAGGTGTTTAAGTTAGAGAATTATTTTTGACTTATGGCATGTAAAATTCTAAAAATACACCTATAGCATTGGTAGTGTTTTAATATTTTTAAGGTGTCTTTGAGCTATCCCAAATATTTTTAAGTGTCTTGTGCCTAAATGCTTTCATTTCATTTGTTTGTTGATTACACATGCATTTTGCAACTAAACCATATCCCTGACCAAGGCCTTAGTATCTTTAAAATAAATTTCATTCACACAAATAGTAGGAAGCAGCAACAAAGACTCCAAGTTGCAGTGAGCTACAGGAAAGGCTTGTTCCTTTTTGTGTTACATCCCCAGAATAGTGTATTCAGACATCTGGTTGAAAATCTCTCTTACATGTTTGACTCTCTCTGACTTTGTAATCCATCACCTGGTCACAGATCGCTGAGTTAGGGGTTGGGGACAGCCTCACTTCATTTTTTTAGACTAAAGCTAAAATCCTGAGACTCTGGGGGTGGAAAGGAGAAGCTGGTACCAGTATTGTTTAGCTAGTCAAAGAGAGTATCTGGGTAATCTAAGTAAGTCATTTACATGAAGTGAAAAATCAGCTCTCCCCACACCCAAAGGCATTTGGGGCATTTATCTACTTCTCTGATGAAGTGTAATAAGCTCATACATGGCTTTATACTATGTCTTTGGGGAGATCTGCAGCGGGAAGCACAGATAAATCCCACAAAATTGATTTGGAGTCTGTGTACATATGTTTTAAATAGTATCATAATGATTCAGAAAATTGCCCAAGGAAGGAAGGATAATCAGCTAAACCGTGCTGGCTTATCAACAGTGGGCCCTGTTTCTGTGTTTCCAATGTGATTACCTGGAAATTTGTATCATTAAACTAGAAGGTGGCTAGATGTTATGTTGTAAGAGAGGAATGAAAAGAAGATTAATGATAGTTTAGGAAATTATCCAAATCTCATTTTCCCAGGAAATGATCATTTCTCACTAATTTTGCATATTCCAGTCTAAAACTGTCCATGGCTCTATATTTAGAAACAGAATAGTCGAAAAATGTCAGATTTACATTCACCACCCCCAAGTGAACTATATTTGTTTGGTTTATTTTTTTGTTCCTCAATGAACATAAGATTGTTAACTATGAGTGATAGAAAATATAAAACCAAATGATTCACTGAATTTACCAGTTGAGAAGTATTCCGCTTTTTACACCAGTTATTTGTGTACAGGGGCAAGCAGCTAATTGCATATGAAAAAAATTCCCCTGGAGTATTTGGATTGTTATTTTTCAGCTCACAGAAGTGTCTTGCATTTTGATTCCTTATAACAAGTATTGTCTGAATACACTAAATGCCTGGAAGGAAGTGTAATTTTCTACACATATGACAAGTAATGTCTGAATACCCTAAATGTCTGAAAAGAAGTGTAATTTTCTACACACAGAAATGTGCTTCAGAACACTAAGGACTAAAAGGGTCCAGAGTGTTGTACAGTTGCATTTGTGTTTATCCTGACATCAAATCCGAAGGTACTTAGAAATTATTTGATGATGCAGCATACTATTTGATAGAAATAAACAAATCCAGAGCCTCAAAATTTGTCCCAGTAATCTTTATAGTGCGCTTATACACAACTGTACTGTGGCGAGGTACACTAACTTGAAACAACAGTATTGCAGACAGGCACTTACACACAACTGTACTATGGCAAGGCACACAAATTTGAAATGACAGTATTGCAGACAACTACTTTCCATGGATTCACAAAGGATCAAGAATAAATTTTAAATGACAAGTCTAAATTAGTAGATACTGAAGGAAGAGGGATGAGAGGAGAGGAAAAATCAGGAAAAGGGGGTCAATTGTTTGTATTTTTTGGAGCACACATCCTGTGCTCAGGACTTACTCTTAATACTCCTGGCTCTGTGCTCAGGGGTCACTCCTGGTTGCCATCACTATCACTATCTTCCTGTTAATCATCTATTTGCTAGAGTGAGCACCAGTAATATCTCCATATGTCCTGTCTCATGCTAGTAGAATCCAAAGGCATCTGCTCGCTCCAGGAACATAAAGAGCTCAAACCATTATATTAGGTCACAGGAATGACCTAATATAAATGTTACTGGTATTTGGCATATAAAATACTACACAAGCAGCTTGCCAAGCTTGCCATGCGGGTGGCATACTGTTGTAGTCACCTCTAAATAAAGCATTTATTGATGAACCACACGGCCACTAGCTGGGCTGTGATAGTCTGGTCTGCTGGGTGGGTTTTGACGAGAGGGAAGTCTGGATGTGGAAAATGGCGGGCCCCATTTTCCACATCCGACTTCCCTCTCATCACAATTCCACCCAGCAGACCAGACTATCACAGCCCGAATCATCGACAGCCACCCTGCAGCAGTTTTTTTTTCAATCCAGCCCAGGTATACTGAACCAGAGACTCTCAGACATGGGGCAGAGCTGCTACTTGCTCTCCCTGTGCCCAGCTGCTCGTGAGGCGCCTGGGAGGAATGGCGGGTTCTAGCCCTGGCCTGCCAGCCCAGTAGAGCCTCACAACAAGCCAGACCACCCTCCACTGGTTGCCATGGTGGACCATAGAGGGTATCGGGATTCAATCATGGTTGGTCACATTCAAGGCAAGCGGTCTACCTACTCTATCCAGTCCCCCATAATTTTATAATTTTATAAAATTATAAAATTCATTGTAATTTTATAATGAAGGATAGATTCAGACTTTCTATTTTTTATCAAGTAGTAAACTTGATGTTGTATCTCTACATGTTGATTTACAATGGTATACACAGCCTTTAATGACATTATAATGCAGTTTCATTTCAATGAAAACATTTAGTAAATTATATGCTGATATGTGACCCTAGGACCATATAAGATAGCCTCAGCATGAAGGGGTCACATTCTCTGTTTCCATCCTAGACTCACTACTAGCATTTGCCAGGCACCCCCAATAATCAGTTGGGGAGACCTCTGGAGACAAGTATATGCCAGTACCCTAGGGAAGCAGATGGCGATAAAAGAAAAGACGTAAGTTAAGTACAAACTTTAATGATTTGTGGCTACTGAAACAGGCGGAAAATTAATGGGCATATGAAACATACATGTGAAATTAAATAATGAATTATGTGAGGCTCAAACTTGTTTTTGGGCCCTTAGAGAAGCAATCGAGGCAAAAATAAACTCAAAGAGGGCTGCTTTTGCAGAACCTGAAAAAGGTGAAGCTTCTATGGTAGTTTGATATGACTGATAAAATGACAGCCCCAGAATATGATAGCACTTGGTACTACTCATAATTTTAATGGAAAAAACCAATGTCCCTAAGCAATCTTAAACTGTAAATTTTACCCTGTAAAAGTTTAGAGAAACGGGCAGGAAAGAGAGAGTACAGCACTTAAAGCATTTGCTTTGCATGTGGTAGACCCAGATTCGATCCCTGGCATCCCATATGGTCCCCCGAGTACCACCAGAAGTAATTCCTGAGTGCAGAGCTAGGAGTAACTCCCTTAGAATCATCAGGCATTGCCCCCCAAAACAAAACTAAACAAGTTCATAAAAGACTCTTTGGTATCACCCATGAGCTTGCACTTTATCTTAGGTAAAATTGAATAAGAGATAGATATAGAGGTACATGTATAATAGAATATATATATATATACATATATATAATGGCTATATAATGATATGCCTATATATCTAAATACTCAGTTTGCTGTTTGCTGCGTAATTACCTGCTGGTGATATGGAGACACAGAGATAGAAATAATTTGGATTCCTCCAAAAAGGCTGGTGTGGCCATATTAGTATCAGATAATATAGACTTCAGGCTGAAAAAAGTTAGAAGGGACAACGAAGGCCATTTCTTATTACTTAAGGGGTATGTACACCAGGAAGAAATTACACTACTAAACATATATGCACCCAACGAGGGGCCAGCAAAATACATAAAACAACTGCTAAGAGACCTCAAAGAAGACATTAACAGTAGCACAATAATAGTTGGAGACTTCAACACTGCTCTATCAACGATGGATAGATCAACAAGACTGAAACTCACCAAGGAAATATTGGCCCTGAAGGAAGAAATGGAAGAAAGAGAGCTAGTAGATATATACAGGGCTTTTCATGCCAAAAAAGCTGAATACACATTTTCTCTAGTGCACATGGAACATTCTCCAAGATAGACCACATGCTAAGCCACAAAGCATACCTCAATAAAATTAAAAAGATAGAAATTGTGTCAGCTATCTTTTCAGACCATGATGCACTGAAAATGGAAGTTAACCGTACACAGAAACAGGGAGTCAAACCAAACACCTGGAAACTGAACAGCTCACTCCTGAACAACAAATGGGTCATAGAAGAAATCAAACAGGAAATCCAAAGATTTCTGGAAACAAATGAAAATGAAGACACCAACTATAAGAACTTGTGGGACACGGCAAAAGCCGTGTTAAGAGGGAAATTTATAGCTCTGCAAGCATTCATCAGGAAACAAGAAAGGGCCCACATAAATAACCTGACTACACAGCTGAAGACATTAGAGAAAGACCAACAAAAAGGAGCCCAACCCAGGCAGAAAAAAGGAAATAATAAAACTTAGAGAGGAAATCAATGAGTTGGAAACCAAAAAAAACAATCCAAAAGATTAATGAAACCAAGAGCTGGTTTTTTGAAAAAATAAACAAGATTGACAAACCATTGGCAAGACTTGTAAGGACAGGGAAAGAGAGAACCCAAATAAACAGAATCAGAAATAAAAAGGGTGACATCACAACAGAAACCACAGAAATCCAAAAGATCATCAGAGATTACTTTGAGAGCCTGTATGCCGTGAAACATGAGAATCTAGAAGAAATGGATCAATTCCTGCAGTCCTATAACCTCCCACGGCTGAAACAAGAAGACCTCCAATACCTGAATAAGCCTATCACCATTGAGGAAATAGAAACAGTAATTAAAACACTTCCCAAACACAAAAGCCCAGGTCCAGACGGATTCCCTAGTGAACTCTACCAAACCTTTAAGGAGGACCTACTGCCTGTCCTGTTCAAGCTCTTCCAGGAAATAGAAGAAACAGAAACACTCCCAAACAGCTTCTACGAGGCACATATCACCCTGATACCCAAAGCAGGGAGAGACAACACAAAGAAAGAAAACTACAGACCAATATCCCTGATGAACACGGATGCTAAGATCTTCAACAAAATACTAGCAAACAGAATCCAAAGACTCATCAAGAAGATTATACATCATGACCAAGTAGGATTCATCCCGGGTATGCAAGGATGGTTCAACATTCGCAAGTCAATCAACATAATACATCATATCAATAAGAGAAAAAATAAAAACCATATGATCCTATCAATAGACACAGAGAAAGCATTTGACAAGATCCAGCACCCGTTCATGATTAAAACCCTCCAGAAAATGGGAATTGAAGGGACTTTCCTCAAGATAGTTACAGCCATCTACCAAAAGCCCACAGCGAGCATCATTCTCAATGGGGAAAAGTTGAAAGCCTTCCCCCCTGAGATCAGGGACAAGACAAGGTTGCCCACTCTCACCTCTTTTATTCAATATAGTACTGGAAGTACTTGCGATAGCAATCAGAGAAGAAAAGGACATCAAGGGCATCCAGATAGGCAAGGAAGAAGTCAAGCTATCATTATTTGCAGATGACATGATATTATACCTAGAGAACCCTAAACTCTCTACCAAAAAACTCCTAGAAACAATAGACGCATATAGTAGAGTGGCAGGATACAAAATCAACACCCAAAAGTCGGTGGCTTTCCTATATACAAATAACGAAAGAGAAGAAAGGGATATTAAGGAAACAATTCCATTCACAATTGTGCCACAGAAAATCAAATACCTAGGAATCAACTTACCCAAGTGTGTAAAGGACCTGTACAAAGAAAACTACAAGACACTGCTCCAAGAGATAAAAGAGGACACAAGGAAATGGAAACACATTCCCTGCTCATGGATGGGGAGAATCAACATTGTCAAAATGGTAATACTCCCTAGAGCTCTATACAGATTCAATGCAGTCCCTATGAGGATACCCATGACATTCTTCAAAGAAATTGACCAAACAATCTTGAAATTTGTATGGAACGATAAACCCCCAAGGATAGCTAAAGCAATCCTCGGGAAAAAGAAGATGGGAGGCATCACCTTACCCAACTTCAAACTGTACTACAAGGCAGTAGTAATTAAAACAGCATGGTATTGGAATAAAAACAGACCCGTGGACCTATGGAATAGAATTGAGTATCCTGACACCCAACCTCAAACACATGATCATTTAATCTTTGATAAAGGTGCAACGAGTCTAAAATGGAGTAAGGAAAGCCTCTTCAATAAGTGGTGTTGGGAAAACTGGGCAGCGACATGTAAAAAATGAATTTGGACCTGTGTCTAACACCATGCACAAAAAATCAGATCAAAGTGGATTAAAGATCTCAATATCAGACTTGAATCCATAAAGTACATTGAAGAAAATATAGGAAAAACCCTCCATGACATTGAAGCTAAAGGCATCTTCAAAGATGAAACATCTCTAACAAAGCAACTAGAAGAAAAGATAAATATATGGGACTACATGAAACTAAAAAGCTTCTGCACCTCAAAAGAAACAGTGACTAAGATACAAAAGCAGTCCACAGAATGGGAAAGAATATTCACCCAATACTCATCTGATAAGGGGTTAATATCCAGGATATATCAGGCACTGGTAGAACTTTACAAGAAGAAAACAAACAACCCCATCAAAAAATGGGGAGAAGAAATGAACAGAAACTTCAGCAAGGAAGAAATTCGAATGGCCAAAAAACATATGAAAAAATGCTCATCATCACTAATCATCAGAGAGATGCAAATCAAAACAACAATGAGATACCACTTTACACCACAGAGACTGGCACATATTCAAAAGAACAAGAACAACAAGTGCTGGCGTGGGTGGGGGGGAAAAGGGGACACTCATCCATTGTTGGTGGGAATGCCGGCTGGTACAGCCTTTCTGGAAAACAATATGGACATTCCTCCAAAGACTAGAAATTGAACTCCCATTTGACCCAGCCATACCACTCCTGGGAATCTACTCTGGGAAACCAAAAATACGCAGCGGAAACACCATCCCTACTTTTATGTTCATAGCAGCATTATTCACAATAGCCAGAATCTGGAAGCAACCCGAAAGTGCCCGAAAATAGATGACTGGATAAAAAGCTTTGGTACATCTACACAATGGAATACTATGCAGCTGTTAGGAAAAATGAAGTTATAAAATTTGCCTACAAATGGATGGACATGGAGAAGATTATGTTGAGCGAAATTAGCCAGAAGGAGAGAGACAGTTACAGAATGACTGCATTTATCTGCATAACATAAATATATAGGTACATATTATGATACCAATATCCAAGGTCAAGTGAAACATACATCAGGAGGTTCTGTCAAAGGTGGAAATTATCACAAACGTGTGGGAGTCAGAGGCTAGGTAAGACAGAAAATGGAATAGTGTGCTAACAATTGTGAGGGTACTAATGCCAACCTAGAACTGAGCATTAAATAGAGGCAAAAGGATACACATGACAACCCTTTAATGTATGTTTTGTAATCCATAGTCTGGAGAGGAAGGAAAAGAGAAAGATAGAGAAATGGAAAGAAATAAAGAACCTGCCATGGAGGAGGGCTGGGGGAGGGGGAGGGAACCGGGGACGTTGGTGGTGGGAGATGGGCACTGGTGGCGGGATGGGTGCTGCTACACTGTACGACCAAAACCCAAATATGAACTTTTTAATTGTATATCTTTGTAATTGTAAAAAATAAAAAAATTAATTAAAAAAAAAAAAAGAAATAATTTGGATAGTATCCTTCACTGAAGAAGTGTTTTACTTAGTGCAGCAAGTATTTTCTTAAACTGTGGTGAGAGCCCTTAAAGGGAAGTAGACTCTCTTAACACATTTCTAACTGTAAAAAACTCACGTTGTCTGTAGAAACAATGTTATGCTGAAGAGCTCCGTAAGTGTTCCCAGTGCTCCTGAATTGTTTGCCACAGTACATTGTGATGCCAGGAATCTGCTTGCTTGCTTTGATGCACCTCTTTTGCTTGTCTAAAGTACTTTCCTGTGGAGACAATAAAACCTAATACTCTGAGTTCCATGTAAACAGGAAATCTGGCAGCAATAACCGGACTCAGGACTATTCAAAGCCAAGTTTTAATGAGTAATTTTCAAAGTAATTAATGAGGCAGCCACTGCCCTGAGATTGTGGGGTAAATTCCCCCCACATAGACTTCATTCCTTTCTTGGCCCCTGGAATGGCTGACTGTGCATGCCCACCCAACTATGGATTTGCAAGTATCTGTGAGTGGCCCACTTTCACTGAAATCTGAAAAATGAAAGTCTGAAATCCACACATTTCTTTTTTTTTTTTAACCGTGAGATATACAATTACAAAGATGTTCATGTTTGAATTTCAGTCATACATTGTTCCAGCACTGATCCCTCCACCGGTGCCCATTTTACACCACCAATGTCCCTTCTATGGCAGGCACTTTGCCTCTTCTCTCTCTCTCTCTCTCTCTCTCTCTCTCTCTCTCTCTCTCATCCTTCTCTTTTACATTGTGGCTCGCAATACATACATTCAGAGGTTATCATGTATATCCCTTTGCCTGTATTCAATGCTCAGTTCTAGCCTGGTGTTATCATTCCCAACAGTTACTTTCTCTGTTCCTTTCTCTGTCTTACCTAACCTCTGACTCCCACACACTTGCAGTACATTTCACCCACTGACAAAAACTCCTGATCCGAGTTTTTCCTGGTCTTGGATATTGATATATTATTTTTATAACCCTCAAATAAATGGAGTCATTCTATATCTGTCCCCTCTGGCTAATTTCACTCAGCATGATCCTCTCCATGTCTGTCCATTTATAAGCAAATTTTATAGCTTGGTTTTTCTGAGAGCTGCATAGTATTCTGTTGTGTAGATGTACCATTGTTTCTTTATCCAGTCTGTTCTCGGGCACTCTGGTTGTTTCTAGATTCTAGCTATTATGAATAGTGCTGCTATGAACATAGAAGTGTAGATGGTGTTTCTGCTGTGTGTTTTGGCCTCCCAGGGTATATTCCCAGGAGTGGTGTTGCTGGGTCAAGTGGGATCTCAATATCTAGTCTTTGGATGAATGACTATATTATTTTCCAAAAAGGCTGTACCAGTCAACATTCCCACCAACAATGGATGAGAGTCCCTTTCTCCCAGCATCAACACCAACACTTGTTGTTCTTGCTATTTTGGCTATGTGCCAGTTTCTGTGGTGTGCAATCATCTCATCTCAATATCTCATTGTTATTTTGATTTGCATCTCCCTGATGATTAATGATGATGCAGATTTTTTCAAATGCTATTTGAATTTCTTCTTTTTGGAAATTTCTGTTTATTTCTCCCCATTTTTGATGGGGTTGACTGTTTTCTTCTTGTAAAGTTCTACTAGTGCCTGATATATCCTGGACATTCACCCCTATCAGATGGGTATTGGGTGAATATTTTCTCCCACTGTGGACTGTCTTTCTATCTTAGTTATTGTTTCTTTTGAGGTGAAGTAGCTTTTTTAGTTTCAGGTAGTCCCATATGTTTATCTTTGCTTCCAATTGCTTTGTTAGTAGTGTTTCATCTTTGAAGATGCCTTTAGCTTCAATGCCGTTGAGGGTTCTTCCTATTCAAAGTACTTTATGGATTCAGGTCTGGCATTGAGATCTTTAATTCATTTTGATCTGACTTTTGTATGGTGTTAGACAGAGGTCCAAAATCATTTTTTACACATAGTTGCCCAGTTTTACCAGCACCACTTGTTGACAAGGCTTTCTTTGCTCCATTTCATACCTTTTGCTCCTTTATCAAAGATTGAATGATCATGTATTTAAGGATGGGTGTCAGGATACTCAACTTTATTCCATGGGTCCACAGGTCTGTTTTTACTACAATACCATACTGTTTTCGATGCAGTCATCAAAGCCCTAGCCAAACAGAGCATTCAAACCCAGTACATCAAGATCCTTTGTGAGCTGTATTACGGATTCACCACCAGGATCTCACCGTTCAACAAAGAAGTGATCATTGATGTCAAAAGAGGGGTTCGACAGGGTGATACCATTTCACCAAAACTCTTCAGTGCCACCCTCGAGAACATCATGCGACAATTAGAATGGGAAGGAATGGGAGTGAAGATAGATGGTCGGCAACTACACCACCTCCGCTTCGCTGATGACATCGTTCTAATAACACCAAACATTAGCCAAGCGGCACAAATGCTGGCTGACTTCGACCGAGAATGTGGAAAAATAGGTCTACAGCTGAATCTAAAGAAAACTATGTTTATGAAAAATGAACTGGTTCCAGAGGCCCCATTCACTCTCAATGGAACAGACATCTCTGAATGCAGCAGTTATGTGTACCTAGGTCGAGAAATCAGCATGATGAACGACCTAAAACCTGAGCTGCACAGGAGGAAGAGAGCGGCATGGAATGCCTTCAAAGGCATTGAAGAAATAGCTAAAAAGGACTAAGAACCTCCGGCTCCAGGCACATCTCTTTGATTCCACCGTTCTCCCTGCATTAACATACACTTCAGAGAGCTGGGCCCTACGAAAGCAGGATGAGAATGCTATTCGGGTCTCCCAGAGAGGAATCAAGAGAGCTATGCTTGGAATATCATGCCTCACTCAAGTGAGAGAAGGAATCCGGAGTTCCCACTTCCGTCGCTATTCCAGAATCAGGGACGTTGTCTCGTTTGCCAAGGCATCGAAAATCAGATGGGCTGGACATGTAATGCAATTTGGAGACAACCACTGGACTAGAGTCATTACTGACTGGATCCCACGGGATGTCAAAAGATCACGTGGCCGCCCACCTATAAGATGGTCAGACTTCCTTGTCAAGACCCTGAAGGAACGGTTTGAGGCTTTTCATATTCCTGAATCAACCAGATGCCATTGGGCTACATTGGCACATGATAGGGTCCAATGGAAATGTTACGGGTGCCCGCTCAAGCAAATCGATGAATATCAAGTGATCAAGTGACCATGCTGTTTTAATTACTACTGGTTTGTAGTACAGTTTGAAGTTGGGAATGGTGATACCTCCCATCTTCTTTTCCCAAGGATTGCTTTATCTATCCTTGGGGTTTATTATTCCATACAAATTTCAGGACTGTTTGATCAATTTCTTTGAAGAATGTTATGGGTTTCCTTATAGGGACTGCATTGCATTTGTATAAAGCTCTAGGGAATATTACCATTTTGTCAACGTTAATTCTCCCAATCCATGAGCAGGTCATTTGTTTCCATTTCCTTGTGTCCTCTTTTATTTCTTGAAGTAGTGTCTTGTAGTTTTCTTTGTATAAGTCCTTTACCCTCCTAGTTTAGCTGATTCCTAGGTATTTGATTTTCTGTGGCACAATTGTGAATGGGATCATTTTCTTAATATCCCTTTCTTCTCTTTAATTATTTGTATATAAGAAAGCCATTGACTTTTGGGGTATTGATTTTGTAGCCTGCCACTCTACTATAGTTATCTATTTTTTCTAGGAGCTTTATGGTAGAGAGTTTAGGGTTTTCTAGGTATATCAAGTCATCTGCAAATAGTGATAATTTGACTTCTTCCTTGTCTATCTGGCTAAAGCAAGTACTTCCAAGTATTGTATTGAATAGAAGTGGTGAGAGTGGGCAACCTTGTCTTGTCCCTGATCTTAGGGGATCCACACATTTCTTTAGTCTTGAAAAACACTTCTCGAGTCATTCATCAGAAAAATGAGTTTAATGAATTGAAACAAACTTTAAAAATACATAAAATAGAGATAAAAATATTGTAAGATTTTAGTATTTTGCAAAAATAAGTTGCATTGTTTGTATATACTATTTCTTGATATTGGTATCCAACATAATCTGTATTTATAATTATAAATCTTGATAAAAGCAGTTCAAGAGCCATTATCTTAGTATATTTTAGGATTATGAAAATAGTATTTTGTTGCATATTGTATATTGCGATATAAAAGTATTTTTTCTTTTCACTTATGAGAAATAATTACTTTGGAGAAATAATTTAAAGTTGTTGCATTCATACACAGTAAATTGCTTTTACTGTGGAGTAAATGTGCTTCTGTGCTCTCACTAAACACAACATTATGAACTCTTTGATATTTAAAATTCCAAACTTATCTTAAAGCATTTCATAGTTATTATTGCATGGTGTTTTTAATGTTACTAGTAAGTCGTATGTAAATTAATGAGAATAGAGAAAATTCTTTAAAAATTTTAAACAGCATGTCAAAAATTAGTATCCTGGCACAAACAAGAAAAATGAAGTTTAGTGAAAAGGTACCGAGTAGGTCTCTTGGGTTTTTCCAAGCAGGAAAGAATGTATTTGTTCTATTCAGGACTGCAAACAGTATTCTTAGGGTGGCATAGAAATTCTAGAAATCCCTGTTACTTTCAGTAAATGACTAGTATTTTTCACCACCCTTTGTAGCTGGTTATCTTATCTGGGGAGGTTGAATCTAATTATCTGTTTAAAAGAATTATTATTATTATTATTATTATTATTATTATTATTATTATTATTATTACTGCTTAAATTATAATTTAAATTATACAAAACAAAGAAACAAAAGGGGTACATGGACTTGGCCTTGTTTAAAACACAGTGAGTTATGTAACCTATCTGGGCTTCCCTTTCCTTCATAAAATGGGGAAACACAAAATCCTATGCTAATGTTGATGAAAGGAGCTCATGTTGATGAAAGGAGCTCATGTGCACATGTAGAGCTGGCGAGGTAGGAAGCTCTGTGTGGTGTGCTGATGGCAGCAGCCTGTGTGCAGCCATGTAGCTCCTGATGATCCAACACTATGTGCAGAGAATAAGGCCATTTCCTGGGTCCCAAAAGAATGACTGGATACATCAAATCCTAGAGTAAGTAAATGGAGGGCAGTGCTGGAGGAAAAGCTAAGTGCTGGGTTGTCTATGGAGGAATATAAGGTTGGACAGTGAGAGGGAAATAGGCTTTTCTGTCCATAGGGGCAGGGAGAAATGTTGCTGACATCTCTGACTTTTCCTTGTTCCTTCCTTATCATCTCATCTGTTTCGATTTTTCACCTTTTGGTTTTTGAGCCACACCTGTCACTGCTCAAGCATCACCCTTGCTGTGCTCAGGCCACCGCAGGTGCTGGGGGAGATGAAACCCAGGCTCTGGACTTCAGGACAAGTGTCCTGCGTATGCACCCTTACCTAAGTTTCTCACAGCCTTCTCCCTGGCCTCGCTTTTCTCTAAGAGTTTGGGCTTATTGGGGCCTTGGAAGGATGGGGTGGTGGGCAGGTAGATCTGTTGGGCAAGCCTTCAGGTGCAGATGTGGTGCTCTGCATACCCGGCACTCATCAGTACGGGCCTCTGAGATGGGAAAAGGAGCCAGTGCTTAGTTACAGGCCTTCTAACTGCCCTTCTCATACCGGCCACTACACTGAGGGACACTTCCCACCTTTATTAATTGCCTTGGTATGTGGCACAGATCTTCCCAAATAGGTCTCACCCGAATACCCTAATAACTTGTCAAACTGTGCATTTACCAATCCCAACAACAGCACAAAATGGAAATATTGCATCCAGGTACAGGGTGGAGAGTAAACTAACTCTTATGGAGGGTAGAGGGCAGACACGTCAGTCACCTGGAAAAACCCCAACTATGAGGATTTCAAATCAGAACATCAAGAATGTGTTAGTGGTGAATTAGACCTGGAGTGGAAAGGAGACAGAAGGTAGTAATTGGGGTAAGAACAGGAGGTGGTTGCCAGAAGAGAATTCTCACTTCCCCAGCCTTGTGCTCTGGGTGTCTTGCTGAGGTAGTTGCCTAATTTATTGCCCTCTCTTAATATAGAACATACACGTTTGGAAACATCTTATCATCCATCCCACACTTTAATATTTTGAAAAGATTTATAGAATTATAGCAAATTCAGTCCCCACAAGTTCAAAGTAGATTCACCATCCAAGTAGTAAAAACTAGATTTTATTTTTTTCTGGTGGGAGGGCATGGAAGCATAGAGGCCATGCCGGTGGCTTCTCATGCTTCCTCCCTCCCCCTCCCTCCTCCCTTTCTCCCTTCCCTTCTTCCTTACTTTCTTAGTTCCTCCCTCCTTCCCTCTTTCCTCTCATCCCTTCTCCCTCTCTTCCTCCCTCCTTCCTCCCACCCTCCTTCCTGCCTGTCTTCCTTTCTTCCTCCCCCTCCCTCCCTTCTTCCCTCTCTTCTTCCTTCTCTTCCTTCCTTCTCCTCCCTCCCTCCGTCCCTCCCTCTCTTCTTCTCTCCTTCCCTCCCTCCCTCCCTCCCTCCCTCCCTCCCTCCCTCCCTCCCTCCCTCCCTTCCTTCCTTCCTTCCTTCCTTCCTTCCTTCCTTCCTTCCTTCCTTCCTTCCTTCCTTCCTTCCTTCCTTCCTTCTGTCCCCATTCTTAATGTAACTTCACATGAAAAATGCTGTTTTGTTCTTTGATCCAAACTCCTCTGGAATATGATCATTGTCTCATTGTCTTTATATTTCTTTTTCAGTTTTTGGTGGTGAGGACATGCCTGACAGTGCTAAGGGCTTTCTCCTGACTTTGCATTCCTAGATTATTCCTAGTGGGTCTCTGAAAACAACATGCAGTGCAGGGACAAAACTCAGGTAGCCTGCATACAAGGCAAGTGCTTTACTCACTGCGCTATTTCTTGGGCCATGATACTGTTTTCCGAAGACCTCTCACAATTTTAACAAGAATGCACATATTTTTAGGAAGTAAAAGCTGACTTAATACCCAAAGTTTGTGCATATTCTGCTTATTTTGCTCCTGCCTACTACAGTGAGCTACATTTCTTGGTTCCCACTGTTTTTCTGTGGGCTGCTTTCTTTGGAATATACTATTTTTTTTTTTTTTTTGCTTTTTTGGGTCATACCCGGCAATGCTCAGGGGCTACTCCTGGCTCTGCACTCAGGAATTACTACTGACAGTGCTCGGGGGACCCTATGGGATGCCGGGATCGAACCCAGGCCGGCACAGGCGGGCGCATGCAGGGCAAATGCCCTACCCGCTGGGCTATCGCTCTGGCCCCGGAATATACTATTTAAGTGTTTCAAGTTGTGTTGTGGAAAGGGATGGGAATGGATGAAGATGGTTAAAAGTTGAAACTGCTGGGATGTTGTTGGGGTTTGCAGGGTTCCCTGGTACTTTCGGGGCTGACAGTTGTCCCCCTGACTGACTGATGAAGGTACAAGGCCACAGCCTTGTTGGTAATCAGTGACTTTTTAATTCAAATCAAGTCGGCAGTTATAGAGCCATCATGAAACTTGTGGGTAGGGGGTTACATAGAGGTGACAGAACTTTGATCCTGAAACAATGATCAGATGTAAAGCCCCTTCCTTGCAGGGACAATCTTCTAGGGGATTGACCCAAGGGTGGAATTCCATCTAGGGGCTTATTGTTTTGGTATTTATACAAACAATTATATTAAATTTACTTCTTAATAATATTTCTAGTCATTTTGTATGAATACAGTAAGAGATATAATCTTTTATCTACATCCTGGATTATGCTTAAAATGGTCTCACTAGACTCATGATAAAGGGTGACTCTTCCTGGGAGCATCTTGTTTTATATACCAGACTACAGTCCTCAGGCCAGGTTAGTTTTTCCTAACTCCAACAGTTGCTTATTTTTGGGTCATGACAGAGTTTGTTCCATGACCATGCTCATAACTTATACTTCTTATGGCATATAGCCTGTTTCACCTGGAGGCCAGGTTAGTTTACTCACGGCTTGCTGTGGATCTATCCGAGCCTCTCAGCAAGACCACTTTTTGGGGTATAAGGAACTAAGGTCAATATAAGGGAAACTGAGACTTAAGTCATATGATGATGCCCAGAAGTAAATATTTTAGAGTCAATTAACTCCTTTATCACAAAAGCATAGCATTAACCGTCTTCCTGTGTCTCTACAGAAAGGACATTGCTGTGACATAAAAATATGCAAAGATCATAAAGGAAAGAAAAAAGTAACATTTCACTTACAAATGAAAAATTTAAAGTCATCAGAAAGTTTAACTTTGTAACTCGCTGTGTCTGAATTAGAGATCATTGTGAGGAACCCAGTAGGGGAAGCAGGACACAAAGGACAGGTCAAAGTTAAACACAGAGAATCAGTGCCCCTTAGATAGGGTGTGCCCCAAGGGGCACTGGAAGGGATACAATTCAATTAACCTAAACTCCCTGCTGGGGGAGATAGCACAATCCAGTGTTAAACCTGAAATGTTCACAAAATATAAAAGATTATAATAAGCCTGATGGGTCATGCCCTCAGCATTGACTAATCTTTTCTAAAAGAGGCAAGATCCTATAATCAAAGAAATGAACATGCTAAGTAAGACCATGTTCATTCATACCAGCACTGCCAACAGCACAGGTGCTACTTTGCCACCATGACCTCGGTCAAGGCCCTGTAATACATCCACAATACCTTGGGTTAAGTTTTTCTACTAAACACCTGAAAGTTTGTCTTTTAAACACTTCGAATGATCTCATCTTGAAGGGCAAGAGTATCTAAAGCCATATTTCCCTTCAGGTCCTACATATAATATCTAATTTGGTGCCAATAATGAGTATCACTGTCTTCCCATTGTTCATCGATTTGCTTCGAGTGGGCACTAGTAACATCTCCATTAGTCCTGTCACAAGCAAGTGCAACCCAAGGGCATATACTTGCTACAGGGACAGGAGGAGCCCGAAACCATTCTTCAGGTTATGGAACTGAGGTCCATAATAGTTACTAGTCTTTGGCATAAAAGTAAATAAAACACGGTAGCTTGCCAGGCTTTACCATGTAGGTGGTATAGTCTCAGTAGAAGGCTCTCAACCCGAGCAATTACTGATGAAACTTAAAGGGGGAAGATCAGGTTTTCTCTTGGATGGAGCTCTGAGGAACTATGGAGTCTGGATGTTGAGAATGACTAACTGCATGATGTTTGGTTGCTCTGGCTTCTTGCCAGGCTTACTGGTATCAGTTAAAACATGTCTATAACTGTTTACTATGTATAAATTTGAAAGAAATTGGGAAGAACCTTATGCAAAAAGAATGAGTGGACCCATTATATCTATGGAGGAGATGCCACAGAAAGAGGAACTGTTCAGTCACAAAACAGTCTCATTTGTTGCTCCAAGATCTCAACTTGTCCCTGGACCCAGAGCAGAGCTTGTTGTAAAGTGTCCAATTGTTGCTTAACATCATAATTGCACTTTCCAGAGGTGGTAAGCACCGTTTGCTGTGTTTAGACAAAATTCATGCACCTGGACTGAGGTTTGAAAGCTATTCCTGCAATAGAAGTGAGTTCCAGGGAGCAACTATTAGGAGTCTGATGAATCACCAGGCACAGAGCAAGGGTGTCACCATGTCTGTCATGAGTCCTTCAGCAGGGGAACACTGGCAGCTGGCAGCCATACATGTGACCTAGCAGTCACATGTATGGCTAGGTCTTCTTACACATGTATGACCTAGCCATACATGTGTAAGTAGAAGCACTTTTTATGAGTGATAAGAAGCAGAGAGCATTGGGGCTTTGGTATGAATCCAAGTCTGGTGATGGAGAAAAAGACAGGGAGAAACTCCAGTACAAATGGTATTGAGAAGTACCTTAGAGATAAATGTAAAGGTGCTCCTTCCTTGTTCAGGAAATGAGGTATCTGTGAGTTCCAAGGAGGGGATAAAAGGAATTATTAGTCCAATCACAGGATTCTGGAATTGTCCAACCAACAACCTGTAAAAGAGGGTGTAAGGAATGTTCTGTGATCTTATGATATGCTAAAGGATTTGGAGGCCTTTTTTCATAGGTTCTCTGACACTGGCTTCTCCTATCTTCTTGTTTCTTCCAGCCAAGATCTGTTTTGGGATGGTACAGGGCTGTAATTTGGAGGATGTGGAGTCTCTGGCAGTCTGAGGGCCAAATCAGGTGTATGAGGCCATCTCCTGATGAGGCATAGCAGGACCCAAAGTTTCTTGATGAGTCTGCCATCTGTTGAAACATAAGCACAGATTTTTCGTTCTATAAGGATGTACCCCGCTACATTTTTTTTGTCAATTTTAACCCAAATAAGAGAATTGATTATTTCCTGAGCAGGACCCACTTTTCTGTCTTTTGATAATGGTAGCAAAAACCATAATTTTTCTTCTGTAGCAAACCGAGAAAAAAGCTTATCTCAAACCCAACTTGTCAGAGCCCCACCCTAGAGAGAATTCTTTTTCAAGCCCATGTATGATACTGGTCTTGGCATCTAACATCACCGGGCTTCCTGTGGAGATGGAGCTAGGGTCCCTTTACCCCACCTCTGTCCATCCGGGAGACCCAGTGGACTCGCCCATGAACTGATCCCAGGCTGTCAGCCATGAATACAGATACATGAATACAGATACGGGGCAAAGCTGCTACCACTACCAGCTCTCCCTGTGCTTGGCTGATCATGAGGCATCCAGGAGGGAGGGTGGGTTCTGACACTGGCCCACCACCCCAAAAAGAGCCTGGAAGAAGCCAGAGGAACCCCCACACCATGATGGAAGCCATTTTCAATGTCCAGACTCCACAGCTCATCAGAGTTCCACCTAAGAAAAAAGCCAATCTAAGCCCTGCTTGTCAGAGCCCCACCCTAGAGAGAAGTCTATTTCAAGCCTAGGTATGAAGCTGGTCTCAGCAGCTAAAGTCACCGGGCTTTCATGGAGATGGTTGGGGTCCCTTTCTCCCACCTCTGTCCTGTCCAGGAGGCCCAGTGGACCCACCCACAAACTGCTCCCGAACTGTCAGGCATGAAACAGAGACACAGACACACGAGGCAGAGCTGCTACTAGCTCTCTCCATTATGCATAGGTTTGCAGCCCCACGTTTCATCAGTAAATGCAAAAACTGAGAGTGCTCGCACTGCAGAGCCTGGCAAACTACCTGTGTCATATTTGATATGCCAAAGCCAGTAGCAATAATAGACCTCATTCCCATGATCTGAACAAATAGTTTGAGGCTCTTCATCATGTTCCTGGAGCAAGCAAAGACCCTTGTGCTATACTAACATGTGACAGGCATGAATGGAGACGTTACTGGTGCCTACTTGTGCATATCAATGAAAAGGATGACAAGTGAGACAAGTGAAGCAAACTGAGAAAGATGAGATTTCTGGAGCCAGTCTAGAAGAAAAAAAAATTCCAACTCCTGAGCCTCAGGACCTGGGCCATCAAGGGCAGAGTCCTCAAGGGTGAGACACAGGTTAGGAAGATCTGAGTTGGAAATGCTGAGAGAGGGGTGGTCCCAATTAATGTTTCCCAGCGGTTTTTGAAAATTGTTAAGGGTTTTGAGGTTTTCATACAATCTGTGAAGCTCTTTGTCATTAATACACACAAGCAACATATTATGGATAAGGCCAAGGCTGAAGGTGGGGCTGTTTAAGATTCCCTGAGACAGAATGCTCCATTGATAACTGGCTGTAGGCCTTAAATAATTTAGCTAATGGTAAAGGAAAGCATTATTCACTGACCTATGGAGGTCATTCATATGAAATATACAGTTTAATACAGTTTAAGCAACAATATCATGTTTACTTGGTTCTTTTAGTTCCATGAGACAAACTTTGATTAAATAAGTTTCAAGTTTTCTAAAACTACTATTATTTTGTTCTTAGTCCCAATAATGAATTTATGTTCTGGAACATCTGTCTAAGATCCTTTTTTAACATACTTTCTCAAAATATAAATGTTGATCACTTGATCACTTGACATCCTATTATTCGTCGATTTTCTCGAGTGGATGCCAGTAATATTTCCATTTGACCCTGTCACGTGCCAGTGTAGCCCAGTGACATCTGCTTGCTTAAGGAATACAAAGAGCCTCAAACCGTTCATTCAGGGTCTTGACGAAGAAGTCTGACCATCTTGTAGGTTGGCGGCCACGTGATCTTTTGACATCCTGTGGGATCCAGTTGGTAACGACTCTAGTCCAGCGGTCATCTCCAAATCGCATTACATGTCCAGTCCATCTGATTTTCCATGCCTTGGTAAACGAGACAGCGTCCCTGACTCTGGAACAGTGACGGAGGTCGGAGCTCCGGATTCCTTCTTTCACTTGATGAGGCATGATATTCCAATGTTAGAATATATAATATGTACCAGTGATCATAATTCATGCAATTTTATATATGTGATAGTTGCTTTAAAGAATAGTTCCTAAAGGTTCTGATTACAAGATATATAGCAACTAGAAACAAGTTGATGCACACTAAATTTAGCGACAGCCTATCACAGCCCGGATCATCTAGAACCACCCTGCAGCAGTTTTTTTTCAATTCGGCCTATGTATGCTGATCCAGAGACTTACAGGCATGGGGCAGAGCTGCTACTTGCTCTCCCTGTGCCCAACCGCTCACTAGGCGCCCGGGAGGGATGGCGGGTTCTAGCCCTAGCCCGTCACCCCAGCAGAGCCGCACAACAAGCCAGAAGACCCCCCCACTCCATCGGACTGCCATTTTCCATATCCAGACTTCCCTCTCGTCAGAACTCCACCCAGCGACAGCCTATCACAGCCCGTCTCACGCGGCCCACAAGCGGCAAGCTGCCCGTGTTGTATTTGATATGCGGTTCATCTATAAATGCTATATTTAGAGGTGACTACAAGGGTATGCCACCTGCACAGCAAGCCTGGCAAGCTGCCCGTGTTGTATTTGATATGCCAAATACCAGTAACAATTATATTAGTTTATTCCCATGACCTAATATAATGGTTTGAGGCTCTTTATGTTCCTGGAGCCCTTGGGCTCTACTAGCATGAGACAGGACATATGGAGATATTACTGGTGCCCACTCGAACAAATAGATGATCAATGGGAGGATAGTGATAGTGAATCATCACAAATATATACTTGCATCAATTCATGTCTTATATTTTAAACTTATGAAATCTGGGGCCAAACCAATAGTATAGTGGATAGGGCATTTGCCTTGCATACAGCCAACCTGGGTTCGATCCCCAGGATCCCATATGGTCCCCCAAGCACTGCCAGAAGTAATTCCTGAGTGAAGAGCCAGGAGTAAACCCTGAGAATTCCCAGGAGTGACCAAAAAATCAAAAATAAAATAAAATGATCTAATTAAAAATTATGAAATATTATGTACTGTAGGCTTACTAAATACCCTCAGTTATTCCATTATGTTATTTCTATGTAGCAACCTAAAAGTATGAAGTACAAATTGCTTCATTTTTACTGCAGGGTCAAGAATTTTTTTTTCTCTTCCAGTGTGACAGGGTAGTAGCTGCATAATGTTTAGAACACAAAGCAATTAAAATATAAAAGCTTAAGCAAAATTCAGCCTGCTTATTTCATAATTTCATTTTCCTAAAAGCTGCATTGTATTCCGTTGTGTAGATGTACCAAAGTTTCTTTATCCAGTCATCAGTTCTCAGGCACTCTGGTTGTTTCCAGATTCTGGCTATTGTGAATAGTGCTGCTGTGAAAATAAAAGTGCAGATGGTGTTTCCGCTGTGTGTTTTTAACTTTCAGGGTATATTCCCAGGAGTGGTATGGCTGGGTCAAATGGGAGCTCAATTTCTAGTTTTTGGATGAATGTCCATATTGTTTTCCAAAAAGGCTGTACCAGTTGGCATTCCCACCAATGGATGAGGGTCCCCTTTTCTCCGCATCCATGCCAGCACTTGTTATTCTTGCTCTTTTGGATATGTGCCAGTCTCTGTGGTGTGAGGTGATATCTCATTGTTGTTTTGATTTGCATCTCTATGATGATTAGTGATGATGAGCATTTTTTCATATGTCTTTTGGCCATCAAATTTCTTCCTTGTCGAAGTTTCTATTCATTTCTTCTCCCCATTTTTTGATAGGGTCGGCTGTTTTCTTCTTGCAAACCAGTGCCTGACTTGCCTATAAATGGACTTGGAGAGGGTAATGTTGAGTGAAATGAACCAGAGGGAAAAAGACAGATATAGAATGACTGCATTTATTTGCATGACATATATTTATATATATAAATATATGTCATGCAAATAAATATATAATATGACATATATGTCATATATATTATTATATTATATATATCTATATATATGACATATATATGTCATGTAAATATATATATATATAATATGGTACTAATATCCAAGGTCAGGCAAAACATGGATCAGGAGGTCTTATCAAAAGTGGAATCTACCACAAATGGGTGGGAGTTGAGGGTAGGTAAGACAGAGAAGGGAACAGTGTGCTAATAATTGTCAAAAGGGATAATACCAGCCTAGAACTGAGCATTGAATACAGGCAAAAAGATATACATGATAACCTCTAAATGTATGTATTGCAATCCACAATGTGTAAGAGAAGGAAGAAAGAGGGAGAGAGAGAAAGAGAAAGAGAGAAAAGAGATAAAGAACCTGCCATAGAGGCAGGCTAGGGAGAGGGGAGGGAATCGGGGACTTGGGTGGTGGGAAATGGGCACTGGTGGAGGGATGGGTGCTGGAATACTGTATGACTGAAACCCAAACATGAACATATTTTTAATTGTATATCTCACAGTGGTATAATAAAATATTAAAAATTAAAAAATCGAAACAAATCCATTTATAACAGCATTAAAAGAGAATAAAAATTTAGCAATAAAACAATTGAGAACTATAACTTATTATTAAAATAAACTAATGCTCTTTTAAAAGAAACATTCAGTCTGCTAGCTAAAGATAGCATGGTGCTGACTTTGTCTTACAGAGGTGCTAATATGTGGAGCTTCTCTCTTTGGTATTGGTTTTGAGAAATGGCCTGTTAGTTCAGATTGTTTTCCAACATTCCACCAAAGCACAACTTCAGTAATATTAAATGGGAGTCCCACTGCCCAGAAAGGGTAAATCAACAGGGGCAGAGTTAGGGAAAGATGTTAGAAGGCAGGAAGAATCAGATGACAAGACTGAGCAGCACCAGGGGAAAGTCCTGGCACATTGTAGACAAAGATCTTGGTCAAGTTACATTTAAATTGCTCATGAGCTGCCGTATAGGTGATGCTGCAGAGATAACAGAGAGTTAAGATTCCACCGCATGAAGACATGAGGGGAGACAGCATGACCGGCAAACATAGGTAGATAATAGAATTTAAATATAGATCAGTAACAGCAAGTGGGGCAATCCCTGATTGTGGAGTCTCCTTTTTTTTTAATTACCTCAAACAAGAAAAACAGTCTTTAAGGCTATGTCTACAATAAACTTTCAAGAGAGGTTGAAGGGTCCAGATCATCTCTTACTGTTCCTTACCATCCTGCAACCTGGAGTTCCCCAAGAAGTTTTTGAAGCAGATGCTACGTCTGCATTCCAGGTAGGGTATTTTATGGTGGGTCCCTTTCCTTGGTATTTTGAGTCCCTAATAGGCTAATCCACCAGAATGGATTCTGGGATTCCGTTTAATCCTGAGAGGTTCCTCTGGGATATGAAAGATGAACTGTCTGAATTTAAGTTTAAAGATGAACTGTCTGAGTTTAAGTTTATGGCTCTCTGAAAAGTTGTGTTGGAAAGATTATTGAGAAATTCTAAGAAGGGTAGATTATTTTAGTTTATTTGGCCTGTTGGGTCACATTCAGCAATGCTCAGGGGTTACTACTGGCTCTGCAATCAGGAATTAACTCCTAGCAGTGCTTGGGGTACCCTATATAATGCCAAGGATTAAACCCGGTTGGCCTCAGGTTGTCATTTAGAAAATTCTAGAAGAGAGACTCTAGGATGAGAAAAGTGTCAGCAAGAAAATCCTGCTGATTTGATGAGGATATAGGTAAAATTGTGGCATTTGGTCTTTTATAAAAAGTCAAATAATGGTTTAAACTAAGATAAATAAAACTTATATTTTATATTATTTTTATTTGATAAATACCTCAAATTAATAGAATAGATTCTTATTAATGGACATTTGTTTGAAATGCTGTATTTGAGAATTCTTACTAAATTTTCTCAGGAAACAAAAAATAATCAGACATTGGTGGAAAATAATGATTACTACAAAGTATATCATAGGTTTCTGTTAAAATGGAGAAGGAACTGAGAATTAGATAGGAATAATTGTTTGGGTCAAAAATGGCTGCTACAAAACTTATCTCGACAAGGTATTATTCATAGTTGATGATACAGAAGATAATAAAATATTTCCTGTGTGCTCTTTTCTCTTTAAGTTATCTGTATCCTTTGAAACATATCAATAGTGATTTTTTGCAACATTTTTAATTTGGGCAGATTTAATTTAATCAAATTGAATATTATAAATTTATATGTATATGTCTATGTTGTATAACAGAACAGGAATGTAAGTCTAGCACTTTCAGTTGCTTTATGCTTCTTAGAGCTACTTCTCCTTAATATAATTTAAAAATATTAGATATTTAGACACAACTGACTAATTTTTCTGTAACCTTTGTCATTCAATGTGAATTTTCCCTTTCTTGATCTACAAAGTAATCCTGAGTTTCAAAATGTCTGTCTTAATGACATATTAGGAAATTCCATGTGTTAACTAAAGGAACATCTACTTGAAATTTTGACACCAAAATGGACTCATTTTTCTAACCAGCATAGGGTATCTACAGAGAACTTTTTTTGCCAGACTAATGGAAAATTTCTATTTTGAGAATCATCCCTGACAATATTAAATACTTTTCATTCATTGCTTAATTGAAGACAGCGCTTTTGATCCACTGCTCAAAGGATTAAATAGAATTCTGAGTTTTGAGTGAACAGTCAACACGTGCAACAGACACTTAATGCTGAAAAAATCAAATCATGTGGACAATTAGTACCGGTGCATCTGGGCTGCCTGTGTGGGACTAGCCACTTACTTGAACTTTCCAAATAAACGGTTTGCTTTAAAATACATTTTGACAGTTGTAAGGAATATCCATATTCCTTACAACAAATATCTGATATCCACAAAGTCTTTATGGCAATGAGGTCACTTAGCAAGACAAAGCCCAGGTATGACTGGGACAGTTTTCACAGTACAGTATCATCATGACTATGATCGATGCCTGGACCTATTTCTAAATGTGCTCACACCTTTAGTGGAAGTTTAGTTTAACTGACTAGATTGAGTAACAAACGGAATTGAGACTTAGTCGAAACTTGAAGCGATGTCAGATAAAGAGCACTAGCATTACCCTTGAATGTGGACCAGGGTGGAAGTATAATCTGGGATTCTAATGGAGAGCTCCCCTGAAATATAATCTTTTTTTAATTTATCAACAGATCTTTTTTATATATGTGCAATATTGAAAATATCTAGTTCAGAAGGACTATTTTATATCCATCCTAGATACTGGGGGTATAAGAACCTATTAGAACTTTCAAATCTTTATGTGAGATAGCCCACAAGTTTATGCAGGTGATTTCTTAATCTGTGGGAGTATGCAGGTGCATATATGTATCTTACCTATATTTAAAGATATGGCCAGATAGCTGGAAATTAATTGTTCACATTGCTTCCCTGTTTTTACAAATCTACTTGGAGATTGTAAATTGTTGTAAACTCTCCTAGCTTCTTAAAACAGAGGTGAGAATTAATTCAGGGTAGATGACACCTGAGATTATTGATTAAATGATATTTTTGCTTTTGCTTTAGTAGTTTTTCCTCAAAGTAATGAGTTATTTCTTTTTCTTTTTGGGCCACACCTGCCATTACTGAGGGGTTACTCCTGGGTCGGCACTTAGAATCTCTCCTGGCAGTGCTCGGGGACCACAAGGGATGCCGAGGATTGAACCCATGTTGGCAGCATGCAAGGCATACACCCTACCCGCTATGCTATCACTCCAACCCCAAAGTAGTGAGTTCAATTGGAAGCATTTCAGTGATTTTTTTGTATGCGAAATTAATTGTTGACCTCAAGTATAAGGGCCTTAGGATGTCTAGACATCATTATAGAACTCTCATATTTGATGTTGTCCTGAGACTTAGTCTAATAGTGGTGTCGTTTTATAATTATCATTTAAATTTCAGATATTCTTAACTTAATCTGAAACATTCAGATCTTCATGTAATAAAACATAGGGTTTTTGTTTTGATTTGGGCAGGTGTCACACTTGCCAATGCTCAGAGCTTCCTTCTGGCCCTCTGCTCAGGGGACCATAACCAGTGCTGGTTATCAAAATGCTAATTCCTTTGCAAGGCAGAACTTTAATTCATATGCTATTTCTCCTTTACTATTGCGAGTAAAATATATTTGATGAGAGAAACCTCTAACTAGAAGAACTTAAGATCCGAGATACCAATCTGTGCATCAAGGTTCACTTTGATGATATAGTGACTCTTTCTGAATCTGCCATTGGTCATCAAGAAAGCCTATAGATTTGTCTGCAAATTAAAGACACATATAGGGGTAGGAAAACAAAGTTACATATCTTGGGTATGATGAATTATTTCTAATATGGTCTTAGAATATAATTGTATATATTAGAATAAAATATTAGTGACAATGTTATCTTAATTCATATTAAGACAATATAGCATTAACTTTTTGGTTACTGTTCTTATTATTAGTATAGTAAAATCCCATTTATTCATGTGTAAGTGAGAGTTTATTATTAAGTGAGATCTTGGCAGATGCCCCTAAATTCTATATTTGTAATAAAAGCAGAAGTAAGTAGTATGGTCATAATAGACCTGTGTGAGGAGCAATGTATCTAGTGCCTCTAAGTGCTAACTCCATGTCTGTGTTACCTTACCTAATGTCACAAGTAGCCCGAGCTAGAGATAGATCATATCATCTATATTTTACCAATGAGAAATCTGAGGCCTACAGTTGAGCTGACTCATGAAAGTCATTTATCTGAGAAAGTAGATTGAAGATTGAATTGGGCCATGTGCTTGCTTTATATGGGGGGGAGGGAGTACTAAGTCTTTTTCTCTCTCAGTTCCTTAGGAATTGTCTTGCTTTATTTTAACAGATACTTGCTAAGCAATACCATAACTTTAAGAGTATGGTAGACATTATTCTTGAAGGCAAGATGCCTATTATTGTATTTACCAGCCCATGCAGTATCTGACCTTTAGGACTTTGCTGTTCTCTGTTATGCTTTCAGAGGCCCTCTGTATAAATTTGAATATTCTTACTTGAGCGTAATGCTCCTGACTAACCCATGTTCATGACAAATGTAGTTAGTGATTTTTTTTTTGCTTTTTTGGGTCACACCCGACAATGCTCAGGGGTTTCTCCTGGCTCTGCACTCAGGAATGACTCCTGGCGGTGCTCGGGGACCATATGGGATGCCAGGGATCGAACCCTTGAACCATGCCTTGAACCATGGCACAGGCCGGCCATGTGCAAGACAAACGCCCTACCTGCTGGGCTATCGCTCTGGCCAAGGTAGTGATTTTTTTTATTCTTCTAGTTTTTGTGTTCAAGGTGTTCTCAATACTCAAAGTCAGGATTCATCAAAGGATTAGATTAATATAGTTGGGCCTTAATAATAACCACTTTTCTTTCTTTTTTTTAAAGATTTTTATGTTAAAGCGTGGTAATTTTCAGAGTTATCATACCTGAGATTTATACATACAATATTGCAGCACCATCCCACCACCAGTGCCAACTTCTGTCCACCAAAGTTCCCAGGTCCCCGTCCAGATGCCCCCACCCCACTCCAGCCTGTGCTCCTGACAGGCACATTTCTAAGTTCCATTAGTACAATTTGGGTCTCTTGATTTCAGTGTTGACTCTGTGGTTTGAATATTTGGCCCTGCCAAACCTTAACATCACCTTTGTATCTGACCCCCCACATCCCCATTGCTTCTCAGCTGTTTCTACTCCTTGTGCCCTCCTCTCTTTCTTTTTCCTTTCTATACTCTGGAGCCAAGGTTGATCTGGGTATCCCCCACACTCCTTTAAAACACGATGTTCCTCATCAGGTGGAAGGTAGCAGCTGTGACTATGTCTTATTTTAAACATGAAGAGCAAAGGTTTTCTTGTGTCTGTGCTATCTGTGTAGTGTTTCAGAGAGCAGTTGACTCTCCCAAGGTTGAGTTTAGAAAGGAATAGAATGCTTCCTTCTCGGTTTCAAGTGTAAAGTCTTCTAGCTCCTGGGTGGTGTCCAAATATTTCTCTCTTCTTTTTAACAAGACACAAACATTCTTACTGAAATTCGTAGAAAGGCTGGCATAGTTCCTGGCACAGGAAGACAGTCTTGCTATTTTCTTCCCTACTGTTATGTTAATCATGATTTCTTTAAAATCTGTTTCTCCAAAAGAATCTGAGATTTACTGAATTCTAAGTGTCCTTGTGAAATGTCAGTGAATTGAATTGAACGAGCAATTAGCAAGGGAGGTTACATTGCAATAACTACACTAGAGCATATATGTATATTTTAAGGGAAAATGCTCAAGAAATGGAAAAGATGAAGTATTTTAAAGGCATCTGGGGGCTTGTTACAATATATTTTCTACCACACCATTTGTACTCTGCACTTTTTTTTTACCTTGGAAAAATGGTGGTTTTATGATCACAAAGATTTTTCCAAGTCTGTGATAAGCTAATGAACTGCATTTTCTCTCTTATTGTTAGACAGCATCTTTGCTAACAGTTAGACTTCATCTAGGTGCTATAATTTGTGTGTGTATGTGTGTGTGTGTGTGTGTGTGTTTGTGTGTTGAGGGACACACCCAGCTTGGCTCAGAGCTTACTCTTGGCTCTGTACTTCTGTACTAGGGCTTACTCCTGGCTGGCTCAGGAGACTATATACAGTTCTAGGGATAAAACCTGGGTCAGCAGCATGCAAGACAAGCACCCTAACTGCTATACTATCACTCAGGCCCCTCTCTGGGCTGTAATTTATTCTTCTGTTCTCTGACCCATTTCATCAAATCTCTGTGCGGCCCATGCCCCAAATTGAAATAGCTCTAATCTGAGTATCTCTCATAGTAGAATGAGCACTGGTGTGTGTCTAGAAATCTTTCATTTTGTCTTCTAATTGCTCAGATGTTTTAAAAATAATTCTTGCATAGTAATAATTTATGGAGGAAAAAAGAGGAAGAAAAAATGATGAATGTCTTTAGTGTTCCATGGAATCAGTTACTACTCCCAGGAAAGAGGAGTGGGAAAGTGTGCAGTCATCTGACAAATTATATCAGTATAAAATTTACAAACTGAAAAGTAATATCCAAAATGTATTTTTTGTTTAAGAATTCGCTTCACTTTTAGGGGCTGAAGACATACGGCAGTGGCTAAAGCACTTGCCTTACATGTGACAAATCCCACTATGATACTGGCATCACATATGGTGCCCTGAGCACCACCTGGAGTGATCCCTATTCTCATAGTCTAGAGTAAACCCTGGCACTACCAGATGTGCGTCCCTGAGGAAGAAAATAAAAGCATTATGTATGCTTCACTGTTTTAATAGTACCTGAATTGACCACATCATTTCCTCATCCATTCTTCTTCCTTGGTAGGCTGTACAGATATAATCTGGAAGGAGACGTTTCAGCTTACACATCTGTGAAATCTATACATCTAAAATTAGTATCCCATTAACTTTAATGCATCTTATTTGCAAAGAAAACAGTAATTTAAATTCTCATAATTTAGTAATTGTGAGAAGAATTTTCCATTGGGAAAGACCAATTAAAATTATTCCCTTGGTCTTGGCTGAGAGTTTTTTGTTCTACTTTCCTGGAAATTAATTTTAACAGTACTTATTTAATAAGTTAGAAGAATTTTAAAAGCAACTTATCCAATAAAATCATCAACTAATGGTCCCTTTGGAATGCTAAGTATGTCGGCAGTCTTTAAGACTTTTGCAGAAAGATTCATGAAAAGTCTTTTCATGAGTAGATTAGGTTTTATTTCAATATGCATTTAGTGAAATATACAAATATGAAAAATGTGTCTTGTAACTTACTAAGTGTCTTAGGTAACTAAAAGTGTAAGGCAAATGCTGGAATAATAATAAGGTTTCAGAGCATTGGTTATGCTTATTTTAATATATGAACTAGGGAGGAATAATTATGCTTTAAAATTATAAAGATCATTGGTTTATATTTTATGTGAGCTGTAGTTTATATAAATGATCAATGATTTCTGCCTTGGGATTTTTTCTTAATAAATGAAACACATGTTTATGCATAATAACAATGACTTATAATATGACATAATTCAAATAGAAATTCCCTCTGAGGAGGAAAATTCTAGAAATAGTCCATATGGGAAAAGGCCCTCAAAGAGTACCGTCCAATAGAGAGAAATATTCCAGAAATATTCCATATGGGAAAAATCCCTCAAGCAGTACTATCCAATAGAAATATCATGTAGGTCAAATGTACTGCTTAAAAAATTTCCTGAGGGCACATTACAAGTAAAAAGAAGTGGGGAAATTAATTTAAATAAAATATTTTCTCAAACTCATACATCTAAAATATTTTGAGGAAGTTTAGCGAACCCCTTATTGAAGTGTTCAGGGACTACTCCAGGCTCTGTGTTTGGGGTCACCCAGGAATAAGGCTTATTGGGGATTAGGTTTTTTTTCCCTTGGGCATTTTGCATGCCATACATTTGCTCCTGTCCTTTGAGATATTTTCCTGGCACAATATCTTGATTTTTAAGGAATTGATTGTCAAGGAATCAATTTATTGTCAAGGAATTAAAAACTTTGACAACCTCATATTGGCTGGAACTCTCACATTGCCAATTTGTGATCAATGTTGCCAATTTTAAATCATGTAAGGTCTCCTGATTCATCCAACACATAGAAATGACTTTGGTTAAGGATAATAAAAGATCTTCATCTTTCACAAATACAAATGTGTTTCAACATACTTTTAAATTTGTGGTGTGTGTCCTGAATTCAAAGCTGATGAGTGGTTGATGTCCTTGTCAGTGCCTTCAAGAAACACAATGTCATAGAATTTAGAGCTGGAAGGGAGATAGTGCTTTGGAAACAAAGCACTTTCTTTGGTCTTGCAGGCTGAGCGCTAATATTCCTAAATATTCATCCTAGCCATAATTATTTGTTCCATGTCCTGCTTCCATGTCAGCTGCAGGCTTCCTGAGGGCAGGCAGAATCTACTTTGTTCTTCATGGTTGCCTCACCATATGCTGTATGGCAGACTTTGTGCAAGAATTCAGTGAATGGATAATTAAGACTATGAATAACTTAATATCCAGGAAGAAAGAATCATTGCAGATGTAAAATAATTAAAGCCCTGTTGCACTATGATGTGGCGTAAAATGACACATTCACCTTTTTGGTTTTGTTTTGCTTTTTGGGTCACACACGGCAATGCTTGGGGGGTTACTCCTGGCTCTGTGCTCAGGAATTACCCCTGGTAGTTCTCGGAGGACCATATGGGATGCCAGGGATCAAACCCAGGTCATCTAAGTGCAAGGCAAACATCTTCCTCACTGTACTATCACTCCAGCCCAACATCCACCTTGCAAAACAGTGAAATACAGTATGATTTCACATACTTGAGGTACCTATGGTAGGCTTACAGAGACCGTAGAATGGTGATTTCCAGAAGGTGGAAATGAGTATTAATGTTTAATGTGCAGCAAATTTTAACTCTGCAGCATGAAAAAATATTCTGTGAGTGTTGATGGTGATGGTTGTACAATAGGATTAATATGCTGAAAGTCACTGAACTATAGGCTTAAAAACTGTAGAAATGGTAAATCACAGGCTTGAGAGATAGTCCTACAGTTAAAGCATTTGCCTTACATGTTGTTGACCTGATTTTATCTCCAACAGTTTATATGTCCCCACATACCACGAGGAGTGATCTCTGTGCTAGAAGCTTGAACACAGCAGTATTGTCAAAAATATATATATACATTTTTAAATACAGCAAATCAGGCCAGACCAATAGTACAGAGGGTAAGGCTTTTGCCTTGCAGTAGGCTGACTGAGCGTCGGTCCCTGGTGTCCCATATGGTCCCCTGAACACCACCAGAAATAATTCCTGAGTGTAGAGCCAGGAGTAAGCCCTGAGCATTGCTGGACGTCACCGCAAAATAAACAAAAGAGTCATAAATTATGTATATTTTACAATTCAAAACATGTTTTCTTTTTTTTGCTAACAGGGAAGTGGGGAGTTAGCGTATTTTTTAATTTTTATTTGTTTCTTGACGCCAGGAATCAAATCCTCGTACAACTGAGCTAATACTTGACCACTGAGTTATTTACCTAACTGCCCGGGAGAATGTGTGGTCTGTCATTGAGCTGCATCACGTGACCCCAAATAAATATAACATTTGAAAAGCCTCTAAGATCAAATAATTTATCCAAGGTTATAATATTCTTCTCTGGAGCTATTAGAACCATCCCAAACTGTAGATATGTTGGAGGTAGCACAAGGAGGAACTTAAGACTGGGAAACAGCTGACATCGATTTTAATAAGTCACTTGATACCTTCCCACTCTTGTGTTGGCCGGTCTTTTCTTGAAACAACTTACCAGTAAGGTTAAGGTGATGAAATATGCATGAGCAAAGTTCCGTTGATGCATCGCTAACAATGGAGGGTACATTCTGAGAAATGTGTTATTAGATGATTTCATCGTTGTACACGTGCCGTAGAGAGTAATTACACAAAACTGGATGGTATTGTCTTCTGCTTACCTAGACTGTGTGGTACAGCCTTTTGGGACCACTGTTGCATACGTGGTTCATTCTTGACCAAAATATCATTAAGTGATGCATGACTAAATGTTACAAAGTTCACCTGGTCTGAATTCATTATGTTCTGGGAATGAATGCATTTTTGGGACAGGAACTTTTTGGTAATATAACAGCTATCTAAGAGCCTTGTTGATCTGACTTGTCAGCATAACTACAGCCCAGGCCTGTTCCAATGATAAACTGGATGTTCAGAGTTTGCCTCAGTCACTGTGTGAAGTGATCTTACACTGTTGTGGTCTTTGTGGGAACGGTGATTTAGTTTCAAAGCAATCATCTGTGAGTACTCAAGTGCTGTTGGAGTCAGATTCTTTCCTTCTCAGAGCAGGGTGGGGTGAGCACAGACTCCTGGGCGCAGTAGGATATTGAGTTTCCAGGTGCAGCACCTCAGTGGAAATGCCACATTAAGTGACCTTTTCTGGCTTCAGGGTTATGTGAATGTCTGTTGTTCATAGTAGCCATATTTCGGCAATAGAACACAAAGGCATAAGCCTTTCAGCACTTCCGTTCTTCATAGTTATACTTTTATATTTATTTATTTTTTATTTATTAAGAAAATAAGCTCTTAGTTTTTGTCACAGGTTGTAAGGACCTCCCTCATTATCAAAGAGGACATTCTCTTGAAATGAAGTAGCAAGTAAGATTTTGTACTAGACCCAGTGTGTTAAAAATTAAAAAAAAATAACATAGTTCAATGCCTTAAAAGTTGATGGTTTTTTTTTTGACAGATCCTTTCCAATGGTCTGAGAGTTTCCTGTCCCTAAGATTCAATTCAAGGTTGATTCAAATAAATTCAAAGTTTATTCAAAGTTGAATACAAAACCATAAGCTGCAATAGAAACATGTAAGTTTTTAGCAAATTATAGTTTGGAAAAAGACTGTGAAGGTATAAAAGCCATTTGAAATGCAAATTAAAAATTTAAATTTAGCTGCATTAGATAGTTTTAATTAAATTTCTACACGTGGGAGATGTAAAATTTAAGCAGAAAGTTAATAAAATTAATTAATGCATTGCTATTCTGAACAAATTATTAGTATAGATATATAAATATCTAGAAATTATAATAAAGGAATTGTATTATAAGTATTAAATTATAAAATTTATTTTATAAAATTATTAGAATCTAGAAATTTAAAAAATTTAACCATCCCAATAATGTACTAGAGAAAAAACATGTTTTTATTTCTTATAAAAGAAGAAATATAAGCGATTTAGTTATGTGGTAGAAAGCCTTTCTCTTCGACTGGAGTACAGTGGGTAGGGCATAAGCCTTACACACAGCCAACTAGGATCAATCCCTGGCATTCCATGTGGTCCCTGGAGCACCACAAGGAGTAATTCTTGAGTGCAGAGCCAGGAGTAACCCATGAACATTGCTTGGTGTGGCCCCAAAACAAAAAACTATTCTCTCTAATAAATAAAAAAAGACAAGCTCAGAGTTCATGAAGAATGCTTGCCCTTATTTAATTGACATTTTTATACAAAATAATCTCCAATACTGGCATCCATTTAGAGCTGTAAGGAATATGCATAGCCTTTCTAGAAAGTTATTTGGCAACAGCTACCAGATTTAAATATTATCACAAACATTGGCTGAAAACATATCTTAAGGAAATACTTAGAAATACCAGTGAAGACATTTAGAATAATGTACATAGCATTATTTCAGTAAGAAAGAGAGGACCCCAAATAAATGATCGGATATTTTATTAGTTTTAGCAACACTGACACTAAAGACAAGGATACCAGAAATATTAAATTCACATTAAAATACTAATGTGAATTGTGTCAATGTGTGCAATTGCTATATGATTATGCATACCAGTAATCATTTTGAAGTGTTTAAGTGAAGAGTAGCAAAAAATATGTTAGAAACAGTTCTCTCTGGATTCTCATACTGCGAATAATTGCAGTTTCTTTATAGTTTTCTGCTAGCTCCAGATTTTCTTCAGCTAACTTTTTTAAAAATTGAATCACCATGAGATAAACAATTACAAAGTTGTTTTTATAAATATAAAAATCTTAACTAAATTACAATAAAAACAGTTGTATCATGAAGATTCCTCATCTTCAAAATTGTTTTGCTTAGAACTTTTATTTATTCATCATTAATGAGTTCGTTTTTTAAACATGTATCCATGAAATGACTGAACTCCGCCAAGTCTTCGTCCTCAATGCTCTCTAGACCTGGTCCCTTCTACTTTTCAACAGTCAGTCTTGGGTTGGAGAGGAAATACAGGTGAAGCACCTGCCCTGCTTGTGGCTGACCTTGGTTTGTTCCCAAGCACTTCTTATGATACCTGTGAGTCCCACAGGCATGATCCCCAATCACTGAAACCAAAACAATCTAATAAACAAAAACCAGTCAGCTCTGAAATTTGATTTAACTCCTCATTACTTTTTGCATGTTCCGAAAGATTTTTTTCACTCTTAGCAGTCCTGCTCTTAACTCCTGATCTGAGATCCAGCATCTGGTATCCTCATGATATGCCTCTACCCTACCTTCATGTAGTCTTCCTGATCCCCCCATAAACATCAGCTGTAGCATCCTTCATGCACTTGTGCTTTCATATAGGATGCTACTTGCACTAGGGATTGGTGCTTATTCATTCATTCATAAGACAGGCACTCATTCATTCACAAGACACAAGACACAAACAAATATAATACACCCTAGATTTTTGCCTAGACAATATGAGGTAAAAAAAAGGAGTGAAGCACATCACTTTGCTTTAGAAGAGTCAACTAGGAAAGACAAATTGTGATTGATAAGACAATAATAAGGAGCCGGAGAGATAATACAGTGGGTAGCACACTTCCTTTGCACACCTGGGGTCAATCCCCAGCACCCGTATGGCCCCCAGTACATTATTCCAGGAATAATTCCCAAGTGCAGAATCAGGAACAACCCCTGATCATTACCAGGAGTGGCCCCTGATAAAAAGCCAAAAAATAAATAAATAAGCCCTAATCCCTCATATCTCCTATCTGAGCACTGCCTGGTGTTGTCATGGGTGCCAATAAATTAATAATAAATAAATAAGTAGATAGATGATAGATAGATAGATAGATAGATAGATAGATAGATAGATAGATAGATGATAGATAGATAGATAGATAGATAGATAGATAGATAGATAGATAGATAGATGATAGATAGATAGATAGATAGATAGATAGATAGATAGATAGATAGATAGATAGATAGATAGATAGATAGATAGATAGATAGATAGATAGATAGATAGATAGATGATAGATAGACTGATAGACCGATAGACCGATAGATAAAAAGACATAAGTTACCTGATGGCAGATCTGAAATTCGAACACTGGTTGATCTGAGTCTCCAGAGCCATTTTGCTTCCAGGTAAGGGAAGATAAAAGCAACTACAATGTTCTGATTTGGCTATCACTTGTTTTAAATATGTTGGTGAGGAGTAAAAAGTTGCAGATTGCCAATATACCTGCTGAGGGCTTAAAACCTAGTACTTTCATAGCTAGAATAACAATAATTAATAACAAGTAGTCAGTATCATTCTCGGACTCAGTGATTTGTACTTACTACTTTAGTCAACCCTCACAAAGACTCTGAGGTCAAAACAATTGTATCTCCTTATTTAAAAAAAAAACAAAATGCAGGAAGACAACACAGCATTGCTTTCCTGCTCTGCTTTAGGATCTTTCTTTCTGTGCTTAGTTGTCTCTGAAAATAGACTGGAAACAATCAGGAGCAGAGACTGCTTATGCTGTCTTAGCATCTTAGAAATTGATGCATGGAGGGCTGGAGCAATAGTACAGCAGGGAGGGCATTTGCCCAGTATGCGGCTGACCTAGGTTCAATCCCTGGCATCCCATATGGTCCCCTGAACACCACCAGGAGTAATTTTTTTAATAAATATTTTGTTATACCACTGTGAGATATACAATTACAATGTTGTTCATGTTTAGAAGTTTCGGTCACATAGTGTTCCAGCACTCCGCCCTCCACCAGTGCCCATTTCCCACCTCCAGTGTCCCCAATTCCCTCCCCCTCCCATAGCCTGCCTAAAGGGCAGGTTCTTTATCTCTTTTCTCTCTCCCTCTCTCTCTTTTCCTTCTCTTACACATTGTGGGTTGCATTACATATACTTAGAGGCCATCATGTGCATTTTTTTTGCCTGTATTTGATGCTCAGTTCTAGGTTGGTATTAACCCTTTCGACATTTATTCACACATGTTCCCTTCTCTGTCTTACCTAACCTACCTCTGACTCCCACATGTTTGCAGTAATTTCCACTTTTGGTAAGACCTCCTGATCCACGTTTCACCTGACACTGGATTTTGGTGTCATAATATGTGTATGTGTGTGTATGTATATATATATGTGTGTGTGTGTGTGTGTGTGTGTGTTTGTGTGTGTCATAATGTGTGTATATATATGTGTCATGCAAATAAATGCAATCATTCTATATCTCTCTCTTTCCTTCTAATTTCACTCAACATGATCCTTTCCATGTCCATCCACTTATAGGCAAATTTCACAACTTCATTTTTCCTAACAGCTGCATAGTATTCCATCATGTAGATGTACCACAGTTTCTTTATCCAGTCATCAGTTCTCGGGCATACTGGTTGTTTCCAGGTTTGGCTATTGTGAATGGTGCTGTTATGAAAATGAAAGTGCAGATTATGTTTCTGCTGTATGTTTTTGGCATCCCAGGGTACATTCCCAGGAGTCCAGGAGTAATTTTTTTATGCAGAGCCAGGAGTAAGCCCGGAGCATTGCCAAGTGTGACCCTCCCACCCCCAAAAAAGAAATCAATCTGTGTGTATTAATAACAGTAAATAGGATGGAATGGAGTAAAATAGATAAAGTATATAAAAAAGTATATAAAACTCATAAATTTCAAGGTCTCCTGTGATACATACCAACTTTCTTTGATAATTATCCAGCACTAGATTTGTGGCAGGGGCTAGTTAGGGGTTGGGAACAGGGGTGGGGAAGTGGGAAACAAAGGGGCTGTTGATTTCCGCACTTCCACTCAGCGTGTCAGTGTTCAACACCCCAGTTGACTGAAGCAACACCGTGTTGTCCATCCCTCGATAGCAGGGCCCTTTGCTCAGCCAGAAGCTTAGCATGACAGTCACCTTGCAGATTGTCACCTGGCTTCACTGAAACAAGATGGAGAGACTCTAAGAATGAGATTCCAACATATGAGCTGCTCTCGAAACTCTTTTGTTCTAAGCCTGTTGCTTTCCGGAGTGAGGGGATTGAGCTGAGCAGCCGGGTCAGAGTTCAGCAGCGTAAGCATTGAGGGGACATACTGTCCAGATGAACAACTCATTTCCTGTCTTGAGCCTGAAGATACTCAGATAAGGGAAAGGTCTTACATTTTCAGTGATGAAAATTGATCATCAGGCCTGTGCAACACAAGAGGAATGTAGGCATAAAGGGAGGAACACATTACACCTCTCCCCTCCACCCACTTCGCCTCACTCACAGGCAGGGAAGCAAGCTGCCGTGAGGTCAGGCAGGGACGCCCAGAACTGCTCATTCTAACCAGCCCCTCAAATCTGCTGTAGCAGAATGACAGGGAGGGGAGAAGGGGAACGAGCAATATTACACACTCATTGCTCCTGTTCCAGCACTTGGTCTTAGCTTTCCCTGTCACAGTCCTCCCCCTCTACTGCTACCCTCTGAATCAGAATCATCTTTAGTCCTTGAGGCTCCACAGAACCTTCTACCTTAATAGTAAGATCAGCCCACATTTACTGAGAATCTTCACCCAGGTGCGAGGTCTGTGTTCTTGTGGGTCATCACCAAATGTAACCTGTGAGCAGTGCATTCACTGTTCTTGTCTGACTTTATCATTTGCAAAACTTATGGTTCGAAGTTGTTTAGTGGCTTGTCTGAAGTGGAGGAGCTGAGACTCCGACCCAAGGAGGGTAACTCTCAAGCCCAGGCTTTTAGATTTTGTGCTATATTTTCTTGGCCACAAAATTTCATGTCTCCAGTTCTCCATCCAGTAACTTCCAAGCAGAAATCATTTGTCTTAACAGATTCTTGCTGTGTTTGACCTTTTTTTTTAAATGAGGCTTAGTGGTTTTAACATCCTATTAATATAAAGTATTTACACGTCCTGTTAAACTAGGACGTGGAGGCTGATCTGTTTCTTCATTCGTGATGTTTTCCATGACACCCTATAGAATGTGTGGCCCCATAGATGAGAACATGCAAAGATGTCACTCACCAGATCTGTCTTTTCTGAGCAATACTCCTTGACTAGATTTGAAAATCTGTACTAATTTCTTTGTAGTAATCACTATCACTATCACTATCTTCCCGTTCATCATCGATTTGCTCGAGCGGGCCCCAGTAACATCTCCATATGTCCTGTTTCATGCTAGTAGAGCCCAAGGGCATCAGCTTGCTCCAGGAACATAAAGAGCCTCAATCCATTTCGGAATGAGGTCTATAATTGTTACTGGTATTTGGCATATCCAATACAACACGGGTAGCTTGCCAGGCTCTGCCGTGCAGGTAGCATACTCTTGTAAGTCCAGCATTTATTGATGAACAGTGCGGCCACTAGTGGCCGCGCGAGCCAGGCTATGATAGGCTGTTCTGCTGGGTGGAGTTCTGACAAGAGAGAAGTCGGATGTGGAAAATGGAGGCCTCATGGAGTGGGGTGCGTGTGTCGTCTGGCTTGTTGCAAGGCTTTGCTGGAGTGGCGGGCCAGGGCTAGAACCCGCCCTACATTTCTTTAGTTCATATTTTCCTTTATAAATGATTTATCTGGGGCCCGAGTGATAGTACAGCAGGGAGGGCATTTGCCTTGTATGTGGCCAACCTGGGTTCGATCCCTGGCATCCCATATGGTCCCCCAAGAACTGCCAGGAGTAATTCTTGAGTGCAAAGCCAGGAGTAACCCCTAAGCACCGCTGGGTGTGATCTATATGACCCCCAAATTGACTTATCTGATAAAGATTAAATCATGGTTTTACTAACAAAACCAGAGAAATGATAAACCATGAGCTGCCCTAATTTGTTCCTCCCTCTGAGAGCTCCTTGACTTGCTTTTTGGAGAACTGTTTACAAACAGTTCCTTAGCCCAGTTGATTCAGAGCCTCTCCTATATGCTTCAGACTTATGGATCTTTTTTCTGCATGTCTCATTTATTTAGTGGCAGAACGGAAACTTCCTTGGAGGCTTTTGGGGCAGGCTGTAAGAACACCTCCAACTCATGTGACTTCAGATTCAGACTTTCAAAGATCTAGTGTCATTAACTGTACTTTGAAGGTCTTTGTTACATAAATTTGCCCACATGGATTTCAAAACAATGTGGAAAATACCTGTAGCAGTCATATATTATTCCAGGAATGCCTACTCATAGTGCTCTCTCTCTCTCTCTTACTATCTGTTTCCTTATTTCTCTCCCTTTCACACAACTCTGTCTTTCACTGTCTCTCTGTGTGAGTGTGTGTATGCCTATCTCTATCTCCTTATTCTCTCTCTCTTTTCTCTCTCTCTCTCTGTCTCTCTGACTCTGTCTCTCTCTCTCTGCAATCCAGTTCTTTCTTACCTTGCTGCCTATGCTGTGACAAATGAGAAGGCGAAATTCCCATCCTGATCCAGATTTGGCAGGAGTTCTGTTGGAGGGTGAACCAACTCCTGTAGTACCTCCCACTCCTCCTTTAAGAACTTTCCTAGTGCACTACTTAGGTGTTTATGTGCTTCTCTTTATTTCATAATCACTTGTTTCTAAGCTATACTAGGTGACTACTCTGTTCGTAGTTATGCAAAATATTTATCATTAAATGGATCAGATGGGAGATGAGGCGAAACAGAAGCAAATGTGTCCAAATGCCTGACAATAAGCAACACCATCTCTTCTGCTCATGGCACTGCCTATAGAATACCCAGTCAAAATACTGTTACCTCCTTCTGTCCTTTGTAATTTTAGTGAATCAAAATAATGCTTATGCTTGTCTGATGCTTGTTCTTTTGGTTTTCCTGTTTTTGTTTGGGGCTACACCCAGTGTTTCTCCAGGATTACTCCTGGCTCTGTGCTTAGAGATTTCTCTGGTGGTGCTCAGGGAACATGTGTAGTACTGAAGCTTGAACCCAGGTGAGTGTGTGCAAGGTAAATACCCTACCCTTTGTAGTGTCCATCCACCCTTAGTGGTTGTTCTTGCCATCCATGCTGCCTCTATGAAACAAAACCCACCACTGTCTACTGCCACATACCCTGCTTTCCTGCATTAGTATAGTAAGAATTCTAACAAATTTTATGTCTTGTTGCAGATGGCCACATACCACTCACCTAAACAGAAACATATGTTACTTCTTCCTTATTATACTTGTGTATATAATATACTTGTCTGGCTAGCACCAAAGCCAGGTTGCTTAGACTAACTGAGTGACAAATTGCTTCTGCCACCATAACCTAAGGGAACTGAGTGCCCTGGCAGTGTTGTGTGAATGAGTTTCTGACAGAGCTAATCAGGCCCCTTGATCCCAGCTATCTATCCACTGCAGCCATGGATGAAAACATAGGTAGAGTCATTCCATTCGCTGAAGCTCAAAAAGACACCAAAAAAGCTTGGTATAGTCAACATTGGCTCCCCAAATGGACTTTGTAGCCAAGCCACACTGGTCACACAGTTGGCCATAGTTCCCTTATGAACAAGAATATATATTCCTTCAGAGCTGCAGCCTATCTAGAGAGCTCACAGATCTTATTTCACTCTTTCAGCCTGAGAACATTGTCCTGAAGAGGCCACCGTCTGCATGGAAATGGGTCCTAGAATAAGCCACTTCATTGACTGAGCAGTATCCTCTGACTGCCCAGCCTTTGATCTAAGTAGCAGCTGTTTCACTGGTTCTATCTTCTTTCACCTTCTGGATCTTTACCCTCCCAAACCTCTGTCTTTCTTCCACCTAGCCTTGACCAAGATACTGTTATCTGTCAAACTTTCAAAACTTGGAATCTCAAAGGGGAGTGGTTGGGATTTTGATCATGGGCCTATGCTCTACTCTAGGATGAACCCAAAGGCCTGTGAACATTGAGCTTAGATCCTGTCATCAGAGAAGGGGAGTTTTGAGTGCACATTTCTCTCAAGTGGGTAAACATTTCTAGTCCTCTCAGAAATGCATTCGTTCCTTACGTTTATGGTGTATCACCCATTTATATGTGTTGCACGGCCTCAATTCTGTATAAAAAAGCAAGCTTCATGGTAGCCATCTAGCGGGTTTTGGGAGTTTCCATACAAGGGCTCTCCATAGGCCCGGCTCAGCCAACTCCACTGCTGCGGCTTCAGACTTGGGATCCCACCTTTCCTTCTCCAGCTTCCCAATGCTGTTTTCCTTCCTGAGAGTTTAACTGTAGGTGCCTGAGGAGTTGTGGCATATGTAAATCCCCTATTTTTTATTTTATTCCTTCAAGATGACTGAGGGAATGTCAGGATTAGTGATAAGCAGGTAGCAGATAATTGGCATTTCATTGTTCCCACTGAGTAATCCCTGTTGCTATTTTAAGTAGTTATCTAATTTAAGGTAGTATTTGTGCTGGAAATACATAGGCCTATGCCCGTGCGTGATGCTTACTTGGTGCGTCAGCCCTGTCTGAGTAAGATTAGGGGCTGGAGGCGATAGCCCAGCGGGTAGGGCGTTGCCTTGCACGCCGGCCGGCCCATGCTGGCCCAGGTTCGATCCCCGGCATCCCATATGGTCCCCCGAGCACCGTCAGGAGTGATTCCTGAGTGCAGAGCCAGGAGTAACCCCTGAGCATTGCCTGGTGTGACCCAAAAAAGGAAAAAAAAAGATTTGCAGGACCACATCTTTTCAAATGTCCACCTGCCTGTATGTTGAGACAAATCAATGAGTTGTAAGGAGGCTCCTGTGGACTCCAGCAGTTTGGTGGCACCAGTCAGCAGCCACTCAGTTGTTTGAAAAATGAGCTAACGTTTAAGCTTCTTCTAGGCATGAGCTTTCTGCTGATGTTCACCGCCCTCTAAGATGCCAGCCCTCTGCAGGCTGCCCAGTGCCTTGGAAAACTTCGCTATCAGATAGAGGAATTCATTTCCTTAAGACAAAACTTCGGGGTTGAAAGGAGGTTCAATGAAAAGGAATACAACAGTGCCAAGTTTCCAGCGCTTCCTTGTACACATAAATATTAATAGAGTCTGGGCATAGAAGCTCTATAGTTCTGTATCTCATGACAGTGTCTAGACTTGGAGTTGGATGTATGTTATTTCCAGTTTGCGGACTTGGAGTTGGATATATGTTGTTAATTTCCAGTTTGCCAAACTTATTTCCATGCCTCAAGATGATGCATTGCAAGTCATTGCAGGAAGGCCAGCAGGTAAAAACAAGTGAAAACGAGACTCTCTGTGGCCCATATTTCTTGTTTCATCTCCCCTGATTATCTGCTTAAGCTATGCAAGGAAGTTGTCTGTTTTAAAAGACGGGCTACCTTTGTACATGGGATTGAACAAAATGATTAATTTTACTGAGGATGGAAGTGGGGGGGGGTCCAGCCTTTCTGTATTAATGCATTGAAAAGATCTAAAGCTAAGGTTTATTGTGAAAACATCCCAAGGCAAGTGAGTGTACACCTGCAGGGAATGTGAGGGGTGAGAAATGATTTATTTAATAGGTGAAGGGGAAGCTTGCATCGTGTGCTCTGTGCCCTCTGAACAGCCTCATCCCAGTCACTAACTTCTGACACACAATTTCTCAGTTCACAAAGTGTCTTAGGATCCTGAGTTTCTGACAGTACACAGTGATAGATCTATAGGGCGTGATCTGAAGTCAGGCCTCCTCTGCCTTTCCAGGCCTGCGGCTTATGTCCTACTTAATTTGAACAGCTTTTAAGCCGTGTAACGTGCTTCTCTGTGGTTTAGAGCATAAGGCTTGTGTGTAAAACCATATGGTGTGTTGTCAGGCCCCTCACTCACGGGAGACTCCAGAGTGCCTGGCATGTCAGCACACTCTGTGAATTAGCTTTTCTAATCTCAGGCCCACATCAATTATTCATCCTGGCTCCATTTGTGCTTTATCTTATACAATCCACTATGACAACATTGCTCCTGGCTTCTGACTCTTAATCTGAAATGAGTGAGTTCGTATTAGGCTTTTGTGATTTTTTAAATTAGTCTGTTATCTGACTCCGAAAATGTTTTCTTCCCTTTCTCCCCTTATTTTTGTGGAGTTTTTATATTAAGTTTAAGAAACTAAGGACTGGCTCTCACTTTATACTTTTTAGTGTCAGTTGTGAGAGCATGTTTTCTAATGGCATTTGGCTTTTGAGAGAAAATATTCTAGCAAGAATTCCTTCTTACATTCATTTTAGATATACTTGTTTGCAGTGTTGAATAAAAATAGTCTAAAGTGTGTTTGCTTCTCATTTTAAATAAATGTAATTTAAGATTGCACTTTACAATTATTAGTTCTCATTGCATTAGGGAAATTGTTTTTGGTATTAGATTTCTTAGTACCTTCTTATGTAAAGCATAGCTTTTTGAGGTTCATGATTGTTAGAAAACTGGCTATGGATGTACAGGAACTTAATCTTTTTAAATAATGCTTTTCTTTTCTCTTTTGCCATGGGAATAAGCAAAGGAAGCAAAACTATGTAAAAGCAAGGGGCACATAAGGCATCAATCAACTCTCCTGACAGGATGGATAATTATCCTATTAAAAGTCTCACATAAAGGAAATAATGGTTCCTGGAGGGAGGCTAGAGAGTGTAGCCAGCTCAGGAGGGAGACAGGGGCTGCAGTTGTAATGTTCATCATCTTAATGAACATGCTCCCGTTATCCTGCGGATGCTTATCATCTCAACGAGCATGCACACGTCCTCCTTGGGGAGAATGGGCACATTCTACTTGGGGTGGATTGTGCCTGCAATTCATGCTCCACCATCATCATATGCCAAGTGAGTCCACCTCGTTGCAGTCATGACAATTAGATGGTAGATGATTTCTTACGGGAAAAGTAACATTCTTACAGAGACACCAAGCAATGACTTTATGCACATGTACATGCTTTTACCAATTTATCTAAAGATGCGTCATGAGTGCTGCCCATTTTAATAGGCAAATACGTCACTTAGCAGGCTCAGAGGAGCAGATATAATTGGGGCAGGAGTAGATTTTGGATGGAGATGGTGAGTAAAGGGCTTTCACCACCTTCACTAATCAGATATTGAAATTCACCTTATCACCGTCTTCCCGTTCATCACCGATTTGCTCGAGCGGGCACCAGTAACATCTCCATATGTCCTATCTCATGCTAGTAGAGCCCAAGGGCATCTGCTCGCTTCAGGAACATAAAGAGCCTCAATCCATTCCATCAGGTCATGGGAGCGAGGTCTATAATTGTTACTGGTATTTGGCATATCAAATATGACACGGGTAGCTTGCCAGGCAATTTTAATGTTTTTGTTTTGTTTTGGTTTGTTTTTTGAGTCATATTCAGCAGTGCTCGGGGCTACTCCTGACTCTACACTTAGGACTCACTCCTAGCAATGCTCAGGGGACTATATGGGATACCAGAGATAGAACTTTCACAGCCGTGTGAAAGGCAAACACCCTACCCGCTGTATTATCTCTCCAGTCCCCTGAAATTAGTGGAATTTTCAGTAAACCTGAGGAGCTATGCACAATGAAGGAGTGAGCACTACAGTAGAGCACCAAGGGCCATTTGCCAATAGGTTGACATCTTGAGATCAGCCAATAGTTACAAAGGTGAGCCTTCAGCCTTCTGCTCAGAGATCATAGGATGCTTTTACTCTCTTCTTGGAAAGACTGGTTATATTGAACTAAAAAGTTATCTAATAAAGCATCTTCACTCTTTAAAAATAAAATGAGGACTTCAGTTTTTAGAACATTTCTGAATTCAAAGAGAAACTGAGAAGATACAGATTTCCAGTCAACTCTCTGGTTTCACCCATCCATAATGTCCATCATACCATCCACTTTTCTTCATATTTTCATGACTAATTGGGTTATTTATGACAGTATTTAGCTATGCGGATGTCTTCTGTTTTCCAAGTTTGTAGGTTGTTCAGTATCCAACTGTTCAGTAAGCTTTTATTGGCCATCTGGTGTATGATAATGAACTAGGGCCTGGAATTTTTTGGGGGGTCACACCCAGCGATGCTCAGGGGTTACTCCTGGCTCTGCACTCAGGAATTACCCCTGGCGGTGCTCGGGCGACCACATGGGATGCCGGGATCAAACCCAGGCCAGCACAGGCCGGCCACGTGCAAGGCAAATGCACTACCCGCCATTGCTCCGGCCCCAGGCCTGGAATTTTTTTTTAATTAAACATTTTATTATACCACCGTGAGATATACAATTACAACGTTGTTCATGTTTAGAGGTTTGGGTCACATAGTGTTCTAGCACCCTAACCCTTCACCAGTGCCCATTTCCCATCACCAATGTCCCCAATTCCCCCCCTCCCATAGCCTGTCTAAATGGCAGGTTCTTTATCCCTTTTCTCTCTCCCTCTCTCTCTTTTCCTTCTCTTACATTGTGGGTTGCACTACATACACTTAGAGGCCATCATGTGCAAGGCCTGGAATTTTTGAGCCCAGCATTTGACCCAATGACTGTTACTTAGAAGACACTGATCCTCTTTTAGGGAAAAAATAAAATAGAAATTATATATGTGTATATATATATATATATATATATATATATATATATATATATATATCTTATAAAATACATTCTTGAGAAACTAAGTAAACTCATGATTTAATAACTGGCTCAGGAGATGGAAGCGAAAGACACAAATTTTTAAAATCACAGTAAAGGGACATTAAGATTTATAATATACTTCAAAAGTACTGTAAGAGAGTTCAGGGGTTGACTTGGTGACAAAAAGTACCTGCCTTGCAAGTGTGAGAATTTAAGTTTTATCCCTAGAGCAACCCATATGCAACAACTGCAGTGCAGCCAGGTGGGTTCAAGCATCACCACTAAAAGTGGTGTAATATAGTGGCCAGGAGTGAGATGTACCTTGAGCATGTGTGTGAGCACCACACAGCATGCCTGGAGTTCAAGACCACCAGAATATGGAAGAGTTTCACAGTTAAAGGAGCAAGACCCCTGGCAAGCTCATGAGCAAACACTGTCTAATCCCCCAAGGAACACTGTGACTAAGGCATGAGATCACACACCACATCCAGAGTTTTCGTGACCCCTGGTCTTTGAAAAAGCAATGGAAGAGGAGGGAAGGGAAAGGAAGGTGCTCTGAAGGGGAGAGGAGTAGGGAGGGGAAAGTGCTCTGAGGGGGTAGGGGAGCATGTAGGAAAGGTGTTCTGAGGAGGGGGGAGGGAGGAGGGAGGAAGAAGAGGGGGAGGGAAAGGGAGTAGGGGGGGAGGGGAAGAGGAAGAGGAGGAAGAGGGGAGGGGAGGGGACAGGGAGGGGGGGGAGGGAGGAGGAGGAGGGAGGGGGGGGGGAGGGGAGAGGGGAGGGGGGGGAGGAAGGGGGAGGGAGGAGGAGGGGAAGGGAGGGAGCGGGAAGAGGAGGAAGAGGGGGAAGAGGAGGAGGAGGGGAAAGAGCAGGAGGAGCGAGGGAGCGAGTGGGGAAGGTTCTCTGATGGGGGTGGTGAGAAGTTAACATCTCCTCCAGAGGATATTCTGGTGAAGATGATGTTTTCTGTACCTACCAAAGTTTATTTCCATGGCCACTCAAAGCAAATTTGTAGGAAAATATTTAAACTAATACATTCTATATAAATTTGCCAGAAATACCAATAGAATAAAAATGTATATTCATAAGCAAGATCGAAGTACCCAGTAATTTTTTTTAAATAATGGACACAAACACCAAGTTTAAGAGACTATCGAGCCACTGAAAATCATGTATCTTTATTGTACAGGTTATTCTCCTACCACATGAAGTGTAACATGGTATGCTTAAAGTTTTAACCTTTATCATTCTGCTGTATTTTGTTACACCTGTTCAGAAAGTCAAAATTCTTAGGAGAACTGATGTTAAGTTAATCTATAGATTAATCTTTAAGAGGCTTTTGTTTTTATTTAGGTAGACTTAGAGTTTCTTGATCACATGTTTGAGAAAAATTATGAGATGTATTTTATTCATTACACTTTTTTTTATTATTCAGACCAGGCATACAGATTCAAACCCTGCTGTTGATCTGTAAGTCTTAAGGGCCAGTCCTTTCTATGATGGTGAGGACAAACTATGTCTCACAACTCTGTTACCTTAAACTCTGACAGAATATGACTTCATATTCCAAATTTACTATTTATGATTTGTGTGCAACATCATAGCTTTGTAGCACTTTGCTGGTTGCTATTGTCTATTCACGTAAATATACCTGGGTTGTGATGCCAGAGATGTTTGGACTGTTGCAAAGTTTTCAAGCATTTGGTATTTGAAGAATGAACTAGACAAAGAATGAAAATGAGTTGTTTATTTTTTTTAAAGAGTGGGGGAATTGAGTTGATGAAAACTCTGGAATGATCATGTAAATGGAGTTCCATCCCAAGCGGAAAGAGAAAGTGCCTTTGTATAATTTTGACAGGAAGAAACTGAGATGATAACCAGCCTTCAGAATGACAAATCACAGGCTTTTTGTGAGGGTAGCTGGGAGCCCCTCAGTTTTGCAAGGCTCTGGAATTGGACACATCTGAAATGACAGGATCAATGGAAAGAGAAAGAGACTCCCCCAGGGGTTTCATACTCCCCACCCCCAGCTGTGGTGGTATGGGTAGTCTGAGGCAGGGCAGCACCAGGAAGTTCACAGAAGCTTCTGGGCCTTTAGTCTGCTTCCTGCCCTCCAAGCCAAACTCCACCCTCCAGTAAAGGCTGCTCCTAGCTGCATAACTAAGTAGCCCTGTGGGGATTCTGGGCAAGGAGAAGCTAAAAAACACAGCAGAATGGGAGGGGGGGGGGGGAAACGACTTGGGGGTGGACACACTATCATTTAAACCTCATGAATAAAAGGATAATAGAATAAGGAAAAATCTTGTAGCAAGTAGAAAATGATAGGATTTAAACTGCCTGCGGATTAAGATCAGACCATTTTATTTATTCTAAAAATAAATAGTACAATGGGTAATATTTATTTAATAAAAATAAAAGCCTACAATGGGTGTGTCAGCCTCATTGTGTGACTTCTGGAGACTCGGAGTGGTTGGGGATGTGGAGGAGGGGAACAGATTCTGCCCCCACACTCTGACCTCTGCAGCCTCATCTCCTCTCATTCCACCCCCTTCTCCTGTAGCAGCAAAGACCCTGGGAACTTCATCTTGACTACACACACATACGTGTCAAGAGCTCATTTCCTCCAGGTCCTTAATTTACTCTCATCTGCAAAGTCCTTTGTGGCCATGCAAATTAGAGAACGTCTTTGGGGGACTGTTATTCAACCCTTTAGCATGGAACCAACAACCTGGATTGCAGTGAATCAGGAGATGGGAGGTAAACTGTCCCCAGTGGGAGGTCATGCAAGGTGAATTCATCCATGTACAATGGCATTCTGTCATTTCATATGCCATAGGTGAAGCATGAAAAGACATTTAAGTATTATGTTCTTTCTCCCTTAACAGCCTACAGATACTTTAATATGTGGTTCTGAGCACCTTTAGCACTCTGCAGGTTTTAGTCCTTATCCTGGGAACTGAGGGGACCTTTACCCCTATTTGTGCTCCAGCAACTTTAGGCAAACCATGTGCAAGTCAGCTCATTTCCTCTCCCACTATAATCTGTCCTTGCCTTATTACTTAGAAAATTCATTGGTTGTCAGTCCTGTCCAAGAGCCATCACGTGAATGTGCAGCTTGGTACCTTCAAGGGGTGTAAGGTTTTCTTGCTTCCTCTTGGGGCTCCTGGTAGCAGGGTGGTGGCAACACAGCAGGAAAAGGTCCTTGGCAGTCAGATGCCAATAAACTGAGAGCTGAATTAGCAGCCAACATCAGTGCACAAAGAAGGGCCCTGGGAATTAGATGGCTGGCAGTGCTGAGAGTTGCCTGGAGGCCTCACCTGTGCAGACGATGTTGAATTTCACTTGCTGGGCCAGACTTTCTGCACTGAGCCCAATGCAAGTACCTCATTGTGCTGCATTCTGGAAAAAGCTCTGCATTCTGGGTGTGTAGGCTGGGTGCAGCTACTAAAACCGGAAGCCCAAAGTTGGAAACTGCTTAACGATACTCAGCACCGACCCACTGTGGCTCCCTAGATGCTGCTGGGGGCTCACATTCTCCCACTGGAGGAGGCGAAAGCCAGGCCAGGGTCCCAACTTTGCACCCTTTGCTTTGCAAGGCCATGTGAGTGGTGGGGAGTGCTGAGTGTCTCCTTTTTCACTGGAGGTTGGAAAGCCTCTCACAAAAGTTGGACGTCAAAGGGATACATAAAGGGACCTGTTGACGCCTCACAAAATTTATATTCATCGAGGGCTTGTTGGTGTCCCAGATCACACCATTAGTCTGTATCTGGTCTACATGCCAATGAATTCCTCGTTTAACCCTTGGAATGAAGCATTGTGAGCTGTGTGTTGTTCGTTAGAAAACAGGTCCAAAGTGGGTTTTTTTTTTTTTTTTTTTTTTTGCTCTTTGAGTCACAACTGGCAATGCTCAGGGGTTACTCCTGGCTCTGCACTCAGGAATTACTCCTGGTGGTGCTCGGGAGACCATATGGGATGTCGGGAATCCAACCTGGGCCAGCACAGGCCCGCCATATGCAAGGCAAGCGCCCTACCTGCTGGACTATCACTCTGGCCCCTTAAGTGTTTTAATTACTTGCCCAAGACCAGATAGTGGGAAGTTTCTTCAGATCTAATCAGCCAGATGCCAAAGCACCTCAGGCTCTTCTGTCCCCACCTGCTTCCCAAGGGCTGAGTGCCCTGGAGGAAATATCTGGAAGAAAACTTGAATGAAAATGCAGTGACTGGGATAGGTTTCACATCTCGTGATTTGCTTCTCCTTGGAAAACTCCTGCAGTGGGTCCCGCTACTATCTGTGAAGGGAGGAAAGTCTGGGAGATGTTAAATACCTTGTGTCACCTCTAGATTGTAAATGATGCAACTGGGATTTGAAGCTGGCTGCCTACCTCTGCTTGAAAAGAAAATGTGCTGTCACTGAGATAAGCAGTAACACCCAAAGCGTAAGCTCAGATGAAGGGACTTATTAAGACTGTGGAAAGCATTACACAAAATGAATAAAAAAAAATGAATCCCGAGAAGTGAAGTCCCTCTATGAAGCTGAGGGAGTTTGTAGCCAAAGGCAGATGGTACAGATGCAGCGAAATGACTTTGGGGACCGAGAAGCTACTCTGACGAGAGGAAAAGGGATTTACTGGGTCTGCACTGTCTTCTGCAGAAACAGAATGTTGTCACACAACATTCTGCACAGTCTATGCTCTATGATTTCATGTCTTACCTGAGTGCATAATTGTATTTATGTACTCAGAGCGCTTGGATAAATCATTTCCTGCAGGGAATAAAAGTTTGTTTTTGTAGGACACTGACAGAGAGACAGGTACTGGCTTAAACTGAATGAGGCAAGTTAGTTGGCATGAGGAAGTTTGTTCTGCCCATGGGGATCCATGAATAACAATTCAGAAAGGCGGGCAAGACCCTGACAAGCCTGTGCAGAGCAAGTGGACAAGGCGATAAAATGAAGGCTGTTAAATCCATTTTGGGTGGACAGCTGCAGCAAGTTAGTTAGATGCCTTTAACTAAAGGAATAGGAGATAAGGATCCTTTGTGAAAGTGAGGGAAATAAACTGTATAGATGCCCTACAATCTGACTGGGGGGTTGTTTGATGGCTTAGGAGCTTCTATAAGAAACTTCAAGTCTAAGGGCCCTTATAGAGGGTAGAATATTTGCCTTGCATCCAGCTGACTCAGGTTTGACCCCACTCCCCACAGCATATGGTCCCCTGAGTCCTCCAGGAGTCTGCCCTGAGCAGCATTGGGTGTTCCCCTCTCACCACCACCAACCCCCAAAAAGAGAAGATTCAAGTCTATAAGGAACAGATTGTAGTTCAATTTGACTGTATTTTTAATTTATGATAGAGACATGGCTTGTGGACCAGGAAGCTATACAAACTTATTGATGATAAGGTGTCTTGGGAAAATGTGTTTTTATAGTAATAAAATAGATAAAGTTAGTTTCCTACAGCAGCATTGCTCGGTGGTCTGTTAGAAAAAGTTGGTACCTTATCATTATAAATATAGTGAGCATCATTGTTTTAGAACTTAAGAAAAGTGCTGGAACAGTTTCCAGTTGCTGAAAACTGGAACAGTTTCCAGTTACCTTCAAGTAACAAAAATTAATTTTCTTATGGTTATGTAGATCAGAAGTCTAATGTAGTTCTCCCTGGACTTATGATGAACATTATTTCCTAGCTGGATCTCGTTTCCTTGTTAGCTTCCGTCCAGACACTGTCTTTTTGCCTTGGCTCGTGGTCCCTTCCCTTGTCTTTCAAGCCAGTCCTCACCTTCTGGGACCGCCATCTCTCTGCTTCTCTCTGGTCTGATAACAGCCTCTTCTTTTCTCTTTTCATATGTGGTTCTGAAGGTATTGAGGTTATGCCGTTTCCCCCCAGCTATCTGTCTCAGTAATGTGGGTTCATTTCTTCCCCTGGAGCAGCTTTGCCTTCACTCCCCACGCCTGACCATTTGTTTGTCTTTAATTCATTCAGTTCAGCCCTTATTCCCACCCCTTTCATATGTTGAGGCACAATTTCCTAATCCCCTTGAACTTTAAACTAACTCTTCCAGCCATGAACTAAATCTTAACTTTAAACTAGCCTTTTCACTCGAAACAGTCCTCATGGGGACCAGCGGATGACGCACTTGTACATGGCTGGCCCTGGCTCCATTCTCCGCATGCCCTATAGTCCCCTGAGCTCCACCAGGAGTAATTTCTGAGTGCAGAGCCGAGTCACCACTGAGCACCCCCAAGTGTAGCCAAAAAAAAAAAATCCCCCAAAAAGAAACCACAGTCTTCACTGTTATAATAATTAGTATTATCACCCCTGTTCATCTAACTTTAACTTAAGCAGGTCGATTATATAGTGGCCTTATTTCTCCTCTCTGTTTCCTATCTTTAGAGTATAAGACTCAGAATCCAAAGTGACTTTCAAAGACTTTACTTATTATCATGTCATATTAAGTAACAGCTGTAAATACTTATTGATGATAAGTTATCTCTAGAACATTCATTTCTTATAGTGGCTTAACAAAGTTTCCTAAAGTAGGCATTATTTGATGGTCTTTTAGAAAAAATTTGTCCAAATATACAAAGAAATCATGCGTGATTTTTTTAGAACCAGTTAGGTTCTCCACAGTCAGCTCTTCTCTCCACCTTACAAATGCTACCTCTCATCCTGTAGTCAGGCACCAGAGAAGGTCAGTCAAACACCTCTTCTGTGTGGCACCTTGCACAAAACATTCTCAGCCCAGACTGCTATCATCGCTTGGTACTCTTGCCCCTCCCACTTTAGGGTCTGGCCAGGGTTGATCTTCAAGAAAGGTTTGCTTAAGTAATCAGAATCACAAAAACTAATGAGCACATTAAACCAATGCATCTGTTTGCTAAATCTCAGTCCAACAGGTTCCACTCTACTGCAGACCTTTTCTATAAAGCACCTTCTGTACTCGGCTAAAAAGGTTCTTCTGATGGGGCTGGAGCAATCCCCAGGTCAAGGTGCTTGCTAACACGTGACTGTGTCTGGGACACTGGCTCACATCCCTGCATCACCAGGAATGACTTCTGAACACTGATGATGTTCCCTCCCACCAAAAAAATTGTTCTCATCTCTTTAAAGAAGTTTATCTAGGAGTAATTCCTGAGTGAAGAGCCAGGAATAATTCCCGAGCATCGCCAGGTGTGACCCAAAAAGTTTGAAAAAAAATGAGAGAAATTTATTTTCATCTCAATTTTCATTCTAAATTAAGGACAATGATTTGTTTAATATTTTATATGAAAAAATCCAATACATTCTTTTTAATTCACTCCATACACACAACATGTATATGCACACACACACACACACACACACACACACACAAGCGTTTACACTTATCCTTAAGAAATTTTATAGATATTTTAGGGATAGTGCAGTGGGTAAGGTTCTTGCTTGCATGCAATCAACCTGGGCTCAACCCCTGGCATCACCACCTATGATCCCCTGAAACCTGCCAGGAGTGATGCCTGTCAAAGCTCAGAGTAAGACCTGAGTGCTTTGGGTTTGTATATATTTTAGAAACTCATTACATGAAATTGCTAGAAAGTCACAAATTAATCTCACGATCAGAAAAAAAACTAAAAAATTATTTCATCTGAAAAATATGCCTATTTTTCTTATCAGAACTAAGCATGAGTAAAGAAAACACCTGTTCCATTAATTGACACTTTAAATATGTATTTGGCTCAGACAGAGTATCTTACAACAATTCAGCTTTGTGTTGATTTTCAGTTGTTTCAGTTTGATTGGCTATTTTTAAAAAACTTATCCTTTATAAACTCATGTATGACACATTTGAATTATTTTTATAACTATCCTTTGGTTTCTAGATAGATATTACTTAGCTGATACTTGATAATTGAACAGAGAAAACCATAGCAAAGTACATCTTTCAGCTGTTGACAGCCTGGTGGGAAATACAGGATAAACTCAAAGATGTCAGTAATTTCCAAAGAGCATTCAAATGAATAATTTAGTAAGCTCTTGCTTTAAAGCTGAACTAGACTGCATTATGGGGTGAATGGAAATTGCTGTGTCCTGCAGCATACAGAGACATTCGATGTGTAGTATGAGCCTCGAGGCAAAGAATCTTATCTGTTGGATTTTCTTGTTCAAGCAACTTCAGAATACAAGAAGCTGTAAGAGACTTTAATCCAAGTCTTTCATTTGACAGATGAGAAGATGGAAGTATAAAGGAATTTTCACAGCACCTCAGATAACTAATAGATGGGCCTATATCTTGGATCCTGAAAATCTCTGATGGCTACTTTTTTTCTCAAACAAGTAGGATCAAATAAAATAAACGTATTATGAAAATACTTGCTTTGTATCACTCCTTGAGGCAGCCTGAAAAAATAAAGACCATAGAGGGAAATAAAGCAAGATCAGGGTGAGAGAGTCCAGGATTAGGCGCTCTCAGTTCAGAATTGTGAATATACCTTCAGCCTCTTGGGCCTAAGGTTCACAGCTCTGCTCTGAGAGTCACAACTACTTCCCGAAGTGGATTGTGAGTCCCGTGTGTGACAGCGCCTTCTTGATTGGAAAGTGCTGTGGGAGAGGGGTTACCATTTCTGGTGCTGGAGTGTAGCATACCCAGAACTTTAAACATCAGTTCAGTGGAGTTTCTGGCGTTGGTGTCAGTTGAGGAAATACACCCTATACCCAATTTTACTCTATATTTACATTGAGATGTGAAGACTGTTTTTAGAGTAAGCTTTCAAAGCCTGTGGTTTTGTTTTTAGGGGTTTTTTTAGATTTTTTTTATGTGATTTTGTTTTTTAAAGTAGTTTCTCTTTGGACAACTGGAGGGCAATTAGAGTGCTAATGAAGTCTTCGGCTAGCAGCTTTAGCCCCAGGCAAAAGAAAAAAAGGGGGGGCAGGGAAGGAAAACCCCTCCAAGGCAGAAAGGCAGAACCCAATGAGAGACCCATTGAACGTCACTGAGGCCGCAAGGCAGAACCTAGTGAGAGCCGTAGCAAACATCAGCAAGGTTGCAGAAGGTAGCAAGCAAGCAAGGCAGAACATTTTTTCTTCTCCCTATCTCTTGAAAACCTGTTTAAGGGAGGTCAAAAACTTAAAGGAATTGCCTCATAGACACCTTCACATTTATTGCTCCTTACATTAAGATTACAGGTGACAGGAAATGCCATAGCCTGAAGCTGTGGCATGTAAGCAAAAGAATCTGAAGTATTCATTAATGTGCACAGCTCATGTTTTAATTTATATTGACAAGCTGCTACTACTTCCTCATTTTGATATTTTTGTCTCTTTAAAAATTTTATTGTCACTTAGATAACATGGATTATAATGATGTTAACATTTATGTGGTTTTAATATTTTATTATACTACCATGAGATATACAATTACATAGATGTTTATGTCTGGGTTTCAGTCATACATTGTTTCAGTACCAATCCCTTCTCCAGTGTCCAGTTCCCACCACCAATGTCCTCACTCCCTCACCTCTCCCCTAGCCTGCCTCTATGGAGAGTTCTTTATCTCTTTTCTCTCTCTCTCTCTCTCTCTCTCTCTCTCTCTCTCTCTCTCATCTTTCTCTTACACAGTGTATTGCAAGACATACATTTATAGGTTATCATGTGTATCTTTTTGCCTGTATTGAATACTCAGTTCTAGGCTAGTATAATCACTTACAACAATTGTTACTACACTGTTCCCTTTTCTTGTCCACCCAACCTCTGACTCCCAGAAGCTTGTGATAAATTTCATTTTTGGAAAGACCTCCTGATCCATGTTCTGTCTGACCTTGGATATTGGTATCATAATACATATATATATATATATGTATATATATATAAACATATATGTATCTATCTGTTTATGTTGTGCAAATAAATGCAGTCATTCTATATCTTTTTTTTCCTTCTGACTAATTTCACCCAACATGATGTTCTCCATGTCCATCCATTTATAGGCGAATTTCATAACTTCATTTTTCCTAACGGCTGAGTAGTATTCCATTGTGTAGATGTACCAAAGTTTCTTTATCCAGTCATCAATTCTCGGGCACGCTGGTTGTTTCCAGATTCTGGCTATTGTGAGTAGTGCTGCTATAAACGTAAACGTGGGGATGGTGTTTTCACTGTGTGATCTTGGCTTCCCAGGGCATATTCCCAGGAGTGGTATGGCTGGGTCAAATGGGAGCTCAATTTCTAGTCTTTGGAAGAATGTCCATATTGTTTTCCAAAAAGGCTGTATTAGTCGACATTCCCACTAACAATGTATGAGAGTCCCCTTTTCCCCCGCATCCAGGTCAGCACTTGTTGTTTTTGCTTTTCTGGATATGTGTCAGCCTCTGTGGTGTGAAATGATATCTTATTGTTGTTTTGATTTGCATCTCTCTGATGATTAATGATGATGAGCATTTTTTTCATATGTCTTTCTCTGATGATTAATGATGATGAGCATTTTTTCATATGTCTTTTGGCCATTCGAATTTCCTCCTTGTCGAAGTTTCTGTTCATTTGTTCTCCCCATTTTTTGATGGGTTGACTGTTTTTTTCTTGTAAAGTTCTACCAGTGCCTGATATGTCCTGGATATTAACCCCTAATCAGATGGATATTGGGTGAATATTCTTTCCCATTCTGTGGTCTGGTTTTGTATCTTGGTCTTTGTTTCTTTTGAGGTGCAGAAACTTTATTTTCATGTAGTCCCATATGTTTATCCTTTCATTGAGGAATATGAGCAAACTGAACTGGAGGTTCAGGAAGGGGGTCGTTAAGGCCCTGTAGGGAGGGAAACTCAGACCTCTGTGATGGCTTATGCGACTTTTGTATTTTCAAACCGCTGATCTAATTTTTTATGAATTTCATGAAATTCCTGCCAGATAGCCATGATGCGTGAATGCGCCTCTAGTTCCTTATTGGAATTGAAACTACCATCTTGCAAGACTGCCTGTTAGTTTTGGTTTTATTTATTTATTTATTTATTTGTTTGTTTGTTTGTTTGTTTGTTTATTTTGCTAGTTTTGGTTTTAGAAGCTACAAAGGCAGGCAAAGATGATACAGGCTTGCTTTTCTTCCTAGCTTTGTGCTCAGAAATTATCCTGGCAGTGCTGTGGGATTCAGAGTATTTAGCCAGGGTTGGCCACAGGCAAGGCAAACACCCTACCTGCTGTGCTATTGCTCTGGCCCAAAGAGCTGTATTTTTCTGTGTAACTCTATTGCTTGTCTTTTATGAGATGTGGCTTTTCCCTTAACAATTTTCAATGCTGTAAAAGTTTCTTCATGTCACTTTTTATTTATATGTTTAGGACATACTGTAGGTACCCCTAAAGTTCAGGCCTCACCTTGACCCAGAACAACTCCACATATTTTTTCACTTAGCTACCCATTTTTCTGTCACATTCATAACTTCAAACCCAGGTATGCCTGATCCAGAGACTTCGGATACATGGAAAACAGCTACTACCAGTTCTCCCTGTGCCCAACTGATCTTTCCCTGTCTCGAGGGGCCACTTTGTGGCCATGTGGTTCAACAATAAATGCACAGGATGAGAGCCTACTAAAAGAGTATCCCACCACATGGCAGAGCCTGGCAAGCTACCCGTGTCATATTTGATATGCCAAAAACCAGTAACAATTATAGACCTCATTCCAATGACCTGAACGAATGGTTTGAAGCTCTTCATGTTCCTGGAGTGAGCAGATGCCCTTGGGCTACACTAGCATGTGATAGGATGTGTGGAGATGTTACTGGTGCCCGCTCGAGCAAATCGATAAACAGTGGGAAGACAAGTGACAAGTAATACAAGTGATTCTCTATCCATAGCAATAAAGAAAACCTTGGTCAAATGTTCTGATCAATATCAGAAATGTGAGCCAGTGCTCACATTTCTTATTTCTCTTAAGAGCACATCTATGAACTAATTTTAATTTTTTTCCAGTTCAAACCAAATTTTTATTTCTCTCTAATGTTCCAGCTCAAATTTGTTGGTTTTGAAAGACTATCAATTAAGATAAATGGATTGTTTATCAATTAAGATTAACAATTAAGATACATGGAAACTGTATATATAGTAAATGCTCAAAAAATGTATACATGTTGGGGGCCAGAGCTATAGCCCAGCGGGTAGGGCGTTTGCCTTACACTCAGCAGGCCTGTGCCGGCCCAGGTTCAATCCCCGGCATCCCATATGGTTCCCCAAGCACTGCCAGGAGTAATTCCTGAGTGCAGAGCCAGGAGAAACTCCGAGCATTTCTGGATGTGACCCAAAAAAAAAAAAATAAAGTATACATGTAGACCAACTGAATCTATGCATTTGAACAACAGGACAAATTTTGTTCCTTTCTTTAGCCACTAACTATGGCGAATAGATGATTAAATACTGTTTGCAAAGTACCAGATTAGGCACTCGGGAATGTAGCTGTAGAGAGAAACTTAAATAATCGCAAAAACGGTCACAACTCATGACTGGGTTATCTTAGGAGAAAGTGTGTTGGCAGCCTTGTTTGCCCTCTGGGACTCAGGGGATAAAAGGAGACGGTCTACCATTCACCCACTCAAGGCCTCCACAAATGGAAATTTCCCTGACTTTTAAGATGGTGATTGCCTGATGTCTACAGACTGTGTCTACATAAAAATAGAAGGATAAGAATTATTGGGTGGGGCACACAAATATATTTTCTATCACTAAAAGGTAGCTGCACATCTACACAAAGTTTACCCTATTTCTCTGTGGCAAAATAAGGATAATTTATCACTGGAAATCAAAGACACCCAGAAATAATCTCTAAACTCTACTTAACCATTAATTTCAAGTTTGTTATCAAAATAATCTTTTTTTTCAGAGTCAAGTTATTTTATTTTTTTTAAGTATTTTATTATACCACCGTGAGATATACAAATAAAAAGATATACAATTAAAAAGTTCATGTTTGGGTTTTGGTCATACAGTGTTCCAGCACCCGTCCCTCCACCAGTGCCCATCTCCCACCACCAACATCCCCGGTTCCCTCCCCCTTCCCCAGCCCACCTCCATGGCAGGCTCTTTATTTCTTTCCCTTTCTCTCTCTTTCTCTTTTCCTTCCCTTCCAGACTATGGATTACAGAACATACATTAAAAAGTTGTCATGTGTATCCTTTTGCCTCTATTTAATGCTCAGTTCTAGGTTGGCATTAGTACCCTCGACAATTATTAGCACCCTGTTCCATTTTCTGTCTTACCTAACCTCTGACTCCCACACGTTTGTGATAATTTCCACCTTTGACAAGACCTCCTGATATATGTTTCACTTGCCCTTGGATATTGGTATCATAATATGTACATATATATTTATGCCATGCAAATAAATGCAGTCATTCTGTATCTGTCTCTCTCCTTCTGGCTAATTTCACTCAACATAATCTTCTCCATGTCCATCCATTTATAGGCAAATTTTATGACTTCATTTTTCCTAACAGCTGCATAGTATTCCATTGTGTAGATGTACCAAAGCTTCTTTATCCAGTCATCGATTTTCGGGCACTCTGGTTGCTTCCAGATTCTGGCTATTGTGAATAATGCTGCTATGAACATAAAAGTAGGGATGGCATTTCCGCTGCTTATTTTTGGTTTCCCAGAGTAGATTCCCAGGAGTGGTATGGCTGGGTCAAATGGGAGTTCAATTTCTAGTCTTTGGAGGAAAGTCCATATTGTTTTCCAGAAAGGCTGTACCAGCCGGCATTCCCACCAACAATGGATGAGTGTCCCCTTTTCCCCCACATCCACGCCAGTACTTGTTGTTCTTGCTCTTTTGAATATGTGCCAGTCTCTGTGGTGTAAAGTGGTATCTCATTGTTGTTTTGGTTATCAAAATAATCTTTCCTGCTCAGAAAACCATTAACTGATTTGATTTAACCTGTTTTCTGCACTGAATAATGTTGATTTTTAAATAAGGCTTCAAGAGATAGTACAACAGGTAAGGCTCTTGCCTTGCATGACCTTTTAATCCTGGGTACTCCATATGGTCTTTTGAGCATTACCAAGAGTAATACCTGAGCACAAAGCCAGGAGTAATCCCAGAGCACAGCCAGGTATGGCCCAAAAAAAAATAAGTAAGCTAATTAAGGAAGAAAAAGAATAAATATTGATAATGACATTTTCAAAAGCATACATTACAACTTGGTTATGAGATTCGAAGTACTAAAATGCATACATAGGTGATTACTGTAGTGAAATCAGAAAAGATTATGCATTCTAAATTGTGAAGATATGCAGGTAAACACTGAATCTCCCTGCACAAAATCCAGCGATCCCCTTCTGTTCCAGGGGATCAGCGGCTGGAGGATGGAGAAAAATGTGAGAATCCAGAGAAATTTCAAAACGCTTTACTTAGCACAGGTTCTGGCATCCAAATCAGCAATTGGAAAAACCCCAAACTTAGGGTTCTGGGCTGGGCTGTGGCCATGTGTAGGCCAAGATTGCTGCCACCACATGTTAAGGCCTTGCAGAGAGGAGAAAGCGAAGAGGCAAGAAGGGGAGCACCAGCAGAAAGGGGGAAAAGGAGAGAGAGAGAGAGAGAGAGAGAGAGAGAGAGAGAGAGAGAGAGAGAGAGAGAGAGAGAGAGAGAGAGAAAGGAAGCAGATTAGTTTTTATATCCCTGCTACCCAGACCTCCCACTCCAATAGAAAGCCATCAGGGTCAAATTCCCTCAGGTAATTTCTCCCAGGACCAAACCTAGGCCCTTTGAGATGTTAATGTTGCTGAATCAAAATTTGCCTTGGAAGTGCCCTGCATGGTAGAGTGGAAGAGTGGCTTCTGAGATGAACTGTATCTCAGAATACAAAGGCATGCATCTGTACCAAAGAATATTCTATTGCCAGTTATATATTTCTCCAAGAGTCTCATCTTTACTTCATGGTTGTTCTGTATATCAGCCTTTGAGTTATCAGAGGGCCATGCTTGCTTTCTTGGAGGCAAATAGCATTTCTCTCTGGTCTAACTACTTAGAGATTTTTTTTTTGCTTTTTGGGTCACACCTGGTGCTCGGGGACCATATGGGATGCTGGGGATTGAACCCTGGCTGGCAGAGGCCAGCCGCGTGTAAGGCAAACCCCTTACCCGCCAGTCTATCACTCTGGCCCAGAAATCTGATGTGGCCAGGCAAATATTCCGGTAAGATCTAGCTAGTCCCACGATTATTGTGGCAGCATGAGAGAATTTTTATATCAGCCAGTATAGAATATATGGTCAGATAAACTGCCACATTCAAACTGCCCTCCTATCTATAAAGTAGCCTACAGGAGGCAACTCCAGGCCAGATGCAGAGACTCTGGGCAGCAGTTGTACTGCAACAAAAATAGACCTCAAATAAGAAAAGAGATTCCACGTTTGTAAAGTACTTTAGGAGTGTGTCACCTTGTTTGACTGTTATTTCAATTGCTCTTTTTGTGTAGATGCCCTCTTAGAATGAGCAATGTTGCCACACTCCCTGTCACCTTTTCCAGAGATATTTTTCTACTAAGACAAACACTGGTTGATTTTAATTTACCTCTTTTTCTGCATTGCATACCCTTGATTTTAAATCAGCCTTGAAAGATAGCACAGCAGATCACAGCAGATCAGGCAATTGCCTTGCATGTGGCCCACAAGCATTTCAGTCCCCCACATTACACATGATCTCCTGAGGAGCTCTAGAAGAGATCTCTGAATGCAGAGGCAGGAGTAAGCCCTGGCACTGAATTCATTAATGATAATAAAATGAAATAACCCCATCATGAATTCATAGTGTTTTTTGACAATGCTCGTCTGTGTTGTATTACTCTAGTGAAAAAAGTTGTTAGTAGATAGCATGCAGAGTTTCAAACATGGCTGGGGAAGCTGGAACTTGGCTCTCCCCAGGCTCAGCTGACCATGGGGCTCCCAGGAGGACAGATGGGTTTTGGGAGTGGGCCCATCACCTCTGGGGGTCCCAGAAGCAGCCAGATGAGACTCGCCCACCACACTAGCCGACACCTTCACTGTCCGGATGTTGGGATGCTACCTCAAGACCAGATTAACAGAGCAAAACCAGTTCGAGCCCAGGTAGGCAGCTCCCAGAAGTAGGAATCACTGGGAATTCGTCAGATGGAGCCAGGGGTCGGCCCTTCCCCCTCCATTTTTGTCGAGCCTAGTGGCCCCACCCAGGAGCTTCCCTGGGGTGACCAGCCATAGCATGCAGAGTCTCAAATGTCGCTAGGGAAGCTGGAACTTGGCTTTCCCTAGGCTCAGCTGACCATGGGGCTCCCAGGAGGACAGATGGGTTTTGGGAGTGGGCCCATCACCTCTGGGGGGTTCCGGAAGCAGCCCGAATGAGACTAGCCCACCACACTAGCCACCACCTTTGCTGTCCAGATGCTGACCATGAGGCCCCTAAGTCATACAGCCGCTTGTGGCCACGCGGTCCATCAAACTAGTGGAAACAGCTATGTCCTTTAATGTACTGCAGTCTATGATGTGTAGGAAAGTTAGGCAGGAGGGAGAGATAGAGAGGGAGAGAAAAGACATACAGAACCCGCTAAGTAGTTGAGGTGTAGGAGGGAGGTGGGGACATTGGTGATGGGAGATGGGTTCAGGTGGAGGGATGGGTGTTGGAACACTGTAGAACCAAAACTTGACATGAGCATCTTGCAATTGTATGTCTAAAAGTGGTGTAATAACATTTGGGGGAAAAAAGAGTTGTTTGTTAGTAGAAAATGTTTAGAACGTCTTGCCATATAGATTTTATACCAAAACTATCATCGCTCCTGTCACCCTCCCCACCCATCTAAATACCTAACTCTACCTAACTCATGTTCTAAATATCTTCACTTGGAAACCAGGGAGCCGTTTTGAGATTTAACAAAACCATTTTGGTGGGGCATTGTGGTGGTGTGTGGTCTGGTGTGATAGTATAGCACGTAAGGCATTTGCCTTGCACATAGATGACCTGGGTTCTATCCTCAGCATCCCAGATGGTCCCCTAAACCTCACCAGGAGTAAGCCCTGAGCACCATAGCTGCGGTCCAAAAATCAAATGCATATTTGGTCCTTGTGTTTCCAAGCTGAAATCCTTATCTCTGAGTGAGCGATGCCACTTAATATCTCTGCCTAGTTTGCCTTCTCAGAGACGCCACTTACCATGTCTTCCATTGTAAAGTAACTGCTCAGGTCCAATCCTCACCTCTGTATTTTTTACTGATATCGCTTTGGTTTTGTTTGTTTTTTGTTTCTTGGGTGGTGGTGTGTATGTGTGTGTGGGGGGGTAGTTTCTCTTCAGTGACGTTCAGGAGGCTCAGGTGTCCCTCTGGCAACTCACAGCCAGCTGGACTGGCAGTCCAATGTGATAACATAAGAATGTTGAGAACATAAGAATATGGTACTGCCTGGGCCCTCTTCTACCAGGGACTACACAGGTCACCCAGTGGTCCTTGGGAGCTCCCCCAGGTCCCACTCAGGTGTGCCCAGGAGGCTCAGATTTGTACCTGGTGAAAGAAACTATGTAGTGCCAGGACTGGAACTGGTCCCAGCCCAGTGCAAGGTATGATCTTAACCCTTGTATCATCTCTCTGGCCCATTCAATTATTTTTACTTTTTAATCTTCATGCAAGTCCATATAACTGTACTGTAAACTGCATGACCTCAGTAACTTCAGTGCTTGGTAAATCTTTAAAAAATGTTTTAAATACAAGGGATGTGGTTGAAGAGGTAGTGGATAGGCCTAGCCTGTGTGAGACAAGAGTCTGGTTCCTTCATATCACACGGCACTCTGGGCATCTCTCAGAGTGACCCAGGTCCCAGCACTGCTGGTTGTGGCCTTCATGAAACAGAACATGTATTAAATAAACTTTATTTTAAAAAGGAGTAAAACATTTCAATCTATTAGTAACAACAGAACAATCTATTAAGTGTGAAACATTTTCTGTGTTGTTTTAGTGAGGTCTGGATTGATGTGGATAAACTTCTATGGAATAAACAAGAAAGTGAAATAAAATCCCATTACTTGGTAGATTTAGTTCACTGAAAACAAACCTTTCATGCATTTATGATGAAGGCTGTCAAAAAAGGGCCAAAGAGATAGTCTGTGGGTAAGGTACTAGCCTTGCATTCAGCCAACCCTAATTATGTACCTGCCACTTCATATGGTGCTGGAAGGAGATGATCAGAATTGATCCCCACGTGCAGAGCCAGGAGTAAGTGCTGTGCACAGCTGGGTGTGCCTCCAAAATAAAAAACAAAATAATGAAAGAAGATTGTTAAGAACTATGATGTCACTATAGATCTAATGTATTTCTGATCTGTGTGTGTCAGAAACTAGTGTGACTTGGTAACAATATCCTCATAGCCTATGAGCCCCGGATTCTCATTCTGATGATAATGTAGGCATAATGTTCCCGATTCTCATTCTGGTAACACTATAGGCATAATGATCTGGTAGTTTTAGCAGAAATGGAAAGCTCTTCATTGTCCAGGAGGTGCCCAGATTACAACCCTGTTTTCCTTCTTGCTGATACAAGATGAAATGGAACATATGAAAGCCACGTACTCGGACTTTTTCAGTCAAAATGATCAGCTCACAGGTCCTTATTTGTGTGGCTTGAGTCCTGGTCAGGATGTAAGTCTGTCCAACTCTAACTACACCCTTTTCTTAGGAGAGTTTGGAGGCAAAACTCTGACCCAGTTAGAGACCGGGGCTAAGGAACTTTCTGTTTCTTTGTCATTAAGGCACTACTTATGGCTTTCTAATCATCCTATAGTTAAGATTATACTGATTATTACATAATTATTATTATAGCATTGTATATGAAAAGAATATGGAAGACATTTGCTTCCATTTATCCTTTGGAGATTTCCTATTGGAAGTATTGAGAATACTTTGGTTTAGTATCACGAATCCTTTCATGTGGTTGTAGCTGGTTTTCTCATCCATAGTTGCTGTGTGCTGCTGGGGGTAGCTCTGTGCTGAGCCCACCCTTCCTGTTGCCAAGCAAATGAACTATATGGCATGAATTGTCAATTACTCAGCTGTGACCATAAAGAAGACAGGACAGCAGTAGTCATAAATGGAAGCAGCTGGTACTAGTGCAGAGATTCAGGATCGGATGATGGAGCTTCAGAAGCAGTGGGTACTAGATCACTAGATCACTAGACATCCCGTTGTTCATCGATTTCCTTGAGCGGGCACCAGTAACATCTCCATTTCATAAATAAAGGTTAGATTTATAAAGCTGCCCAATCAGAAGTTGGGAACAGGACAAAATATCTCCTCCCCTTGTCCTGATTTTCTTTACATATATTTTCAGAAAGGTCTGAGCAAACACATTCTCCTCTCAGAATAGTCATAGTCCCTCAGTGAGAATATCTAAAAAATTTTCTCTCATTATAAAAGCATATTACCATGATTATGACCAAAGGCTAAAAAGAAGGAAAAAAGAAAATCACAGAAGGAAAAAGAGTGACATGTAATTTCCACTGTTTTACTATAAGCCCTTTTAGTGTCTATGTATATTTCTTTCAGAGATTCATTAAATTAGAAAAAGCTCATTCAAGTAGAAGCAGATTAATATGACTTCATATTTGTTTATGGTATGATGTAATCGATATATTCATTTTTAGAATGTGTATATTAAGTTGCAGTTATTAATTAATTTTAATATTTCAGATGTGGTTGGCTCCTAATCTGAATCAAGTCAAATCTAATGTGTTAATGACAAATCTGTAGCAATTAATGAAGAATTTGTTTATTGGCACCACTTTCGACAAATCTGTACTCATACTGTTTGTTCAACTTTTAATAAAGCAGGTTTTCCAGACAGTCTGCATGAGGTGGCATCTAGAGCTTCCAAGGAGAAACGTTCCAAAGACAAGCTTTGAAGGGCCTGAGAGATAATACCATGGGGAAGGCACTTGCCTTGCATGCAGCCGACCTATAATTGGTCCTTGGCACCACTTACAGTGTCCTGAGCCCCACTAAGAGTGACCCATGAGCAAAAGGCCAGGAGTAAACCCTGAACCCAGCCACATATGGCCAAAAAATAAAAACAAAACACACAGCAAGTTTTGGCTAGGATTAAAAAAAATTCCTTTCTGAGCCCCAAATTTTCCAACTCTGCTAACTTTTGTCAACCCAATAAGTTCTCAAAGTTGCCAGAAGCTGGTCAGAGAGAGATAAACCTTATGTAGAAGCATAAATAGTGCACCATCAGGTTGTGAGATGCACGTATTTGATTTTCTTTCATGAAGAAAACAATCTTTCACAATCTTGATGACTTTCTAATATTGTCCTCTGCAAATTCAAAATGTATGTTCTGTAATCCATAGTCTGGAAGGGAAGGAAAAGAGAAAGAGAGAGAAAGGGAAAGAAATAAAGAACCTGCCATGGAGCAGGGCTGGGGAAGGGGAGGGAACCGGGGATGTTGGTGGTGGGAGATGGGCACTGGTGGAGGGACGGGTGCTGAAACACTGTATGACCAAAACCCAAACATGAACTTTTTAATTGTATATCTTTTTATTTGTATATCTCACGGTGGTATAATAAAATACTTAAAAAAAAAAATAAAAATAAATGGTTGGAAGCCAAAAAAAAAAAAAACAAACAAACAAAAAAACAAAATCTATGCTGCACAGCAGACACCAGGGGCGGTAGAGTAATATCATAATAGGCACGAACTTTTCCTTCTCTTCTGCAGGGAAAAGATTTTATTTTTTAATTTTATTAATAGTCGTTTATGTACCTTATAGATTCATGTCTGATATCGAGATCTAGAATCCATTTTGATCTGACTTTTGTGCATGGCGTTAGAAGGAGGTCTAAGTTCATTTTTTACATGTAGCTGCCCAGTTTTCCCAGCACCATTTGTTGAAGAGGCTTTCTTTGCTCCACTTAATATTTTTTGCTCCTTTATCGAAGATTAAGTGGTTGTATATTTGTGAGTGCGTTTCAGGATACTCAGTTCTATTCCATAGGTCTACGGGTCTGTCTCTATACCAATACCACACTGTCTTAATTACAACTGCTCTGTAGTAGAGCTTGAGGTTGGGGAAAGTGATACCTCCCATCTTCTTTTTCCCAAGGATTGCTTTAGCTATTCGTGGGGTTTTATTATTCCATACAAATTTCAGGAGTGTTTGTTCAATTTCTTTGAAGAACATCATGGGTATCTTTATAGGGACCGCATTGAATCTGTATAAAGCTCTAGGGAGTATTACCATTTTGATAATGTTAATCCTTCCAATCCATGAGCAGGGAATGTGTCTCCATTTCCTCAGGTCTTCTTTTATTTCCTGAAGTAACGTTTTGTAGTTTTCTTTGTAGAGATCCTTTACATTCTTTGTCAGACTGATTCCTAAGTATTTGATTTTCTGCGGTGCAATTGTGAATGGGATAGTTTCTTTAATGTCCCTTTCTTCTCTTTCGCTGTTTGCATATAGGAAGGCCATTGACTTTTGGGTATTGATTTTGTACCCTGCTACTCTACTGTAAGAATGTATTATTTCTAGGAGCCTCTTGGTAGAGAGTTTTGGGTTTTCAGGTATAATATCATGTCATCTGCAAATAGTGATAACTTGGCTTCTTCCCTTCCTATCTGGATGCCCTTAATGTCTTTTTCTTCCCTGATTGCTATGGCAAGTACTTCCAGTACTATATTGAATAGAAGTGGTGAGAGTGGGCAGCCTTGTCTTGTCCCTGATCTTAAGGGGAAGGCTTTCAGTTTTTCCCCCATTGAGAATGATGCTCGCTGTGGGCTTGTAGTAGATGGCCTGGATTATCTTGAGGAAGGTTCCTTCAATCCCCATTTTACGGAGAGCTTTCATCATGAACGGGTGTTGAATCTTGTCAAATGCCTTCTCTGCATCTATTGATATGATCATATGGTTTTTATTTTTCTTTTTGTTGATATGATGTATTATGTTGATTGACTTGCGGATGTTGAACCATCCTTGCATTCCCGGATGAATCCCACTTGGTCATGGTGTACAATCTTTTGATGACTCTTTGGATTCTATTTGCTAGTATTTTGTTGAAGATCTTAGCATCTGTATTCATCAGGGAGATTGGTCTGTAGTTTTCCTTTTTTGTGACATCTTTGTCTGCTTTGGGTATCAGGGTGATATGTGCCTCGTAAAAGCTATTTGGGAGTATTTCTGTTTCTTCAATTTGCCGGAAGAGCTTAGGAGAAACGCTCTATGACATCGAAAGAAAAGTATCTTTAAAGGCGACACACCACTGACCAAGCAAATGGAAGCAAAGATAAACAAATGGGATTATATAAAATTGAAAAGCTTCTGCACCTCAAAAGAAACGGTGACCAAGATACAAAGACAATCCACAGAGTGGGAAAGGATATTCACCCAATACCCATCTGACAAGGGGTTAATATCCAGAATATATCAGGCACTGGTAGCACTCCACAAGAAGAAAACAGCCAACCCCATCAAAAAATGGGGAGAAGAAATGAACAGAAGCTTCCAAAAAGAAGAAATTCGAATGGCCAAAAGGAATATGAAAAAGTGCTCTTCATCTTTAATCATCAGGGAGATGCAAATCAAAACAACAATGAGGTACCATCTCACCCCACAGAGACTGGCACACATCCAAAACAGCAAGAACAACCGGTGCTGGCGTGGATGTGGGGAAAAAGGGACTCTCATCCACTGCTGGTGGGAGTGCCGACTGGTCCAGCCCTTTTGGAAAACAATATGGGCATTCCTCCGAAAGCTAGATATTGAGCTCCCATTTGATCCAGCAATAGCACTCCTGGGAATATACCCTAGAGACTAAAAACACATAGCAGAAACACTATCTGTACTTCTTTATTCATCTCTGCGCTATTCACTATAGCTAGAATCTGGAAACAACCTAAATGCCCGAGAACAGAGGACTGGCTAAAGAAACTGTGGTTCATCTACACTATGGAATACTATGCGGCTGTCAGAAAGGATGAAATTATGAAATTTACCTGCAAATGGATGGACATGGAGTCTATCATGCTGAGTGAAATTAGTCAGAAGGAAAAGGACAGATATAGAATGACTGCATTCATTAATAGGATATAGATACCAGTGTTTTAATAAATATGGGAAATGGTAATGGCAGATTAAAACTCACCACTGAATATACACAAAGAGACTTAAGTGACAAACTCTAAATATCTGCAGGGCTAGCCATAATGTGTAAAATAAGAGGGAGAGAGATGCAGAGACAGAGAGAGAGATAGAGAGAGAAAGAGAGGAAACTGGGGTACCTGCTATTAAGGCGGGTGGGGGACGGGAGGGGGTACATTGGTGGTGGAAATGGGGCACTGGTGGAGGGATGGGTGCTGGAATACTGTATTACAAGAACCAATTATGAACACCTTTGTAAGTGTATGTTTCACGGTGGTATAATAAAAAATTAAAAAAAAATAGTCGTTTATGGTGCTGGGAATTAAACCAGAATCTTATACATGCCAGGTGAATGCTCTGACAATGAGTTTTATCTCCAGCTGTAAGCACAACATATTGGAAGTTATACAACATAGTGTTACAATGAGTAAAAAAAATAAACTAATTTGTTATATATATATGTATATTTATATATATAACAAATTAGTTTATATTAGTTAAATATATATAAATATATTAGTTTATATTAGTTAAATATATATATATATATATATATATATTTGCTTTTTAGGTCACACCTGGCATTGCTCAGGGGTTACTCCTGACTCTGCACTCAGGAACTACTCCTGGCAGTGCTTGGGGAACTTATATGGGATCTCGGGGGTCAAACCGAGTTAGGCGGCATGCAAGGAAAATGCCCTACCCGGTCTGTTACTGCTCTGGCCCCTAATTTGTTATTTTTTTATCATTCTATCCAATGCCATTTCAAAATCAAGACCTTTATTCCCAAATTGAATTTAAATAAAAAACATTCAGCAATAATCTCTTATTAGACACCTTTTGTTACTTTATCTTTAATTTTTCCAGTTCACTGTATCACTGTCTTCCCATTCATCATCAATTTGCTTGAGCGGGCACCAGTAACATCTCCATATGTTCTAACTTATGGTAGTAGAGCCCAAGGGCATCTGCTTGCTCCAGGAACATAAAGAGCCTCAAACCATTCCATCAGGTCATGGGAATGAGGTCTATAATTGTTACTGGTATTTGGCATATCAAATACGACATGGGAGGGGGCCAGAGCGATAGTCCAGTGGGTAGGGTATTTGCCTTGCACTGCCAGCCCATGCCGGCCCGGGTTCGATCCCTGGCATCCCATATGATCCCCCGAGCACCGACAAGAGTAATTCCTGAGTGCAGAGCCAGGAGAAATCTCTGAGCATCGCCAGGTGTGACCCAAAAATGCAAAAAAAAAAAAAAATACAACACGGAGGCTTGCCAGGCTCTGCCATGTGGGTGGCATACTCTTGTAGTCACATCTAAATCCAGCATTATTGATGAACTGCACGGCCGCAAGCGGCCACATGAGCCAGGCTGTAATAGGCTCTTCTGCTGGGTGGAAATTTTTCCAGTTACAATTTATTTAATATTAAAGTTGAAAAATTAAATTTAATATTGAATGGACATTTAATAGAAATATTAAAATGAAAGTATATGCTTTGTTCACAAACCAACAGTGATGGTAATAATAAAATGAAAGTAGAAGGTATTAGTCTGGAATCATGAGAAAATAAATAGGAAGGACGTTCCTAGTGATTTCTTCAATAGATAATAACTCAATAGGTGTTCAAAAGAATTAACTGAGTTCTATGCAACTTAATGCAATTCAAATAATACATATGAATATTATACTATTTCATTCCTTCAAATTATTATTATTATTATTATTATTATTATTATTATTTTTTGCTTTTGGGTCACACCCGGTGATGCTCAGGGGTTACTCCTGGCTCTTCGCTCAGGAATTACTCCTGGCGGTGCTCGGGGACCATATGGGATGCCGGGGATCGAACCCTGGTCGGCCGCATGAAAGGCAAACACCCTACCCGCTGGACTATCGCCTCCGGCCCTCAAATAATTATTTAAGTGTTACTAAGCACGCTTTTTGGTTAGTATGAACAAATAGCATTTATGGAGTACATACTATGTATCTACCAACGACACTAACACTGGGTCTTACTCAATTCTCACTCCGTATCTACAAAGTAGAATCATTATGTCAACAATACAGATGGGAAAAATAAACTGCCTTTAAAAAAAGTTGAAGTGATGAATGTTTACAATGGTCACTCTTTATTTGAAAAGCATATTTTTATTTTCCCAAGACTATGATTTTGCTCTCTCAACAAGGACACTTATGTGTTAAAAAGTTTCTGGTATCCTAGATATTGTAGAAATGAATTAATCCCAAGTATGCTCTTAGTTAGACATTTATCTGATCGTAACTATTTGGTCACTATGAACTATCGAATTTACAAGGAAGTCTAGGAATGCATCAGAATAAAATCACAGGACTGAAAACATAAGTAGGCACATGCAGAAAATATACTGGCATTTATTCACAAACTACCATTTTAGGTTTGTCTGTCTGGGGACTACACCCAACAGTGCTCAGGGCTTACTCCAGTCTGTGTTCAGCGATCACTCCTGATAGTATTTAGGGGACCCTCTGGAGTGCCTGAGATCAAATAGTGTCAGCTTCTGAGCCCCTGAACTATTTCTCAGCCCCACAGCCATCTGTGTTTATCAGGAGAGTTTATCTTTCAATACTAAGCTATTTTTAGAAATCTCAAGTTTTCTGGCTTAGCGTAACTTAAAAGTATGTATTTAATGCCTATGATTTACATACCGATGTGCCTAGTATTGTGTTTTAAACCATCTCTGCCTTCAGCGACTTGGCAAAAAAGGTTTTCTTACATGAGAAAGTTACCATATGGCAATGTAATTAAAAAGGTAAACAAAATAGAACAAACTTAAAACATTTTTCTTTTTTTCTCTTTAAAGAAAAACTTTTTTTGTACTGAATCTCCATCAATGACAAAGTTACTCATGGTTGGGTTTCAGGTATACAGTGCTCCAGCACCGGCTTCTTCACCAGTGTCCAGTTCCCCACCCACCCCCAGACTGTCTTAATGGAAGGCACGTTTATCCTCGAAGGTGCCATGGTTTACCCCTGTTCCTGAGAGGGCATAGTGCAGGTCACTGTCCCTCCTTCAGTACCCAGTCCTTGTCCTGAATGACCACATACCCCATGATTGTCTTCATGGCCCCGTCTCCTCTTCCCTGAGTGACAAGCTTCCTCTTAGGGACAGTTCTCCTGCTCTAAACTTAGAAAACATTACAGACGTGTGTCAGATAAAGCAGTCTGTTTGGGGATAATCTAAGGGTTGGGAACCAGGGGAGAAACAGTGTGTGTGAGACTCTTTGGGTAGAGCTGTGAGAACAGATGGGGAATGGGCAGCTTGCCAGTGGATAGTCAGCAGTGTTCCGAAACTCTCTTCATCCTTCCATAGGGAAGGCCTGTTCCAAATTTATGTCATTTGCTTTTAATGGTATGTTGAGTTTTTTTTTTTTGCTTTTGTTTATTTTAGGGTGATTCTCTCATCAGAAAACAACAACAACAACAACAACAACAACAACAGTCCTTAGTTAATCATGCTCCATGCCCAGTGCTTCTCCTGGCCTTCTGCTGTGGTGTCCAGCATGCAGGGCCTGCTTTAGAGGGTTTAAGCACTTGGTCCTCGGTGTTCCCTGGCGCTTAAATCTAAGTGGATATCACAGCTCTCAATGCACTGGGTCCCCAGGCTTCTGGAACTGTAACAGCTCCCTGGCACTGGGGAATTCCACAGGGTACAACCCTGGCCTGGGTTTGAGCCTTCTAAAATAAAGGTTTGGCACTCTTTTTTTTTTTTGGCTTTTTGGGCCACACCGGCAATGCTCAGGGGTTTCCTCCTTGCACTGCACTCAGGAGTCACTCCTGGCGGTGCTCTGGAGACCATATGGGATGCCGGGGATCAAACTCGGGCGGCATGGGCCGCACGTGTAAGGCAATCGCCCTACCCGCTGGGCTATCTCGGCCCCAGGTTTGGCATTCTTAATGCCAATGTGTATCAGGAAGTCAATATTTATTTCATAGTCTTGTCTGTCTTTTATTGGTATAAGAATCGTATAACTGTTTTTGTAGAAAATACATATGGCACAAATATTTTTTTCAATTTCAGTCTTCTCATACACAGTACAGTGATGATGTCTATCCTACACCATTATGTCTGTCCTTCCTGTTTACTGTGTATATACTCTTCTAAGTAACTATCTTTTCTTCTGTATATCTAGGCAAGTTTTTCCGTGAGACTTTTCTATAATACCAACTATTTTATAATACATATTATTATAATCAGTTTTATTTAATAATTTGATTTTTTTTTTACAAATATCTATCTCAGTGTGATGATTTCTACCCACAGACTCACTGTGTAAAAATAGTCCTGGGAAATTCTAGTTAAAACTTGGTTCATAGGCCTCAGCTTAGATCTGTTCAGAATCACTGATGCTATGTTACATTACTCTAGAATATGTATTTCAACAATCCATTGAATGTGCATCTCCCAATCACTGATCAATGATACCATTTTGGAGTACCAGAATTGATTGTTGCTGTATAAATACTCTGTTATTTATTCAACCAATCTCAAAGGTTCAATTTTTTTGTTATCATCAGCTAGGTAACAAACATTTCAAATATCATTAAGAGGTGAGAATGACAAGTTTAGGTAATTAATATTTCAAATCTATATAAATGTCAACACAGATTTATTTATTCAGGGCTAGTATAAAATAATGACTGTATTTACTCCATATTAACAGATATGGATTAACAGAGTAGGATTAACAGAGTAGGATCTTTGATTATTATATACGGTGATCCCAAAGGACAGATCATTATGAAAAGTACTGAACTAAAATTGCTGCAGGGTTTCTTTTTATATTTCAGATTATTTATTACTAAATTGTTAAGTTAATTAGTAGGTTGTATATGTCATCATTTATAGAATTGAAAAATGCTTCTATCTTTGCTTTTGCACCTCGAAAGAAACAGTGACCAAGATAGAAAAACAGTCCACAGAATGGGAAAGAATATTCACCCAATACCCATCTGATAAGGGGTTAATATCCAGGATATATCAGGCACTGGTACAGCTATATAAGAAGAAAACAGCCAACCCCATTAAAAGGTGGGGAGAGGAGATAAAAAGAAACTTTAACAAGGAAGAAATTGAATGGCCAAAAGGCATATAAAAAATGCTCATCATCACTAATCATCAGAGAGATGCAAATCAAAACAACAATGAGATATCACCTCACACCACAGAGACTGGCCCATATCCAAAAGGGTAAAAGCAACAAGTGCTGGCGTGGATGCGGGAAAAGGGGGACTCTCATACGTTGTTGGTGGGAATGTTGACTTGTACAACCTTTCTGGAAAACAATATGGACATTCCTCCAAAGACTAGAAATTGAGGCTCCCTTTTGACCCAGACATACCACTCCTGGGAATATACCCAGGGAAGCCAAAAACACACAGCGGAAATGCAATCCACACTTTTATTTTCATAGCAGCACTATTCACAATAGCCAGAACCTGGAAACAACAAGTATGCCTGAGAACTAATGACTGGATAAAGAAACTGTGGTACATCTACACAATGGAATACTATGCAGCTGTTAGGAAAAATGAAGTTATGAAATTTGCCTGTAAATGGATGGACATGGAAAGGATCATGTTGAGTGAAATTAGTCAGAAGGAAAGAGAGATAGAATGACTGCATTTATTTGCATGACATATATACATATATATGTATATATATATATATATATATATATTATGACACCAAAATTCAGTGTCAGACAAAACGTGGATCAGGAGGTCTTACCAAAAATGAAAATTACCGCAAACGTGTGGGGAGTCAGAGGTTAGGTAAGACAGAGAAGGGAACATGTGTGAATGAATGTTGAAAGGGTTAATACCAACCTAGAACTGAGCATTAAATACAGGCAAAAAAAATGCACATAATGGCCTCTAACTGTATGTATTGCAACCCACAATGTGTTGAGAAGGAAAAGAGAGAGAGAGGGAAAGAGAAAAGAGATAAAGAACCTGTCATTTAGGCAGGCTATGGGAGAGGGGGAGGGAATTGGGGACATTGGCGGTGGGAAATGGGCACTGGTGGAGGGTGGGGTGCTGGAACACTATGTGACCGAAACCTCTAAACATGAACATTGTAATTGTATATCTCGCGGTGGTATAATAAAATATTTAATAAAAAAAGAAAAATGCTTCTGTCTTTGAATATCACAAATATATGTGAATAACTGACTAATAGAATTATTTTTTTGTACAATTACAATGTCACTCACTTGAAAGAATTGTAAAAAAAAGTATGATACTAATATCTAAGGCCAGGCAAAACATGAATCATGAAGGCTTGTCAGTGGGTAGAATCTACCGCAAGTGTGTGGGAGTCAGAGGTAAGACAGAGAAGGGACCATGGTAATACCACCCTAGAACTGAGCATTGAATATAGATAAAGGGATATACATGATAACCCCTAAATGTATGTATTACAAGCCACAATGTATAAGAGAAGAGAGAGAGACAGAGAGAGAGAGAGACAGAGAGAGACAGAGACAGAGAGAGAGACAGAAAGAGACAGAGAGACAGAAGAGGTAAAGTGCCTGCCATAGAGGCAGGCTAGGGGAGAGGGGAGGGAGTCAGGGGACTTTGGTGGTGGGAAATGTGCACTGGTGGAAGGAAGGGTGCTGGAAAACTGCATGACTGAAACCTAACTATAAACAGCTTTTTAATTGTAGATCTCACAGTGCCATAATAAAATCTAAAGAAAAAACATATTCAAAATGTAATAATAAATTTATAAAGGTTTATTCTAATATCTTCTTTTTTTCTGGAAAGAAGTCCCAGATTTTTCTGCTATCTTCTTAATGAAAATATGATTGCCCATTTTTAATATTATATTTGTATTACCTGGTTCTTATGCTGCAGGGTTTCTTTCTCCCTTTCATGCTCCTTTTTCTTTGCTTATGAGAAGCACATAAACCAGACTGCAAGGGAAGTTACTGGATGTCTTCATATCTATATCTAATGTTCTCTCTTCTGGGTTATTGACCAGATTTTTTTCTTCTAAATCCCTTTGATGTCTGCTGTCAAATTCTTTCTTAATACCACTTAATGCCGCTCCGTAAAGTTACAACCAAATCACACTGCCCAACCCACTTTATTTCCTCCTCATCTGTGTTGATAGTTGCTCTAGTTCTCCATCCCAGGATAAAACTCTACTTAACATTTTCCCCATATGTTTCTCCTTTTAATAATCCTGTGTCATTTTCCTGGTTTCAGGATGTGCTGCCAGAGAAATTAAGCTTGAAGAGCTTAGAATTAAGTAATTAATTACATGAGGCTTTAGTTATTATAACTAGTTGGTTCTCAACTACCTGGGTGATACCCAGTGACAGTGAGTTTCAGTGCTATTAAGGACTTATAACTTTATGTTTTTCCCCAAAATTATTTTTACCTATTTTTATGGTTGAGGGTGACATGGCTACATATATTTTTTTCTTGTACAAAAAATATTGCACTTTTACCACCAATGATACCCCTATAACTGTGCTTTTATTACTTATACTTTGGCTTTCTTTGGCCTCTCCTATATGAGATCCACATACTTGGCGAAAAGTCTTCCAAAGAACTCAGGTGATTTGTTATTTGTTCAGAAACCATTATTGACCTAACACCATGGTTGGTGTTTTCTAATCTATTAGGTGCAACATTTCCTATTCCGGTCCAGGCTCCTAAATAGGGCTCAGAAATCTATCCATTTATTCACTAAATATTTCTTGAGCCTTCACTGATTCAGGTACCCCATGGTAGGCATTGATGTAAGTGCCTCCATTGTAAGCAGAGATTAATTCTTGCCTGATGGCATTTGTAGTCTGGAGAAATTGAAGGCAATTATAGCAAGGCAAGCCCTACAAATACTGTAGCAATTGCCTCAGCATGTTGAAAAGGCATTATTTGTAATTTATAGATATTCCAACATCTAAATGAAAAATCTGGGAACCGTGAAAGATTGGGCAAGGCACTTTGAAGGCCAAAGGAGAAGTGTTGCTGATGGGAATAGTAACTCCTACCAAGAGGGACTTAGGGCTCAGATAAATTCTGTGAAGTGGGAAGGGAAGAGGCAACAATCTTGAGGGGGTGCCCACTGCTTTCCTCTCTGCCACCTCAGTCACCTTGGGAAGTACATGGGGGGAAATGTGGGCTTGCTGACAGTCTGTAATGAGCACCTCGGTGTCCATACCTGGCATCTCACAGCTCCACAAGGTGGTGGACAAACCACACCTGAGTCCCACTTAATGCTGCAGTGGTATAGAAATGAGCCCTGCCGCCCAGTTTCCCGAGGAACCCAGGCTGGAGTAAGGAATTGCCTTTGCAGGAAGGCCAGTCCTTTGGCCTTCAAAGAGAAAAAAATTTCAGAAGAATAGTGAGGTTCATGCCAGGTACCCTGGAAGAGAGACACACCAGGGGTTGCTTCGTTGGCAACCCCTGAAGAGATCCAGACTCAACCACTCCAGACCCACAGCTGCACCGCTCGGCCCCCCGTGGAAGCAACCCATGGAGCTGACCTCTGGAGGCGGTAAGGGCTCGACCAGCCCTGGCACAGTCCAACATTGCTCAAGGGTTTGCTCACACGTGTGTGGGAGGGGCCACGCTGGCCGAACTTGGAGTGGGAATTTGGGCTCCTCCACCCATTCCTCCACCTCCATGCCAGCTACCCGGGAGAGAGACACACCAGACTCCACAGCTCTGTTGGCGTGGGCTGCACAGCGGCCATGCAACAGTCTTAGATAGTACTATATGTTAGGGTCAGGTCTTTCTCAGGATCTTTCACATTTAGACACTGTATTCAGTTCTAGGGGGGTTCTAGCTGTGAACTGTCTTCCCAGTGAGCTTAGCAGGAAGCCAGAGGAACCCCCCACACCATGAGGTCAGTCATTTTCAACATCCAGACTCCACAGCTCCTCAGAGCTCCACCCAAGAGAAAACCTGATCTTTCCTTTGAGTTTCATCAGTAAATGCTCGAGATGAGAGCCTTCTACTAAGAGTATATCACCTACACAGCAGAGTCTGGCAAGCTACCCATGTTTTATTTGATATGCCAAAACCAGGAACAATTATGGACCTCATTCCCATGACCTGAAGGAATGGTTTGAGGCTCTTTCTGTTCCTGAAGCAAGCAGATGTACCTGGGATACACTTGCTTGCAACAGCACATATGGAGATGTTACTGGTGCCTGCTTACCAACGGATGCAAATCGATGAATAACGGGGAAGACAAGTGAAGACAAGTGAAGTGAAGTGAAGTGGAAGTGAAGTGAAGTGAGGTTCTTCTAAACCCAGACTAGGCTGAGTTGTCCAGCCTATGTCAGAACATTTATATATATATATAGCTTTATATATAGCTCCCAAAACAGGGAGCATGTCTGTAACAGACACTAACTGGGTCTGTCGGGGAGCTGTTGGGGTCCCCAACAGTATTGGGACAGAAGTTCTCTTCTACTTCCAAGGCCGCCAGGGGAACAGATGAAAACTCATGAATCCACCAGTTCCAAAAGGCTTTTTTGGAAAGGTGGTACAAAAGCTCTACCACCACAATCCAATATAATGAAAAACTCTTAGACTATACAAGAGAGCCCAAGTCTCCCACCAAAGAGAGAGGATCTCACCCAAGAGGAGTCATACCCAAAAGAAGGGGAAGAAACAGGGGCAAGTGCCTCAAGTCAGTCCCCTTATATATACCAGTATCCTATCTCTGTTGACAGGGGAGGGTCCTGTCAACAAAGAACACTAAACAGTGTGTAGACAGGTAGTGCCACACCCTATTACAGGTATAAGCAAAGGAGTATGCCAAGGACTAATCCTTTCTTCTGAGATTATCTCTTATGGAAAACACTGGAGAGAGAGAGAGAGAGAGAAAGAAAGAGAGAGAGAGAGCCCATGTTAATTCTCATGGGCTTCATATAATCTAGATGGATTTACAAGGTCCTACTTGTTTATTATCTGGCCCGTTGATTCTTGAGTATCTCAATGTCTGTATACCCACTGAAAGGGTCACACTCCGCCTGCATGAGGGGGCAAACTAGTATGATCCTTCCTATAATCTTAAACAATAGTCTCAATGTAGCCAGGTGGCGGTCTCTGGTAATTCTATGTCCCACACTGGGTTCAATGTGTATAAAGAGGAGCTGTGCCCAATCAAGATAACACAGTCTTAGATTGTATAATAAGTCAGAAGTTATTCAGAGTCAAGGTGACTTCTGTAACTGCCACTCCCTTATGAGTGTATACGTGAAGAATCTCATGGAATGAACCTTGGCTTAAGAGCATATAAATAGATTAAGCTGTGAGCAAAGTTCCCAAGCTAGCTAAGTCTGTCACCCAACATGGGCCAACCAGGCTAGGTTACCCAACTCCTGGGAAGATAGAATTTGAGCTTATCAGAGCAATGTAGGGTGTTAAAGAAGCATGGAAGGATGCTGAAAAATGTTATGATCATGTTTGTTGATTGAACAGAGTGGGAAAGTGCTGGGAGTGTAGGAGGTTTACTTCCACCGTTAGGGAGAAGTGGCACCCCAAGGCTCTACACTCAGCTCATGCAAAACAAAGAGGAATTTAAAGAAATATTTAATGCTCTTTTTTTTTTCTGGAAAGGCATTTTTCAGGTTTCATGGTTGAATGCTAGGAAGGTGAATCTGCTAAATTTACAAGGTCATGAAGGTGTTATCTGTGAAGGGGTTTCATATGGTGCTTTGATTTCAGTGTCTTTGTGAAGAGTTTATGGAGTTAGCTCACAGAGGCCTACAGCTAGATAGATTAAGCCCCCAAGACTCCAGACAGAATGGATCCCTGTCAGGGACGCCGCCGGTCCCCAGTAGTGCCGGGAAGCGAAGTTCCCTTCTACCTCCGGAGCCTGGAAGGAATGGATGAAAACTCAGGAATCCGATGCAGTTTTAAAAGGGCTTTACTATCACAGGTTCCAATATACAATCCAAGAGCAGGGGAAACCTCCGGACTCTGGGTTCCCAGCTAGGCCCCAGCCAGGTGTAGGCCAAGATGGCTGCCACCACGTGTTGAGGCCCAGCAGAGAATGGAGAGGACGGAGAAGCAAAACACCAAGGGAAGCTGAAATGGCAAAAAGGGGAAAAAAGAGAGCCTCTTTTTTCTTGCAGCTTATTTTATAGCTAGAAATCTGCCTAGACTCCCCAGCCCAGCCCATTCTGGGCTGGGCTATCTAGAGATGAAAACAGGAAAATAGCTCTATAGAAATGTAGCAACTTCAGGAGACCATCTGGCTGTTTACAAGGACCCAGAGCTAATTCAAAGCCTCCTAGCAGAGCTGGGAGAAGCTATAAGCTAAATGTAACTTCCCCTGGCAGGAAGAGTCAAATGCCCTCAGGTAATTTCTCCCAGCACCTCACCTAATGTCTTGAGCCAAGATCTGCCTGGAATTGCCTTTATAGGGTAGAGAAGGGGTTTCTGAGATGGCATGTCTCTGTACCAAAGACTAATAATAATGCCAGTAAAATATTTCTCCAAGCCTTCACAAGAGTCTCGTCTACTTCACGGTAGTTTTGTATTTTAGATGCCTTTGAGTTATCAGGGAGCCATGCTTGCTTGCTTGGAGGCAAACAGCATTTCTCTCTGGTCTAATTACTTAGAGATCCAACGTGGCCAGGCAAATATGCTGGTAAGATCTAGCTAGTCCCACGATGCTTGTGGTAGCATGAGAGAATATTAATACCAGCCAGTATAGAATACATGGTCAGATAAGTCTGCCACATTCAGACTACCCACCTATCTATGAAGTGACCTGCAGGAGACAATCCAGGGCAGATGCAGAGGCCTAGGCTTTTAGGTGTCCTGAAACACCCATGACCTGATGGAATGGTTTGAGGCTCTTTCATATTCCTGGAGCAGGATGATGCCCTTGGGCTATCTCGCATGTGACAGGATGTATTGAGATGTTACTGGTGCTCTCGCTCTAGCAAATCAATGATATACGGGAAGACAGTGAAACAGTGATGGTCGAGTATGGTCACTGGTTCTTGCCATTGTTATTCCTGGAACTACAGCAAAGTGTACAATTTTTTTGGGTGCATGTGACCAAGTACATGCAAACACCACAGTCAAGAATACAATGCCACCTCTCACTCTCCCCACATCACATCACCACTATGGACTCACCACCATGAACAACAATAGGAGAGAAAGGGTGAGAAAGGATGACAGAATTTATAAAGGAAAGGGGTGACAAAGGAACAGTCTGATATTCACCAGATGCTTTGAAAACTATTTTAATTTTCATTAGAAGTTTGAGAGAAAATTGAGATTTATAAAGATAAAGTAAACATGACCAAATCTAGTTGGAATCCCATCCAGGAATGTCTTGCTCCAAACTAATGTTATTTCTAACATGCTGTTCCCCTCTGAAGCAGAACAATGGACAATTGTTATCCCCTAATACTGAAACTTGGAAAGAGGGATTCCTCTGTGTCTGTATATGTATAAGTGTGTATTACTTCATCTGTAACCCTCCATCACCATCTCAGGCATCATATGCTCTTTGATTATCTATCTTGGATCCAAAAACATGTCAAATGCAATGAAGATAGAGAAGTTACTTACAATATTAAACTTGATGCCCAAAATTGGGAGAGCATCTTTATTTCTTATGGATTGACTAAACTCAAAGTATTTCAATAAGAGTTTGATCAGAATTGAATTGCACCATGAACAAAATGAACTTTTCTTTTTAAAGGCCTCTGATGGGATAACTTTTTAAAATATCAAGTTGCCAACTAATAATAATATTTTTAAAATCTAAATTATTACAAACATTGAGTGTGAGGTATAGCTTTCTGTAGTGTTATCTAATCCAAACCACAGGAAGTACAATATGTCAAATTTCAGCATAATATTCCAAATGTCTCCTGATTCTGCCAATTCCAGAAGGAAACTTCATAGAACAATTAGATTATTTGAGTCCTCCTAATAATAGTAGCATAGACAAAGATAGAAGGTGTAAACTAAAATGTTGCATTAACCAGACTGTTATCAAGATGAACTCTGAAAGCATTGAAAATTATTGAAAAAAGTCCAGCTCCCATTCTACTGAGTTCCATTCATTAGCACGGAGGACCAATCTCTCATGACAAGCCAACTTTCTTCTCTATTGATTGCCTCCTTAAGCCATTCTAGTCACCTTCCTCCTGGCTTTTCAGCTGATGCAATTGGTGTGGAGCAGAATTGACATAGCAAAGAAGAGGAAATAAATTTGAAGAGAAGTGAATCAGAAAATGTGAATGAAAGAACAGAGTCTCAAAGATGTGCAGTGATGTATTTGGAATCCCAGATGGAGAAGATAGGACAAATGGGGTAGAAATGTTCCCCACTCCCTTATTCCCTATGGTGTACACTTTTTTGTTGAAGTACCGAACTCACACAGTTTATTGTGGTGCTCACACATTTGGTGCCCCTTCACTGGGTTGCAGTGCCAGGCATCAAACTCATCACCTCACACATGCTACCGCTTGGAGTTTCTATCCCTGGCCAAAAACTCACTTTTAAAAGAAAATATAGATAAAAATGTTTCCAATTAATGGGGGGTAGGAATATTCACTCCAAATATAAACCCCTTCCACTAGAAAACCTAGCAGTGCCTACCCACACCTGTCATTTCACTATCAGAGACATGACCCAGCTCTACAACTAATCTAGAAAAGAACATGATTCCACTCTGTCTTCCCAGGTATATTCATCCAGGCTGACAACTTTGGGGTCTTCTTGGAATAAGGGAGGCAGATTCCCCTTTGTGCCTTAAGGCACAACAGCCTTCAGACATATCCAAGATCCTCTGACACAGAAACAGCCCAGCTCCACAAATGAACCTCATCAATTGCCAAGCCCCAGGACTGTAGATCCTGCATTGCATAGTCTTGTACTGTCAGTCCAGTAAGATCACAACAAATCTGATGGCAAAGTTGCATAGAAGACCCCCAAGTTTAATGAGTTAAACAATAACACAGAATGTTCAACAAGCACCAATCAGCTCAGTAAATTCTCAAACAATAAGTTTAGTAGTACCGTTATGAGATGTAACAGTTATTACAAGTTGACTTTGATTGATCTGTTTTGATAATTCCATTTGCCTTTGTGTAAATTTGTTTTCACCTGCCAGGGTTAGTGAGTAGGAATATGGGGACTGTGAGGTTTGTTCGGACAAAACAGAAACTAGGACCAGATGGTGATCCGCTGATGTGATAGCAACATTCCAGGTATCAGAGATCACGTTACCCCCTCAGCACAGAAGACAGGACTCATAGCTCACCTGGCACCAGGAAGCTACCAGACCACATTTTGTGCTTCTCCACATCGACCCCTGCACCCTTCAGATAACAAGAGCTAGACCAAGCGCACCTGTTCCACTAGTCTTGGTTCCCTTTTCCCTCCCAAGATAGTTTAAGAATCCCATTTAGTCTCCAGGGTGTTGCTTTACCGCAGCCTCACCAGAGGTCAATAGGATCCACCCAGGAGCGCACCCCAATAAACTCTTATTTCCTTCTCTTTTACTTGTCTCTGTCTGTCTGTCTGTGCCAGCTGGAGGCCAATGATCTGTCAGGTACATTGTGGAGGCAAGGTCATACTTGGTGTGGAATTGGTGGTGGTAGAATTGGTGTTGAAACATTTAATGCCTGAAACAACTGTATTATGAACCACTTGGTAAATCATGGTGTTACATAACCATTGTTTAAGCCTCCAAGTTGTTAGGCATGCATGTATACTCTCTCTCTCTCTCTCTCTCTCATAGGTTGAAGAAATTCAGTGATCCTTAGGCATGATACAAATGAAGAAAATCTTGATTTAACATACATTAATTAAACTGCTAACTTTCTAATACACTAGAAAAATCTTTAAAATTATCCAATAAAGGGCAAAAGAGGGGAGTACAGGGGTCAAAGACATGTGAGACTTGGTTCAGCTAGACCCTGTTGGGCCCTGATATAACATGGCACTGCTGGAGTGGTGCTGGAGAACTCCAAGCACGAGTGGGATGGCCCTGGTGATTCTTCAGCTCTTCATGCCTGAGCAGCACCACTTCCTTGGGTCTAACATTGATTTATCCGGTCTGGCTGTTAGAGTTTCACAGGAAGAAGCCTCCACATTCTCTGAGCACAGCATAGGGAGACCCCTGCCCCAAATAATCCAAGAAAATCTAATTCTTGCATAAAGAGGTATGATGATTTAGAAGATTATAGACAACAGATCTAAAAGAACAGTGAAACATGTTTGGCATGTTTGTCTTAAAAAAGAAGAGAGAGTGGCCGGAGTGATAGCCCAGCGGGTAGGGGCGTTTGCCTTGCACGCAGCCAGTCCATGCTGGCCCAGGTTCAATCCCCCGGCATCCCATATGGGCCCCTAAGCACCGCCAGGAATAATTCCTGAGTGCAGAGCCAGAAGAAACCCCTGAGCATTGCCGGGTGTGCCCCAAACGCAAAAAAAAAATGAAGAGAGAGAGAGAGAGAGAGATGCTTCTGGACTCCATACCAAACTGAGTCTACTAGGGCACCCTGGAGAGGGATGGGTGAGTCCTCCAACCCATCCAAACAGAACCCAGTAACTGAAAACGTATACACTTCAAATTACCAGACATGTTCGCAAGGCCAGACTCCACTGCTCAGAGAAGAAATGAATCGGGTCTGATAATGAAATGAATTTATTCCTATCCAGAAATGAAACTCTTGAAAAACTCACGTATGCAGGTTTTGTGACTGAAATCTCCAGGCTTTTATGAAGTTGGGAATGGGCTCCCCCTCCTAACCCCCATTCTCCTTGTTCTTCTGGAAGGCCTGGCTGTCATGCTCATGCTCCAGAGCCACCATCCAGTTAAAAATTTAGCTCAAACTTTATCACCCTGTTAAAAATTTTGGAGTTTCTTGAACACATGACCTCATTCATGGTTGTATGGCATCTCATACCTCATTCATGGTTGTATGACCTCATTCATGACCTCTTCATGGTTGTATGGCATCTCAAACTCTACAATACTGATAAAACCGAGTAGCACTATCACTATCTTTCCCGTTCATCATCTATTTGCTAGAGGCGGGCACCAGCAATATCTCCATATGTCCTGTCTCATTGTTTAAGACTCACAGACATGGGGGCAGAGCTGCTACTGGCTCTCCCCTGCACAGCTGCTCACAAGGTGCCCAGGAGGATGGTGGGTTCTAACCCTGGCCCGACAGCCAAGCAGAGCCTCATAACAAGCCAGGACGACCCCCCACTCCATGAGGGGCCTCCATTTTCCACATCTGGACTTCCCTCTCCTCAGAACTCCACCCAGCAAACCAGCCTATCACAGCCCGGCTCATGGAGATCCACCCTGCAGCAGTCTTCTTTAAATCTGGCTCAGGTATGCTAATCCAGAGACTCACAGACATTGGGTAGAACTGCTACTGGCTCTCCCTGTGCCCAGCCACTCACGAGGCACCCAGGAGGGATGGTGGGTTCCAGCCCTGGTCCGCCAGCCCAGCAGAGCCTCACAACAAGCCAGACAACCCCCCCACTCCATGAGGGGCCTCCATTTTCCACATCCGGACTTCCCCCTCGTCAGAACTCCACCCAGCCGACCAGCCTATTACAGCCCAGCTCACACGGCCACGGCCACGCCGGTTCATCAATTAATGCTGGATTTTTTAGATGCCTACAAGAGGTATGCTACCCACACAGCAGAGCCTGGCAAGCTACCCATGTTGTATTTGGTATGCCAAATACCAGTAACAGTTATAGACCTCATTCCCATGACCTGATGGAATGGTTTGAGGCTCTTTATGTTCCTGGAACAAGCATTTGCCCTTGGGCTCTACTTGCATGAGACAGGTCATATGGAGATGTTACTGGTGCCCGCTCGAGCAAATCGATGATGAATGGGAAGACAGTCCTGTCTCATGCTAGTAGAACCCAAAGCATCCACTTGCTCCAGGAACATAAAGAGCCTCAAACCATTATATTAGGTCATGGGAATGACCTAATATAATTGTTACTGGCATTTGGCATATCAAATACGACACGAGCAGCTTGCCAGGCTTGCCATGTGGGTGGCGTACTCTTGTAGTCATCTCTAAATAAAGCATTTATTGATGAACCACACGGCTGCTAGCAGCCGCACGAGCCAGGCTGTTCGGTCTGCTGGGTGGAGTTGTGACGAGAGGGAAGGGAAGTCCGATGTGGAAAATGGCAGCCCCCATGGAGTATGGGGGGGGAGGTCGTCTGGCTTGTTGTGAGGCTCTGCTGGAGTGGCAGGCCAGGGCTAGAACCCGCCATACCTCCTGGGCGCCTCATGAGTGGCTGGGTACAGGGAGAGCAAGTAGCAGCTCTGCCCCATGTCTGAGAGTCTCTGGTTCAGCATACCTGGACCGGATTGAAAAAACACTGCTGCAGGGTGGGTGTCAATGATCAGGGCTGTGATAGTCTGGTCTGCTGGGTGGAGTTGTGACGAGAGGGGGAAGTCCGGATGTGGAATATGGCGGCCCCATGGAGTAGGGGGTCATCTGGCTTGTTGTGAGGCTCTGCCTGGGTGGCAGGCCAGGGCTAGAACCCGCCATGCCTCCCCGGCGCCTCATGAGCGGCTGGGCACAGGGAGAGCAAGTAGCAGCTCTGCCCCATGCTCATGCTCCAGAGCCAGTTAAAAATTTAGATCAAACTTTATCACCAGCCAGTTAAAAATTTAGCTCAAACTTTATCACCCTGTCAAAAAATTTTGGATTTTCTTGAACGCATGACCTCATTCATGGTTTTATGGCATCTCAAACTCTACAATACTGGCAAAACAAGTAGCACACCACATTTAATGGAATATAAATTAAAAGGCAACCAATAACAAATTACAAGCACACAATGCCTATCCTGTAACAACATAAAAGTAATTTCTTATACAAGGGCTTACTGGCTCCATGGTGAGATTGAACAATCTTCACTAACTTTCTTCTAAGGAAACATTTCTTGATCATTTTTAGCAAATTATTTATAACAAGCAATATAAACAAATTATCAAGGGTCTGCTATAGGGGCAAGCTTAATGGATGGTTGGGAAAGTTGGAAATAATGGTGATGGGAAGGTAAAATGGCAGTGGGATTGTTATTAGAATATTGAATTTCTGTAACAAATTATTGTGAAAACTTTGTTAAATAATTTTTTAAAAAAGAGGAAAAATAGCCTGAGTTTTCATCATCTTGTGAAAACTTTGTTAAATAAATTTATTTTTTAAAAAAGAGAAAAAAAAGCCTGATTTTTACATTAGATGAAAATATTAATCATCTAAAATGAATATACACTACAGTCTGTACTTCAGGTCAGACTAAAGTAGTTTTCCTCTGTTCAAAGGAAGTGATTCTGGAGGGAAACTTGAATCCCTGGGCAGGTGTGAGTCCCCAAGGATAGTGAATATTTGGGCTAGTGTTAAAGACAAGCTAATTTCATAATTTCTTTAAAACCAAGAAAATGAATCAAAACAAACTGATAATGTTTACTTTAGGGTTAATAATATATCTAGCTGGAACTCACATGACAACAATAGAATAAAGGAGTTGGAAATGGAATAAATAAATGGGTAGTGAGACAAATAACTACACAGTTGGAAGTTTCTTGTATTTTATATAAAGGGGTACAATTCTAAGTAGAATGAAAGTTAAACATGTTGTATCACTATAGCAAACACTGAAAGATAGTCTGGAGGCATAATTAAGGTGTCAATAAATTAAACACAGTAAAAGAAGAGAGCAATGAGAGAATAGAACAACAGAACAAGGAAACAAAAACAACACAAAATAAAATGGCAACCCCAAATCAAAATGTATGAATAGCTATTGTAAGTACTGAAGACTATAATTGAGCGGAAGGGGTTGTTGATATGAATTTTAAAAAGCTGTCTACAAGAATTGTAATTTAAAAATAGAAACAAGGCAGATTGTGAGTAAATGGTCAGAGAGCAGATATGCAATACAAATAGGAAGCTAAGAAAGCTGGAAGTTTTATATTAATATCAGAAAAAATAGATTAGATAGCAAAGAACATTTTCAAATGTTAAAAGGTCAGTTTTTCAGGAAAAAATAATCATAAATGTATATATGCTGAATAATAGAGCTTCAAAATACACAAAGCAAAAATAGCCTGGCTTATCTGGATAAACATGAGGCAGCTTAAATATTAGCAAGTCTGTGTTGGACTGTATGGTTACAGTTCAGATTAGAAGCATTTATCACTACTCTGATGCATTGGTTTTAGGTAATACAAAGCAATATGACAAGGCCCATAAAGACAACCCTTAATAAGACCTGAAATGTGTACTTATAATTTAATGGAAAAATAAGAAAATTTTGGAAACAAGATATCAATGTGTGTATATAAGTTACCATTCTGTAAAGGTGATAGCAATGACTGTAATAATAAAGGAACAAAGAGTTTAGATCTATGACTTTAATCCCAGGGCAACAGAAAAGTAGAAGGTAACGGTAGTGAGAGGGCTTCACAGCTGCAATTTTCCGCGCTCCTAATAATTTTTTTTTGTTTTCTATCAAATGGCATTGCCACCACCTCTGGATTCAGAATGAGATTTGATTACTCAGTGAGCATAATTTCATTGTCCCAGCAAAGGGTTTGGGGTGATGATTATTTGACTGTAGCAGGGAGGAATGCTTTCATTTCCTGCTTCCTGTGCTCAGGGAATTGTGCAGCTCTGATTACTGTTAGAATCTACTTTGCCTTAGGATGAAAACTAGGAAACACATTTAAAGGACTTTAAGCATTTCCTTATGCAAAGTCAAAATGCTTACCACATGTTATCTATTATTCTTGTTGTATGTATATTTATGGGTATTTTTTGATATTTTTAAAAGACAAAATAGGCAAGAGCAAAACAAAATAAAAATCGCACCACATTTTGGTGACATAGTTAAATCCCTGTTCCAAACTGATCTTTACGTCTTTCTAACCTCTGGATCAGATAGTCAGGTTTCATGATGTGTTTTACATGCCAGAATTCGATGTAGCATTCTGGTGTGCATTAAAACAATTTTAAAGAGATAGTTGTGGATATCTGCCCTCATGGAAATGGTGATTGCATGTAGGTATGATATAATTGTTTATACAAACTTAAATTATAGGCTCCACGGGGCAGGTGATTCTCCCCTACTTCCATGGTGCTTTATCTTTTCTTAATTGCTATTGTTACAGGCGCCTAACCAAACTCTCTGGCTCCAGGCTTGTCCTGTTCCTTTTATCTATCCTTTACAAAGATGCCAGAGTTATCTTTAAAATGTAAAAAAAATCTAATATATTGACACCTTAATTACACCTCCAGATTATCTTTCGGGCCACACACACACACACACACACACACACACACACACACGTACAGAGTAACTACTAAAACTCTTTCTAGTTCCTGACTACCTACTGGATTTTACTGAGACTCCCTAGGCTAATAATTCCACTTAGTCCTCTACACCCAACTCAGGCTTCCATCTATCAGGAGCTTTCCCCACAAACTTGGTTACTCTGAATTTGCAATCTTGAAAGTCTTGCAGACATTTTAGGTGCTGTTTTCCCCACGCTGACTGAGTTTATCTCAAGTCCTTCTGCACTGGGTAACCAACTCTTCATCTTGGAAGAGTTTCAGCTTAGATGTCACCTGGCTCAGAAGTATTTCTCGAAGTCTATTGATAGAACCACTCTGACATAATATGATTTATGGGAAATTGACATCACACAATTGGGGGAGCTATTTCACTGATGAAACAGTCTTATATCTTTCTTGAGCACAGACAGGAATAACAAGCCCTGGTGATGCATGTTAATCTGGAACCATAGAGGAAAGGAAATTCTGAAAAACACAGATCAAGCAAAATGGAGCTGACAGCACACATTTACAGCTTCCTTCTAGGAAAGCATTGTTCTTTGCAGGTTTGTTTCCACTTTGGGGACATAAATTCTTTGAGCAATGAATGTGTAACATTTACATTTGAGTCTCAAACACATAGCATGTAGTAAATATTTAATCAGTGTTCAATGAAACAGATAATAAAAATTTTCTCACAAATAGCAACTTCACGTTGAGTAAAGTATTGCTTTATTACTATTAATCATTATATGTATTTCTTAGTAGCTGAAACTTGAGTTTGGCATTTCAACATATACCTGCATATTGTTCTGGCAACACATTTCTAAGTGGACATGATGACTTTGAACTCCAGAGGGAAATAACCAACTTCATCAGTGAATTTTGGGATATTAATGCCTCTTAGGACAATAAAGGAAAGCTTACCTTTGTAATGATTGCAAAGCTTTCCAAAAAAGAGTGGCAAAGGTTAATTATTTTAAGTATTTGGAATTGGCAACAAGTAGAGTGTAGCTAGACACAGGTACACCCGGCAGAGCAGAAACCAGCTTTCCCCATTGAACCCCCTGCATTCCATGGACCAAAGAGCAACTTCTGACCCGAGTCCACCATCCCGATGGAGCCTCGGAGGAGCCCAGAGAAACCCCCACACCTTGCTGGCAGCGATCTTCACAATCCACACTCTGCAGCAGGTAAGATCTCCACCCAGCAAATTAATCCAGTCTCCAGCCCACAGATTAATCCAGTCTCCAGCCTGGCCTATCAGAAACCCAGCCTACAAGGACCCACCACACAGAGACCTGCCCTTCAGAGGAGAGTATTTCAAGCCCAGGAATGCTTGAGCCTAAGACACAGGTACATCCGGCAGAGCAGAAACCAGCTTTCCTGTTGCACGCGGCCGCACAGTGGCCGCATGATTTACCTCCAAATTACCATAAATATTCTACCCACCCCTCTGAGAGAGCCCCACAAAGTAATGAGAATATAGCATCCACATGGCAGAGCCTGGCAAGCTGTCCGATGCGTGTTTGATATACCAAATCCAGTAACAGAAATGTTTATTTTCCTGACCCAAAAAGAGCCCTTAATATGGCAGCAGTAAAAAAGGCAAACAAGCAGTGCCTGATAAAATTTCATGGCCATCCTAGGCTGCCAAAACGAAGAAGGACTAAAATGACTGTCTGTACTTTCAATGCACGTATGCTGGCATCGGAAGCATATATTGAGGATCTGATGCTGCAAGCACAAAATGATCAAGTACGACATCATTGGTCTGACTGAGATGAGGAGGCGTCAGTTTCATCATGCTGTATTTGACACCGGAGAAGAATTGTTCCTTGGAACATGCGACGAAAGAGGCGTCGGTGGCGTTGGTGTCCTTGTCAACACGAACATGGCCGTAAACATTGATTCATTTGAATGCCTAACAAACCGAATAGGACGATTACACTTGAGGAGATGTGGCCCACTGCCAGCAATTTCTATCCTCATTGTCTACGCACCAACATCCACATACAAAGAAGATGAAATTGAGAAATTCTACATGGAATTGGAGGAGTTCTATAACCCAAAAAGATCACACCTTCTACAAGATCATAGTCGGTGATTTTAATGCCAAGATAGGACCAAGAAGATCGGCTGAAGAACTCCACATCGGGACCCATGGCCTAGAATGGAACGAACAGGGTGAGAGACTATCTGAGTTCATCATATCCACCAAGACCATTCATGGGAACTCACAGTTCCAGAAAGCTGAAGTGAAACGTTGGGCATGGGAATCTCCTGGCGGACAGTTCCACAATGAAATTGACCACATCATCTTCAATCGATGGTTTTGTCTGACCGATGTTGCTGTCATCCCCAAATTCCAAACAGGATCGGACCACCGTCTCCTTCGTGCAAAATTCTACTTCCCGCAACGGGGAGAAAAGGCTGCAAAGTTTAAGAAGAGAACTCCCAGAACAACCACCAACTGGGAACTCTTTGGCACCATTGCAGCAACATGGGAAGATACCATCATTGACAACATCGATGAAGAATACAACCGACTGGTTCAGCACCTCCATGATTGTGCAAAGAATGCCGAGAGAGAGAAAGACTCAAAAGGACGCTTGTCTTCAGAAACTCTTGAGCTCATTCGCCAACGTGGCAAGGTGCGAGCCTCAGGAGACCAAATGCTAACGTCCAAGCTTGCTAAACGGTGCAGAGAAGCGATAAAAGAAGACCTCAAAGAAAGAAGAGCAGAAATACTGGAAGATGCAGCAGAAGCTGGGAAAAGCATTTGCACTGCCCGCCTGTCCTTCGCCAACTATAAAACCAAGATGACTGCCCTCCTACGCCCTGATGGATCTATCACATCTTCCAGAAAGGCAATGGAGAAGATTATCCAGGACTTCTACTCAAATCCCTTTGATAGCCACATCCACCTGCCCACATACCAAATTCCACAGGATGGATATGTCATTCCCAACATTCTCCCTTCTGAAATCCGACATGCCATCTCGTCGGTAAAGAAGGGAACAGCACCAGGCCCAGACAAAGTCAGACCCGAACACCTGAAGAATCTGCCATCGGTACATATCAATACACTAGCTCAGCTCTTCACACGCTACCTGTCCGAATGCAAGGTGCCCTCCCAATGGAAAACCAGCAGGACAGTTCTACTGTTCAAGAAGAGAGACATTCACGACATTGGCAACTATCGCCCCATCTGCCTGTTGTCCGTCATCTACAAGCTGTTTACACGAGACATCCTGAACAGGATTAGCAGAACACTAGATGAAGGACAACCATGCAAGCAAGCAGGCTTCCGGAAAGGATTCAGCACAATCGACCATATCCAACACAGTAACCAAGCTCATCGAGGTTTGTAGGGAGTACAAGATGCCGCTCTGTCTCACGTTCATTGATTTACAGAAAGCCTTTGATTCTGTGGAGACTGAAGCATGCATCGAAGCCCTAGCCAAACAGGGTGTTCAAACCCAATACATCAAGATCCTTCATGAGCTGTATTACGGATTCACCACCAGGATCTCACCATTCTACAAAGAAGTGATCATTAATGTGAAAAGAGGGGTTCGACAGGGTGGTACCATTTCACCAAAACTCTTCAGTGCCACCCTCGAGAACATCATGCAACAATTAGAATGGGAAGGAATGGGAGTGAAGATAGATGGTCGGCAACTACACCACCTCCGCTTTGCTGATGACATCGTTCTAATAACACCAAACATTAGCCAAGCGGCACAAATGCTGGCTGACTTCGACCGAGAATGTGGAAAGATAGGTCTACAGCTGAATCTAAAGAAAACAATGTTCACGAAGAATGAACTAGTTCCTGAGGCCCCATTCACTCTCAATGGAACAAACATCTCTGAAAGCAGCAGTTATGTGTACCTAGGTCGAGAAGTCAACATGATGAACGACCTAAAACCTGAGCTGCGCAGGAGGAAGAGAGCAGCATGAAATGCCTTCAAAGGCATGGAAGAAATAGCTAAAAGGAAAAAGAACCTCCGGCTCCGGGCACATCTCTTTGACTCCACCGTTCTCCCTGCATTAACATACGCCTCAGAGACTTGGGCCCTATGGAAGCAGGATGAGAATGCTATTCGGGTCTCCCCAGAGAGGAATCGAAAGAGCTATGCTTGGAATATCACGCCTCACTCAAGTGAGAGAAGGAATCCGAGTTCTGACCTCCGTCGCTATTCCAGAATCAGGGACGCTGTCTCGTTTGCCAAGGCATCGAAAATCAGATGGGCTGGACATGTAATGCGATTTGGAGACAACCGCTGGACTAGAGCCATTACCGACTGGATCCCATGGGATGTCAAAGGATCACGTGGCAGCCCACCTACAAGATGGTCTGACTTCCTTGTAAAGACACTGAAGGAACGGTTTGAGGCTCTTCGTATTCCTGAATCAACCAGATGCCATTGGGCTACATTGGCACGTGATAGGGTCCAATGGAAATGTTACTGGCGCCCGCTCGAGCAAATCGATGAATAACGGGATTCAAGTGATCAAGTGATCAAGAGTGTAGCAAACATACTGACTAGAGATATGCTATAGGAAATTCTATAAATCTTTCTCTGTCTATAGAGGTTTACACAGAAAGAGTAGCATATGGCTGGCTTTGTTTGGATTTTTTTTTAATTTTTTAATTTTTTATTTTTACAATTACAAAGATATACAATTAAAAAGTTCATATTTGGGTTTTGGTCATACAGTGTTCCAGCACCCATCCTCACCACCAGTGCCCATCTCCCACCACCAATGGCCCTGGTTCCCTCCACCTCCCCTAGCCCACCTCCATGGCAGGTTCTTTATTTCTTTCCCTTTCTCTCTCTTTTCTCTTTTTCCTTCCCTTCCAGACTATGGATTACAGAACATACATTAAAGGGTTGTCATGTGTATCTTTTTGCCTCTATTTAATGCTCAGTTCTAGGTTGGCATTAGTACCCTTGACAATTGTTAGCACACTGTTCCATTTTCTGTCTTACCTAGCCTCTGACTCCCACACATTTGTGATAATTTCTACCTTTGACAAGACCTCCTGATATATGTTTCACTTCACCTTGGATATTGGTATCATAATATGTACATATATATTTATGTTATGCAGATAAATGCAGTCATTCTGTATCTGTCTCTCTCCTTCTGGCTAATTTCACTCAACATAATCTTCTCCATGTCCATCCATTTATAGGCAAATTTTATAACTTCATTTTTCCTAACAGCTGCATAGTATTCCATTGTGTAGATGTACCAAAGCTTCTTTATCCAGTCATCGATTCTCTGGTTGTTTCCAGATTCTGGCTATTGTGAATAATTCTGGTATGAACATAAAAGTAGGGATGGTGTTTCCGCTGTGTATTTTTGGCTTCCCAGATTATATTCCCAGGAGTGGTATGGCTGGGTGAAATGGGAGTTCAATTTCTAGTCTTTGGAGGAATGTCCATACTGTTTTCCAGAAAGGCTCTACCAGCCAGCATTCTCACCAACAATGGATGAGTGTTCCCTTTTCCCCACATCCACGCCAGCACTTGTTCTTGCTCTTTTGAATATGTGTCAGTCCCTGTGGTGTAAAATGATATCTCATTGTTGTTTTGATTTGCATCTCTCTGTTGATTAGTGATGATGAGCATTTTTCATATGTTTTTTGGGCCATTCGTATTTCTTCCTTATGAAGTTTCTGTGCATTTCTTCTCCCCATTTTTTGATGGGGTTGATTGTTTTCTTCTTGTAAAATTCTACCGTGCCTGATATATCCTGGATATTAACCCCTTATCAGATGGGTATTGGGTGAATATTCTTTCCCATTCTGTGGACTGCTTTTGTATCTTAGTCACTGTTTCTTTTGAGGTGCAGAAGCTTTATAGTTTCATGTCGTCCCATATGTTTATTTTTTCTTCTAGTTGCTTTGTTAGTGATGTTTCACCTTTGAAGATGCCTTTAGCTTTAATGTTGTGGAGGGTTTTTCCTATATTTTCTTCAATGTACTTTATGGATTCAAGTCTGATATTGAGATATTTAATCCACTTTGATCTGATTTTTGTGCATGGTGTTAGACACAGGTCCAAATTCATTTTTTACATATCGCTGCCCAGTTTTCCCAATACCACTTGTTGAAGAGGCTTTCCTTACTCCATTTTGAACTCTTTGCACATTTATCAAAGATTAAATGATCATGTGTTTGAGGTTGGGTGTCAGGATACTCAATTCTATTCCATAGGTCCACAGGTCTGTTTTTAGAGATTTTTAAATCACCTGTTTATACCATAGTCAGAGTTTGAGCTTTTTCTATTTGTGTTTTGTTTGGGGAGCCTCAATCAAAAAGTGCTCAGAGATTACTGTTGGCTCTGCTCAGGAGCCACCTGTTTTGCAAGTACCCTAACCATTATACTATTGCTCTGGCCTCCTTTTTCAAAGTACTGTTGACCTTTTTTATATTGATTAACCTACCCCCACTCTTCTGCCCCACCCCCACTATCCCGTTTTCTTTCTGGTAACTTCTATTTTGTGTTTAGATTATTAAAGATTTTGTTTTGCTTCATTTTCATTAATTTTGTTTATCTACTACATATAAGTGAAATGTGGCATTTGCCTTACTATAAATTACTTATTTCATTCATTATAATATTCTCTAGGTTCATTCATGTCATTGTAATAGAGGATTTTATTACACATACATATGGGTGAGACAGAAAAATAGAAAAAGAGACAATGTAAAGAGGAATGAGAAAGAGAAGTATTATATAAAACACTTAAATAACTGTGGACTCGATATCCTATAGTATTCTATATCCTATTCTGGCAAATTATTCATAAAGATAATGATTTACTAGCCTACTAGAAACTAAAGAATTTGGCAGTAATGCTTGGTCAAGCTTTTGTGTTTTCTTGAGCACCTTCAATGTGTAAACATGTCTCAGTAGAGCAGCTAGATTTTCACTACAAGAGTTCATTGGTAATTCTTAAGCATAAGGTGAGTATCAACCAAAAGTCCTGGTGTGACAGTACAGGGATTAGGGCACTTACCTTGCATTAGACTGATTCTAGTATAATATCTGACACTATGTATGATACTCACAGCATCGCCAGGGGTGATGCCTCAGCACAGAGCCAAGAATAAGCTCAGAGCACCATTTGGTATGGCCCAATAAAAAAACAAAGAGACTAGTGTCATTTGAGTCAGATATACAACTAATAAATAATTTTATACTTTATTTCTTACTTACAAGTAACAACCTCTGTCTAGTAATTTATAAACAGATTTTTGAAATTTCATATTTATAAATTAATACATTAGGAGAGCTGACTAAGGCAGAAGGTTTATCCTACCAAAATGTCTGGATTATTTTTGAAAAGCTCCTACTGGACACAAAATCCTACAGATAATTGGATTTCTTGAATTTTGATAAAGAAGCACCTGTATTAACTTTGGAAGGAGAGTTGCTTGGGGATTGTTATAGTTTTTCATTTCTATTCTAGAAGTAATCAACTTGCATCTGCAGTTTTCACTTCTGTTAAAAGTTTAGTTTTTGTGCAATTCTTTCTTGAATTGCCCACATCCCAACTGTGGCTGTATAATTCCTTTCTTTTACTTCAAAGAGTGTGCTCCTTCCTCTGGAAAGTCTGTGTTCCTGATTGAAAGTGCTAATTTTCCTCTCTCCCTTTTTAATAAAAACATTTAAGTTCATTTTCATATATGTGATACTTACTTGTTGATTTTTTGGAGGCAACAGAAGGAAGGAAGGAAGCAAGCAAGAAAGCAAGAAAGCAAGAAAGCAAGAAAGCAGGAAAGCAAGAAAGCAGGAAAGCAAGAAAGCAAGAAAGAGAGAGAGAGAAAGAAAGAAAGAGAGAGAGAGAGAAAGAAAGAAAGAAAGAACGAAAAGAAAGAAAGAAAGAAAGAAAGAAAGAAAGAAAGAAAGAAAGAAAGAAAGAAAGAAAGAAAGAAAGAAAGAAAGAAAGAAAGAAAGAAAGAAAGAAAGAAAGAAAGAAAGAAAGAAAGAAAGAAAGAAAGAAAGAAAGAAAGAAAGAAAGAAAGAGAGAAAGAGAGAAAGAGAGAAAGAGAGAAAGAGAGAAAGAGAGAAAGAGAGAAAGAGAGAAAGAGAGAAAGAGAGAAAGAGAGAGAGAAAGAGAGGGAGGGAGGGAGGGAGGAAGGAAGGAAAGGAAGGAAGGAAGGAAGGAAGGAAGGAAGGAAGGAAGGAAGGAGAAAGGATAGTGAAGGAAAGAAAGAAAAGGAGGGAAGGTTCCAGAGATGCTGAGTAACTTTCTAGAAAAGGGAGTTATAAGCCACATAAATTGGGGAAACTCTGCCAGAGAATTGATTTAATTGTGGTCATCATTACGTTGGCTAACAACTGCTTATAAAGACTAAAGTGATCTTCCTGGGGACACATGATTCAGCGTCCTCTCAGGTCATGGAGGTAGGGAAGGACCCTTTTCCCCATCTGTTCTCACAGAGAAAGCAAATGGCCCCAGAATGAATCTCTGTCAAGCCTTGCTGCTTAAATATTTTATACCTTTTAAGCTCTATTAAAGGAAACGATGTCAAGAGTATTTAGTGCAGACAGCTCCTAGCCAGGGCTTCTTATTAAGAAATATGACACCAATCATGCAGCTGATGCTGACCAGACCAGATGCTTACACCTGGCAATAGTTTCTGAAATGGCTGGTATGAACAGGGGGGCAGAGCAGAGATGCAACATGCCACCCAGATGCCTGCCCTCCCCTGCAGAGATGCTAGTATGCGGAGCAGCTCTTTCATTACATGCTGATCTCCACCCACAGTGTCTGAGCAGGGTCTGCTACTGCAGGCGAGAGAGTAGAGATCATAAGCACATTCTGTGAGCCCTCTCCCAATGAATTTCTGCCTGAGGGGAAACATACATCTTCATGTTGTCACCTCTCTTGTCTCCTCTCCAGGACTGCATCCTGAGCCTTGCATTGCATGGCAAAAAACAAGACCCACATATGATCCCACATAACATGCATTCATTCATTCATTCATTCATTCATTTGTTATATATTTTGGGCCACACTTACTCTTAGGAGGGCTCAGGGAATCACATGAGGTACTGGTATTAAACCTCTTTACTCTGTTCTAGGTAAATGCTCTATGAATTATTTCTTTGTCCGCCAACTCCCCCCTGCCCCGCCCTCCCACACTCATGACTTTTCCTATCCCACAAGATTGTTTTGATATTTTGTAAAATCTAAAGAAAAAATAAATTTAGGATGATTGGGCCACACCCAAAGTACTTAGGGCCTACTCCTGGATCTCTGCTCCAGGTCACTGTTGGTGATACCAGGCCTGAGTCTCTGCACTATGTCTCTGGACCTGTTGTTGTTGTTGTTCTTTTATTTATTTTGACTCTTTTGGGTCATGCCCAGTAACACTCAGTGGTTTCTCCTGGCTTTGCACTCAGGAATTACTCCTGGCAGTGCTCAGGGGACCGTATGTGATGCCAGGAATTAAAGCCGGGTAGGCCATGTACACGGCAAATGTCCTACCCACTGTTCTCTTGCTCCAGCCCCAAGTTTTGAATGATTTGTTATGGGAAAACAGTTCTTCATGGACAGAAGTGCTGGGTGTGCCCCTGAAAGCTACAATGGCATCCTATATGAGTACTGTGTGTTTCTTGATTAATTGAAGACAAATATTCAGGACCTTACAATTCTGGACCTTCAAAAAGTGTACTGACTGAAGAGTCCTAGCCTACATGTGTAGGAGGGTTGAGGTCTCAAACGGTGGTAAATAGAGTGAGAAGTGAATTGAGAACTGACAAATTGAAGGGTTTTCCCCCTCAGTTGGGGTTGCTGGATTGTCTCAGCAGTTCTAAATTTATTCTCAATCTCTGAGAGCTGTTACTGGTATAATAGAGCTTCACTCTCATGGTAGTAGATAATCTTCATGGCAGATAAGGCAGAATTCTCCCCATAGTATATAGCAAAGGCTGAGCTGAGGCTCAAACACCAGGACATAGAAGGTCCAACAGTCACTTGTACTAGTGACTGTTAACTTGCCTTGGGTTTAATATAAAACTGTTTAACAAGAGCAGATTAAAACAGAAGTTGATCCGTTCAGGAAGAAGCTGTTCCAAACTCTGTATCTTGATTGATTACTAAGAGAAGATTTTAAAAAATGCTGGGAGTAACTCTCCTCTCAATCTCAAGGATATTTTTACATGGAAAATGAATTATATTGCCTTTTCAGAGCACACACAGGGGGAAACTCATAAATGATGTATCTGCTTTTCTTTCATGGCCATAATTCTTGTTTTTATTTATAACTTTTTTAGCACCTCTTAATATGGTGTATATAAGCAAGTGCTTTTTATGCTATCATCAGTTACCAGATATGTTTTTAATCATGTGATTGATCCTGAAAAATAGAAAGTCAAATTGGATATTAATGATAAGAATCTGAAATCTTTTTATCCTCAAATGCAGACATTTTCAAAAATTGCTCTTCATCTCTGAGCCTTTGCATCTTTAAACTTCTGATTAAACATTCAGCAATTTCTTTTAAGTCCTGATTAGATAGTGGTGTTCTGACTTCTGGGTAGTACTCAGTCAATATTTTTCCTGTTTTCTACTTCATTATCTCCCATTCTCATAAAATTCTTTAGAGAGTGGGCAGCTCAGCATTTAATCAATGCTCAAAGCATTTGACTTTAAGCAAAGCAAAGATTCTTGTTTTCTCTTTATGAATATTATTACATACAGATCTTCATTTTGGGTAAACTAATAGTAATCGAGGCATATAATGTAATGGGAAATGAAGACAGACCATGGAATAAAATATAACAATATTAATAACAGACATACTAGACATTCATATTATGAGAATATCAAATGGGCACAACATCTAAAAAAAAAGAAAATAAGGAGATAATATAAATATTTTTCTTTTTTTCCATTGTCTGATTCTACATTCTACTCTGATTTTAAGGGAATGCCAACAGTAGAATTGGAATAGAGCCAGAATGTATTAATCAAGAGCCAGGTACTATACCAGGCATTATGTACAGGATTTAATCTGCTGTCTTGATTAACTCAAAGAACAAGGTATTGGTACCTTTTTCTCAGATAAACTGAGATTCAGATGTAATAAGTCACTGCTTTAAAATCAAACAATTTATACAAGTTAGTTTTGTTCAGAAACCAGTGCTATTTTCTTAACTTTGTAGCTTTTAGGAGATAAATGGCTCAGCAAGATTGAAAAATTGATTCAGTAATGAATTCATCAGCTTCCTGAATTGTGATATTAGAGCTATTTGATTATACACTATTTAGTATATATAAATTATATACAAATAATGTCTTCTGTCTTCCCGTTCATCATCGATTTGCTCGAGTGGGCCCCAGTAACATCTCCATATGTCCTGCCTCATGCTAGTAGAGCCCAAGGGCATCTGCTTGCTCCAGGAACATAAAGAGCCTCAATCCATTCCAGAATGAGGTCTATAATTGTTACAAATAATAATGATTATATTTATTTTTATGTAAACATTTCTACCAGGTACACATTAACTTGGGGTTAAATTTTAACAATCAAATCCATGTATGATTTGATCCTTATTGAAAGGTGCATATTCATAGGAACAATATAATTCAATTGAATATGACTACCAGTTAGAACTTGTATTCTGGAAAGCTCAAACATGCAAGTTTTCTTGTGAGGATCAGAAACAACTTTAGAGAGAAGGTAACTTTATAGATGGGCTCTACAATATCTGTTGGGCTCAATTTCTATAGAAATGAGGGGGAGAGTTTTTCTGATGAATGCTTGTAGAGATATAAACTTTTAACATGGTTTTAACTGTGTCCCACAAGTTTTGATAGTTGGTGTCTTCATTCTCATTTGTTTCTGGTATCTTGTGGAATGTTCCATGTGCACTGGAGAAAAAAAATGTGTTTTTGGCCTTAGGGCGATAAAAATCCCAGTGTATATCTACTAACCCTATCTCTTCCATTTCTTCCTTAAGGGTCAGTATTTCTTGCAGTCCCATTGGTCTATTGAGAGATGACAAAGCAGTGTTGAAGTTTCAAACTATAATTGTGTTGCTATGAATGTCTTCCCTTGAAGTCTATTTGCAGTTGTCAAGTATTTTGCTGGTTCCTCATTGGGTGCATATTTGTTTAGGAGTGTAATTTCTTCCAGATATACATATCCCTTAATTATTAAGAAATGGCCTTTTCTGTCTCTTCTAACATTTTTTTTTAAAGAGCAGATTCATTTTATTTTCTATTTATTTATTTATTTTTTATTTCTTTGCTTTTGGGTCACACCCAGGATGCTCAGGGGTTACCCTGGCTCTGCACTCAGAAATTACTCCTGGCGGTGCTCGGGGACCATATGGGATGCCGGGATCGAACCCGGCTGGCCAGCCGGCCGGCAAGGCAAACACCTCCGCTGGCTATCGCCCGGTCCCCTTCTAACATTTTTAATACTATGTTGTTGGATACTAGCAAGTCGACCCCAGTCTTTTTAGAGGAGTTGTTTGTGTGAAGAATTGTTTTCCAGCCTTTAGCTTTGAGTCTGTGTTTGCTCTGACAGTTTAAATGTGTTTATTGTAGGCAACCAAATGTTGGGTTCAGGTTTTTTTTTATCCATTTTGCCACTTTATCTCTCAACTGGTGTGTTTTGGCATTGAGGGAGTTTATTGTCATGGGATTTGGTTTTATCTTTCTGTATGAGTTTGTCTTATTTTGGGGGGTTGTCTTACAGTAGCTGTTTCAGTCTTTCTTTTTGAAGCTGGTTTGAGTCTATGAAGTTCCTGATCTATTGTTTATCCATGAAGTTGTGTATTGTTCCTTCAAAACAGAATAAGAGTCTAGCAGGCTAAAGTATCTTGTTGAGTCCTTCATTTCATTTAGTTTTTTTTCTATATTGCACCACTGTCTTAGGACTCAAAGGATTTTGTCTATTAAGTCTGCTGTAAATCTAAGCGATGCTTCTTTGTATGAAATTTTTTTCGTTGATCTTGCTACATGCACCTCTATGTATGGCATTTGTCATTCTGGTTAGGATATGTCTTGGAATCATTATTATGGTCTCTTTTAGCTGGCATCCTTCAGGCTTCTTAGATCTGGAGCCTGCATCCTCATCTCTGAGTACTTTTAAGCAATGATACCTTTGTTCCTACCTCATTGGGGTTGCCTCCCTGTCTCTCTTGGCTCCAATGTTTCTTATGTTGTTCCTCTTGAATTCATCCCAATGTTCTCTTGCCCACTGTGGAGCTATTTTGAGTTTTTCCATCTCCTGTAGTTGCCTGAGTACTTTCTTGAGCTCATCTTCAAGCTCACTGATTCTGTCTTTGGCTATTATCATTCAACTGTTGAGTGCATTTGTTGAGTTTTTCATTTCATCTACCAAGTTTTTTTTTTATTGATGAGGCCTCTGTATTTTTTATTTTGCTTTTTGGGTCACACCCACACCCAGCTATGCTTAGGGTTACCCCTTGTTCTGCACTCAGGATTTACTCCTGGCAGTACCCAGGGTACCATATTGGATGCCAGTGGTTGAATCTGGGTAGGTTGCATGCAAAGCAAACACCCTACCCACTATACTATTGCTTAGGTCTATATTGGTAGTTTTATTATTTATTCTCTAATTTTCTCCTGTAATATAGTGGCTGTCCATTCCACTGTTTATTTCATATTCTCCTGTATTTTATTGTATCTCCATTCCACTATTTCTTTGAGTTCATTAAACATCCTCACCATTTCTTCTCTGAATTTTTTTATCAGAGATATTATGTATGTGGGTATTTCTTGTTGCAATTTCAGTGCTCTTTTCTTCATCCACTCCTCATGGTGGGGATCTGTATTGTTTTCCCATGATGCTATTGTAGTCTAGAGGTGGATCTTTCTAGAGCACTGTTAGTGTCCCCCTCTTACTGCCATAAAAGACTTTGGGGAGGTTTAGTTGATGGTGGCCTCTTCTTTCCTCTATAAGGATATTAATGTCCTCCTTTGTATTCCTGTGTGACTTGTGTGGGATCTCTAGAGCTGATTCAGAGGGCATGTTATAAGTCCTGAATTTACTGCTAATCTTAGACTGAGATGATCCTGATTCTTGTGTTCACTGTTGTTTTTGTGAGTTTGAAGGGTATGTTGAATGGCCTAATGTGGTTCAGATAGCTAGGCTGCTCTTGTAAGAGTTCATTATAAGAGGCAATATTAGAATCCGATTGAATTGAATTGAAATTCAGAAATTTAAATAACAACAGTATAAGCTAATGCCACCACGGAAGCACATGGCCCAGCACAGTTGTACCTGGGAGGGAGGGGCCACGGGTTGGCACAGGTCCTGAGGCCATAGTTTCAGTCTCTTTGCCAGTTTTAAATTAAGTTGTCCTCTTTTTGCCTAGGCATTTATCTGTATACCTGGACTTGATCAGGGAGACTATCTCCTCCCTTAATATAACAATTTTCACAAAAGTTCTTTTACTGAACTATTTTTTGATAATTCTATTTGCCATTTGCTGTAACAAGCAATATAACACAAATTATTTTGTGCCTGCTAAGGAGGCAAGCATAAGGGCTGGTGGGAAACTGGTGACATTGGTTAAAGGAAGGTCACACTGGTGATAGGATTGGTATTGGAACACTGAATGCCGGAAACAGCTGTATTATGAAAAACTTTGTAAACCATGCTGTTTGAAGTCTTAAAAAAGGGAAATAAGGAGTGTTTTTCTGCAGACAATAAGGGAACACAGATGTGCAAAGTCGTGACAAGAGCGGAGTAATTCACTTTCTCTGTGCCTTCCAAATCTGGAGATGAAGGTAAAGGTGAAGAAAAAACAGTGTGAGGAGAGGCTGTGCCTTGATCTTTATCTGAAAAATAGTACCACCTGCTTAGGGATAATCTGTTTTCTTAGTGTTTGTTGAAGGAGCTGCTGAGCTTTGTAGACTCTGCTCGAAGACTAAGTAGGTCTTATGAGAATCTACTCTCCAAAATAGGTGCTGAGACTGGAAAATGAAGCTTTCAGGCTAATAGGGAGTTACACACCTATTCCAGGAGGTTAAAGAAGCCACTGCCTAGAACAGTGAAAATCTCAGATGATAAAAACCGGAGTGGAGGGCAGAAATTTTGGAGTTTAGCTGCTTTATGGGAAATCTTTACTGGTTAAAATTGCTAAAAACACAACAAACCACTTCTGGCAATTCCTATGAGAAAGAGCAGATGGAAGCCAGCATTAAATGAAACATGGAACATCATGCTAGGAGCCTGCTGATCCAGACTGTCTCCCTAGCCTGACTTATCCTGAAGGGATGGAATGCTGTACCAAAAGGATAACTGGAAATAAGTGTTTTGATGTAAATATTGCTACTACTACTACTGGGAACTCTTTGGCACCATTACGGCAACATGGGAGATGCCATCATTGACGACATCGATGAAGAATACAACTGACTGGTTCAGAACCTCCACAATAGTGTGGAAAACGCCAAGAGAGAGAAAGACACAAAAAGGATGCCTGTCTTCAAAAAACTCTCAAGCTAATTCGCCAATGTGGCAAGGTGCGAGCATCAGGCAACCAACTGCTAACATCAAGTTTGCAATGCAGTACAGAGGAGCATTAAAGAAAAGACCTCAAAGAGAGAAGAGCAGAAATACTGGTCGATGCAGCAGAAGCTGAGAAAAGCATTTGCAATGCCCTCATGTCCTTTACCAACTATAAGACCAAGATCCATCCTCCAATGTACTGATGGATTGATCGCATCTTCCAGAAAGGCAATGGAGAAGATTATCCATGAAATTCTACTCGATCTCTTTAATAGCCACGTCCACCTGCCCACACACCAAATTTCACAGGATGGATATATTGTTCCCAACGTTCTCCCTTCTGAAATCCACCATGCCATTTCATTGGTAAATAAGCAAACAGCACCTGGCTCAGACAAAGTCAGACCCAAACACCTGAAGAATCTGCCATCAGTACTCATCAATACACTGGCTCGACTCTTCACATGCTACCTGTCTGAATGTAAGGTACCCTCCCAATAGAAAACCAGCAGGACAGTTATACTCTTCAAGAAGGGAGATATCCACAACATTGGCAACTATCACCCCATCTGCCTGTTGTCCATCATCTACAAGCTGTTCACTTGAGTCATCCTGAACAGGATTGGCAGAACATTAGATGAAGGACAACCATGCGATCAAGTTGGCTTCTGAAAGATTCGGCACTATAAATGTTATATTGTTATTATTATTGCATTACTAAAGAGAGGAAAAGGTAAAATTTATGATTCAGGGGGGTTTGCTTAGGAAACTATATGTGGAAAAGGCAGTTCCTGGAAGAAGAGTTCTTTTAGCTCAGAGAGTTGAGTGTTCAGCAAGTGGTTATCATAGTGAACTTGGATTTAGATAATCTGAGGGTAGTCAGCTGAAGATACTGATTATATATGCTTCTCTTTGAACCTGTTGTTTGGAAAAGGAATAGCATAATATTCAGGGGTGGAAATCATATAGAAGCAAGTTGGAATAGACTAAGATCCAGACTTTTGGTTTTGCAGGATTTCTTGTATTATTTACTCATTTCCTATTGCCGAGAACTTCATGCCTTTTTACAGAAACTAGATTTTGGGAGCAGAAGGTCCATTTTTCTCTCTCTGTATTCCCGAGCACAGTCATGCTAACCCTCAGTGAATTAGTTTGAACCCTCTAAACTGCCTTCTGTCAAACAGCTCTGGACACAAGTTAGTCAGGTGAGGGGAAAGGGCCTGGAGTATAATTTAGATATTCTCAGTTCTATTTCCAGTTCTTCTAAGAATAAACTGACATGTACAATGTCTTTGACTGACTAGTTTTCCAGATGGTACTCAGTTTTCCCTAGCATCTTGGCAATGAGTATGACTCATTCTCTAGTCTAACAGGTCCTCTCAAGTAAAAGCTGAGCTTATAATTATGACCAAAACTCTTTGCTATTTTTAAAATAATTAAGTTTAAAGAAATTATGAAGGAGAAAATGTGTAGAATACTATATCAGATCTTTCCCTGTTGCCTACGAAAATGTGACATGTGTGGAGCCGATTCAAAAAGGAGCCCAACTGGATTTTTTATAAACCAACACGGTCTTAAAATGATTGCTTCTTCCAGAGGATAGAACTTCTTTACAAATACAATGATAAAATGGGCCCTTAATTTGGATCTAGTTTAAATTATTTAATGAATCTCTTTTCCCAGTTAATTGAATATTAGGTTTAAAATGAGTAAAACTGCTTCATGTGCCACAAAATAGCTAACCAGTGTCTGGCAAGCAAAAGAAACCAACCACTGTTCTTGCAGAGACAGGTCAGTGGTCTGGTCTCAACCTCAACCATTAACCAAACAACCAGAGTTTTATTTTTAATTTTATACACTGTATCTAATGCAACCTTTGTGGGCCTTTGGAGAGGAGGTTTGCTCAATGGTGGAGCATGGCTAAAATCCCACTGGGTTTATCTCATAGACATGGAAAGCTGCTATGATTTCCTGGTGGGTGTCTAAGGGAGTAGGAAGGAGAATGCAGGGAATCTGGGCAAATGAAGCCTTGTGAAGCAGCCCTTTGATTAGATTAGAACAGGCTTCTTTATCTCAGAGGGAGGCTATGAATTGGGCTGTGGGTCAAGTGCCAAATTAGACCTTGCCAGCTTTGAACTATTGGGGCACAGCAGGAAACCAGGAGACAACATTCAAAAGACCCTGCCTGGAGCTGATAGCAGTGCCTCCTGAGGAGAGGAGAAGGCATAGGTGTTGTAAGAGAAATCTTCCTCTTGATACTTGTAGCTACTTTACACATTCTCTTCTCTTACCCAGATCACAGTCCTTGAAAACCTACCATGTTCCAAGTGCCAAGCAAATGGCTAAGATAAAATCCTGGATTTAAAATAAAACATTAAAATTTTAAAAATTGGTCATCCTGTTTGAGGGTTACATATTGCTACACTATAACACATACCTGGGAACCAGAGTCAGCACTCACTTTTAGTAGTGAAATTCTATCCATATAAGTAAAGCCAAGCAGAGAAATGATAATGCTGAACATATACAGGAAGTTCAGTTCGAAAGCCAAGGATAGTGTCACTAGGCATAGAGAATGTGGCAAACATAGTGTGACTGCAGCATGCACACACTGTGTCAGATGCTGATGGTGACCAAAGCAAGAGCAGTTTTCATGGGTGGAGAGGTGTGTGAGTGGAACGCCTTGGAAGAATTCTAGGTTTGAGCTTTGAGAGATGAATTGGGTTTCATCAGGTGAAGAAAGAAAGAAAAGTAATGAAAAAACAGATGAATAGAAAAATACTTAGAAAAGTGAGAAGTGTTGAGATACTCATAAGCAATTCTGGTGGGAACTGGAGGTGGGAATAAAAATAATTTACGAAGAAGTTCCAGGAAACAGGTAAGAAGATGGATCTGTTGAGGTCATCTTTGAAGGCTGCTGTTTGCTAACTAGTTCTTCACCCTGTGGGAGCTGGAACCCAAATAAAGATTTTATAGGGTGACATTAGAAGAATCTCATTCTAGAATAAGCACTCTAGCAAAGATAAAGAAGGAAGCAGCTAAAAGGAGGCTATGCATCAAGAAGGACAACTGAAAACAGGTCACTGGATTGGACAGCTAGGAGGTAAGATCCTTTGTATTTGGGTGCAGAGGTGATGAAGGCTAAGAGAGAGTGTGTGTGTGTGTGTGTGTGTGTGTGTGTGTGTGTGTGCGTGCACAGGTGACCCAAAGTTCCCCAGCACCTTCATTGATCACAACAGACCTTGAGAGTAGGATTTTGGGGCAAAGTTGAGTGGGCCTGAAGTGTGTTACTTAACTTGGGAGACCCACATGGTAAAGCCACTTTTATTCAGCTCAGGAATTTTCTTCCAGGCTTGCAAACTCTCTTAAGTCTGCAATGTCCTGATTTTAGAGCTTTTAAGGGCCATTTGCAAATCATTTACTTGTCCTCTCCTTTGCATTTTCCAGTTTCTTCATTTGGAGGCTGGGGAAGGAACAGGTTGGTTTTCAGAGGTGCTCAGGGCTTACTCCTGGCTCTGCACTCAAACAACACTCCTTGCAGTACTAAGAGGACATAGAAGGTGCCAGGCAGGGATGGGGCTGGAGAGATAGCACAGCAGGTAGGGCATTTGCCTTGCATGCAGCCGACCTGGGTTCGATCTCCAGCATCTGATATGGTTCCCCAAGCACTGCCAGGAGTAATTCCTGAGTGCAGAGCCAGGAGTAACCCCTGAGTATCACAGGGGTGTGATTCCCCCCCCCAAAAAAAAAAAGGTGCCAGGGATCAAACCTGGACCACCCCTTGCTAGGCAAGCTACCTACCCACTGTACTATAGCTCCACCCTACATTTTTTCAGTTTCTGCGGACCAATCCAGAACACCCTTCCTGAGTTATAACAGGGCCAGAGAGTGCTAACATGTGGTACCTCATCCCTAATCATTCATCCAAAAGTCAATCAAGGTGGTGGAGTCCTTCCAGGCTCTTCTCCCATGATAGCCAGCTCTGCTTCTCCATTTGGCCAGTTTGTCTGACACTATGACCCAGAAAGCTCTGTTATAATCAACAATTTTTCTTTCCAAAATAATCATGTTGCAGCCGTTGAGCAAACAGGAAAATAAAAGCTTTCCATTCCTAGGTGCAATGCCCATATTTTGAATTTAGCAAAGGAATTTAATCTAATCACTGGTTACTTTGTAATATGTCTGGGGCATTCCACCTTAGAAGGTAATTTTTTCTTTCTTTTAGATTCTGTTCAATTCTCCCTTTCTGCAGCCCCCCCTCCTTCTAGGCTTTGTTCGGAATTATCAAGCAGAATCCTTGGCAGAGAGTAGGACCTTATTGTATCACATTTCAGGATTAGGCCACAAGGGAACAGGAACCATGCCTGAAAATGAAAACGTCCTTGTAAATGACCAGCCTAAGATAAGTTAAAACACACGACTGCTGTGCCAGAAAATTGTCTGCCCTCTCTGAACAACTGAGGAGTGCTCGTTGGCATTTATGCCAAGGTTTAAAAATAATAAATGCCATTTTCCCTGCTTAAATGAAATTCAAATTCTTAACAACTTGCAAGATAACCCTACCTTTGTGTATTCATGTAAATGAACAGCTCAATACCCCCAAAAGTCCCAGGTAGGATAGCTGTTTAATGTAAGCAGAGCTGTTTTAGTCTGGGTAATGAGTAATATTTTTTTAGACAGAGATGACTAATTAAAAGTTGTGCCGACGTCATGCTCAAAGCTTACTTCTTGTTCACTAGAGATGTCAGAAGCAGCTAACCTGTTTATTTGCCCACTGGGCTAAATTAGCACCATTATCACTGAAGTAAAGCTCTGATATTACTGTGTTCTCTGCTAAAGAAACCAATTACAGTATCTGCTGGACGGTATACTAAATGGCACCATTTAATTAAAACCTAATCTCTCTGAATGAACAATATTTTAAATTATCGTACATTATTTCATTCAATTACGGCAAACCTCTGCCATTTTTATGTGCCGAGAAAACTCATTTGGCACCCTGACTGCCCGGAAGAAGAATTGCGGGTGTGTGTTGTGTTCAATGCTCTGTGCCCAGTAATACTCAGACCAAGACACACATCAGTTCAGGAGTTCATTTAGTTTTCATTATTTCAAATTTGTATGTCAAGCCTCTAGGCAGCAAAGAGCCTTAGTCCACGGTTGCCAGTGGTTCCTCCATGGAATGCAGTATAATAGAGACTTCTAAAAAGAATATGTTTAGAGGAATAAAGCCATTTTTTAAAAATAAAAACACACTATATCATGCCAGGAGCAGAACTGTGTCACCGACAAGGTAGCAATTCATTTCAAATAAATATCTTATTGAGGAATGCAAGAATTATAATGGACTGACAGTGAATTCAAGAGATATTACGTGTGATAGAAACAAAAAGTCACATGTTGGAAGGAAAGATGAGTTCAAATGAATGTATTTTTTGAAAAATTGGGGATAAATTATGGGAATGGAGTTTCATTCCTTGCAGTCATTTAACTATGGAGAAATTTTTGTCTCATTTGGCAGCAGAGAGCAATGCACATTAGAAAAATAACAATAATCTGCTGCTTCTACAGCTTCCTAATGTCTAAGAAATGGTGCACTGATGCTGTGTGTTAATCAGCTGATTGGGTTATCAATTAGATTCCAAGGAAAGGAAAGGGTAGTGATGTATCCCAGATATTGTAGGGACATAACATAGAGTCCACTCTGGGGTGGGAATGTCGACTGGCACAGCCTTTTTGGAAAACAATATGGACATTCCTCAAAAACTAGAAATTGAGTTCCCATTTGATCCAGTAATGACACTATTGGGAATATACTCCGAGAGGCAAAAAACACACAGTAGAAATACAATCTGCATTTCTATGTTCATAGCAGCACTATTCACAATAGCCAGAATCTGAAAACAATCTTAGTGCCCGAGAACAGAAGAATGGATAAAGAAACTGTAGTACATCTACGCAATAGAATACTATGCAGTCGTTAGCAAAAATGAAGTTATGAAATTTGCCTATAAATGAATGGACATGGAGAGGATCATGTTGAGTGAAATTAGCTAGAGGGAAAAAGACATACATAGAATGACTACATTCATTTGTGAGATATAAAAAAGAGTCACTTGATCACTTGACATCCCGTTATTCATCAATTTGCTCAAGCGGGCACCAGTAACATTTCCATTTGACCCTTCACATGCCAGTGTAGTTCAACGGCATCTACTTGCTTCAGGAATACGAAGAGCCTCAAACAGTTTGTTCAGGATCTTGACAAAGAAGTCTGACCATCTTGTAGGTTGGAGGCCACGTGATCTTTTGATATCCCATGGGATCAAGTCCTTAACGGCTCTAGTCCAGTGGTTATCTCCAAATCGCATTACATGTCCAGGCCATCTGGAGTTTTGATGCCTTGGCAAACGAGACAGCGCCCCTGACTCTGGAACGGCAATGGAGGTCGGAACTCCGATTCCTACTCTCACTTGAGTGAGGCATGATATCTAAGCAAAGCTCTTTCGATTCCTCTTTGGGACAACAAACAGGAATAGCAGGATGAGAATGCTATTCGGGTGGTCCCAAAGAGGAATCGAAAGAGCTATACTTGAATATCCACCTCACTTAAGTGAGAGAAGGAATCCAGAGTTCCGACTTCTGTCGACCTTTGAGAGTCAGGGATGTTGTCTCATTTGCCAAGGCATCAAAATCAGATGGACTGGGCCCTCGGGCCGCCAGTCATAGCATGAAGAGACTCACAAGCGGCTCGGGAGGCTGGAACTCAGATCGCCCCGGCCCAGCTGAATATGGGACCCACAGGGAGGGCAGACAGGTTTTGGGAGTGGGCCCATCACCTCTGGGGGGGTCCCGGAAGCAGCCGGATGAGACTCGCCCACCACACTAGTCACCATTTTCGCTGTCCGGATGCTGGGAAACTGCCTCACGACCAGATTAACAGAGCAAAACCAGTTCCGAGCCCAGGTAGGTGGCTCCCAGAAGCGGGAATCACTGGGAATTCGTCAGATGGAGTCAGGGTTCGGCCATTCCCTCTCCATTTTGTCGAGCCTGGTGGCCCCACCCAGGAGCTGCCCTCGGGCCGCCAGACATAGCATGAAGAGACTCACAAGCGGCTGGGGAGGCTGGAACTCGGCTCGCCCCGGCCCAGCTGAATATGGGACCCACAGGAGGGCAGACAGGTTTTGGGAGTGGGCCCGTCACCTCTGGGGGGTCCCAGAAGCAGCCGGATGAGACTCCGCCCATCACAGTAGCCACCATTTTCGCTGTCCGGATGCTGGAAAACTGCCTCACGACCAGATTAACAGAGCAAAGCGGCCCGCGGTCCATTAAAATAGTGGAGACAGTGATGTCTTTTAATGCACTGCATTCCACAAAGAGCAGGAAAGTTTGGCGGGAGGGAGAGATAAAGAGGAGAGAAATGACATACAGAACCCGCCAAATAGTTAAGGAGTGGGAGGGGGAGGGAGGTGGGGACATTGGTGATGGGAGATGGGTTTGGGTGGAGGGATGGGTGTTGGAACACTGTAGAACCAAAACTCTACATGAGCATCTTTCAATTGTATGTCTAAAGTGGTGTAATAATATTGGGGGGAATAATAAAATAAAAATTAAATCAGAAAAAAATACAAAAAAATAAAACAAGAAAGAAGCTCTCTCTCTCCCTCCCTTTTGCCATTGCGGCTTCCCTTGGTGTTTTGTTTCTCCATCCTCTCCATTCTCTGTTGGGCCTCAACACGTGGTGGCAGCCATCTTGGCTTACACCTGTCTGGGGCCTAGCTGGGAACCCAGAGTCCGGAGGTTTTCCCTGCTCTTGGATTATATATTGGAACCTGTGATAGTAAAGCCCTTTTAAAACGGAAAAAAAATATCAGATGGACTGGACATGTGATGCGATTTGGAGATGAACCCTGGACTAGAGCCATTACCGACTAGATCCCACGCGACGTCAAAAGATCACAGGCCACCCACCTACAAGATGGTCAGATTTCTTCATCAAGACCCTGAATGAACGGTTTGAGGCTCTTCGTATTCCTGAAGTAAGCAGTTGCCATTGGGCTACACTGGCACGTATTAGGGACAAACGGAAACATTACTGGTGCCCATATATACCTAAGTTTCCTCCATGTCTTTTCATTACTTTATAACTGATTTACTTTTAAAGCCAAAGAGCACTTCATAACCTAAATGTGTGATATGTCACTTATCAATTCTGGTACTGCATTTTATCTTGTATTAGAGTCACACTCAGTGTTGCTTAGGGACTATTCCTGGCTCTGTGCTCGGAAATGACCCTTGGTAGTGATCAGAAGACTATATAGTGCTGCTGATATAACTGGATGGGTCAGATGCAAGATAAGTAATTTATTCCCCTTATTATCTCTCCAGATCATAACATTTTTAATACATCTCCTCATGTCATATCATTGTTAATCATCTAAATCTAGGAAACATGCAGTATCCAAATCACTGAGTTTTTTTTATATTAGTTACAAAGGGCCTAGTACAATGCAGAAGTTGAAGGAGAGGGTTTTAGTTCTTTTCACTCAATCACTCTTTCAGTAAAGATTTACTATTTATCCCCAATAATCATTAAGATAAAAAAGAGATCCTGCTCAGAACAACTAAAATTTCAATTCCCCAGCCCCCTTTATTAACCATATACTGAATATTTACTGACCTCTTCTCACAAGTTCATAATGCATTCCTATTTTAACATGGACAAAAGTAAGTATTGGTATATATTTTATCATATTATTTAACAGAGCTGCTGCCCCTAATCTTTCAACAATTACAGTTCAACTCAAGTGCTCGATGGACATTAATAAAGCAATAGTGATTTATTAAAACAATACTTATGAGCCAGGAAACATTTATACAGCTTGTGTGCAACAGCATAACATAATTTACCCCATTTATGCACATGTACACAACATAATTTTTAATGCAAGTTTACATCCTGCAAGATGCTTCCTAATTGGAAATGGCAGTGGGAGAGCTCTCTACCCTTGCAGAGTCTCTGGGATCAGATGGGAATTATTAGCTGTAATCATCAGGTTGAGTTACTTATACAAAGCCAGTTATTTGCCATCTGCCATTTGGATAGGTGCCCTTAGGCCTCTCTTTGGATATCTGCCCATTTCTGTGCAGCAGAGGGAAGTGTTTCTGTCCAAATAACTTATCTCTTGGTTTCAAATTCTAACATGAGAAAGGACTATGAAATAGTTTTTCTGTCATAATTCTAATGGGAACAATGGACATTCATTGTCTTTATGGAGAGAAACTATGGGTAAGACGTACTTTTTGAGGACTTTAAGATACAGAGCTGAAAATAAAATATTTACAAGAACTTAACTTGGTTCAAAGATAAATTTAGTAGAAATTTGACCAGGTGGGAGAAATTTTCAGACCTCTACCCTGAGGCAGGGATAGTTCACAACAGGGAGTAAGCGGGAGCAGTGTCCTTAAAATGTATGAAGTATGGTATATATAAATTATATTTGCTATGATATACATAGAAAATAATGGTTCTTCATATGTAGAGACTTGGAGGTACATTTGGGAACCAGGTATTTAATGATTTAACCAAGTATTTAATCACTTCCAAAGTGATATGACTCAGAATGATCAGAAAACCCATTTTGCCCTAGAATGCTTAAGGCCAGAGAATCAGTTCTCTGGGCACTTAGCAAGTTGACCCATGGTCAATGTAGCTATTATTATTTAACTCCAGTGTAAAATGAAGAGACAGAGGCCAAGATCTCACATCAAGGAAAAGCCAAAAGATCTGGGCTTGTTCTCAGATAGATAAATGACATTAGTCTTATCTGCTCCTAGTTCTAGAAAGTCAACATCAAGTCACTACCCTCTGCTGACTTTCCCTAATCCTTAACAATTTTAACAGCTCTTTGAAGAGATCTATCTACCCACCTCTTCAGTATTATGCACATGGCATGACTAAAACCCATTGCTTCCTACTCAGTCCTCCATCCTGCTATCAAATAATTCAACCTTTCTATAAGAACTCCATCTCCCAGTTTTCTTACTCTTTTTTTGTTTGTTTGTTTAAGTACTGGGGCTTGCTCTCAGGACCTCAAACATATGAGAGTGATACTATGAGATAAATACTATCAGTAGACAACTCCTCTAGCCCTTAGCCATTTATGCATTTATTGTTACATCCAGCAATGGTCAGGGATCATTCCTGGTGGTGCTTGGGAGATCATATGTGGTGCCAGGGATCAAACCCAGGTCAGTGCATGCAAGACACTGGCCTTCCTTGCTATACTATCTCTTTAGTCCCAGCCTTCTTACTCGTAATGGTACTTTCTAGTATTGAGTTTTCAAAGTTATTATCAAAATTTTTTCTTACTTAACTCCTCCCTCTCTCCTCCACTCTCCCTATACATAGTTTGGGGATAAGCCTGGTGGTCCTCATAGTTTACACCTGGCTCTATGCTCAGGGAACAGTCTTTGTGGGCTTGAGAGACCATAAGCAGTGCTGGGGATAGAACCGAGGTCAGTCACATATATGATCTGTTATACTATTTCTTTGGCCCTTTCTCTCTTTCTTTTCCAACCAGCTCATTTTATAAGTGTGTTTTCTTTTAATATACCTGATATCTCCCTTCTAGACTTTGTAACTTTTGCTATACAAACTGTTTGCTATACAAACACCCTAAATTTTCCCCCATATTTTCATCCTCTAACTAATCAACATTTTTCTTGCTTTCTGGGTGACACCCTGCAATGCTCAGGGATTATTCCTGGCTCTTTGCTCAGTAATTACTCCTGACAGTGCTTGGGGGACCATATGGGATGTCGGGATCGAACATGCAAGGTAAGTGCCCTACCCGCTGTACTATCACTCTGGCTCCCTGACTAATCAACATATTACTGAATAATTCTACCTGAACCACTCTAGATTAAACCACTTCTTTAGTTAATACTCAGTAGCTTAAATTTCTGAGACCCTGGACCTGAGTGTAGGACCTTAGCTAAATTTTCTTTTGTTTGGTTTTCCTTTAGCTTATCTAAAATTTTTCAGACACTGCTTGCAAAATCTGCATATTTGGGAGAGTTCTGTTTCTCTATATAACTAAATTATAAACTCCAGGAGAAATTGGGGTCTGGTTTTAATGTTCACTTATTTTTACCCTCAAAATTCACAATGAGTGCTTTGCACCTGTTTATTCAGTTAGAAGATATGAATACAATCACAAGGAAATTAAGAAAAGAGACAACAAAGCCTGGATGGTGAAATTTAGAGATTTATGAAATCCAGAAAACGAAAGAAGTCAGCACAAAAGACATGTGAAAAGCTGGGGGAGGGAGAGACTCCCAACATGGAACTGTTGTTTAGCCACCATCAGTATTCTTCTTCTATGGCCATAGTGGTTCCTTCTTCTTTAGTGGTTCTTGCTCTAGCTATTTTCAATCAGGAGTGGCCTGAGGTTTTAATTCATGAAAAAGCACACTTCCTGCTTGCTGCAGATATTGATTCAGAGACAACTCTACCTTAGTATGGACTAGTTAATCTGTCCAGGACTAAGTACCTTGTGGGTAAAACTCTAAGTACCTTGTGGAGGATCCTGATGGTCTTCCACAAAAGACTGAGGCAGTAGAAACGGGCATGGAGGTGATGGTGTGGAAAAACATGGCCCTAATGCCTCTACCTGGCCCCTAGAACCAGCCCTGATGAAAGTCATTTGGAGGGGTTTATTTCTATTTCTCAATTCAATATACCTTTTTTGCTTAGCACCAAAAGGGTTGGATTCATTATTTGTGACTGAAAGAGAGTTAAAGAATTCAGCATCAAGTACCGTGGTTTTAAAAGCATGTTCATCATAACCCAAAGGTTTCTCAGGGTATGCTCGATCCCAAATACATAGACACATACACTATAATTATTGCCAATATTTTACTGAGTGCCTTGTCAGGGACTGTGATAAATGCTTTAGATGGATTTTCATATTTAAGTCTTCTTAAGACCACAGGAAGTGGATACAGCTCCATGTTGAAAGATTTAAAATCTGGAGAGGTTTTCAGACTTCAGGATCATGGATCCTAACTGCCTGCTAAGATGAAATCCTCCCTAAGGCAACTTGGTCGAAAACCTTCAGAGCTTGTTGAGAAAGAGGGCTGGGAGGAACAATTACCTGTTTCCACTCAAGGGAGGGAATCGAGAAGTTTCCACTACACAAGCCCGCCTCAGCGTCCCTCAGCTGGCACCGGCCCTCACTTCTCTGCAGGAACGTTCCCCTTCCGTGCCCACACTCGGGGTAAGCTGAACGCACAGGCGTTTGTGACTCTGAGGCATCCACCCATTGTTCTTGGGGTGGAGGTGTGAGGTTCTTGGGGAAGGGTTTTTTTTTATTGTGAATGGTATTTTATTTAGTCATGTTTGCTTACAGCTGAAACTCTAGGAATTCAAAATTAACAGTCTTGCCTCTGAGCTTCTATGGACCAGAAAAGGTTTCGGCCTTGTGTTCCACGTTGTTCTGCCATGCGTTATCCACATGAACCGTTATGAGCCAGCTGCCATCCAGTTTTTCTCGATTCTCTTATCTACAGTTTCATTAGGGGAAGACCAGATCCCCCAGGATTGCATCACACGCAGCTGTCAGGGTCCTAGAAGTTGTCAGACTTCTAGGATGCTTTTGCTTATTTTTTGTTCAGCTTTTCGAGTTGGCGTAGGCAAAATTCTCCTCTGAGCAATAAGACTCTGGACTTTTCCCTCCAGTTCCCGTACTAGCCGGACTTGGATTTTCTGGAAAAACTTTAGCTGAGGGACAGGAACAGCTTTTCGTCCACCACCAACCTCAATTTCCTTGGCTGCCTCATATTCAGCATCTTCAGCTGGGTCTTCAGGTCCGGGTCATCGCCAACTTCAGGAAAGCCTGCGAAACGCCTCACTCCATTCGGTCCGGCTTCTTGCCACTGGGCTTCACGATCTTCGGCTCGAACTGAACGTAGGCTTTCTCCTTGGTGAGCGTGGATCTAGGAAGAGGTGGAGGGTGTGAGTTTCCAGCGGACAAAACAGCAACCGCACTAAGCGGCAATCAGCTGGTGAGAGAGCAATATTGCAGAATCAGAGATCACCTTGCTCCCAGCACGGGAGACAGGACTCCGGGCCCACCTGGCTCCGGGAAGCTCCCAGGCAGCAATCTGCGCGTCGACCCCATGCAGATTGCAGGAGCTGGACCAAAAGCACGGGTTCCTCTAGTTTCAGTTCCCGTTTCCCGCCCGAGGCAGTTTAAGAATCCCACTCAGTCTCTCCCAGGGCATGGCTCTACCCCCAGCCTCCCAAGAGGCTGGTAAGGTCGGCCCGGGAGTGCCAGCTAATAAACTTCCCTATTCCTTCCCTTTTACTTGTTTCTGTCTCTCAGTCTGTGTCAGCTGAGGTCAATGAGCTATCATCGGTATCGCGAGAACACATCAAATCTCGGGTTGCAGAAGTGCTTGATAAGTCAAGTTCTCTGTCTTCCAGCGAGTCACGTGGTTTCTTAGAGGACATCTCGGTGAATTGCACCTCCACTGTGGTGAGTAAGTAACCCGCTCGTTCATGCATGTCTATTATCTCTCTGTGTTATCTTAAGTTTCCAATGCCTGTATTCTATTTTTGGGAATCACCACCCAAAAAATGACTTATACTCCAGTCTTTGTCTCAGAACCTCTGGAACGAATACTAAAAGACCAGTTTAGAGCGAACATATAGATCATACTCAGTCTTTTTTGTCTACTCAGTCTTAAGGTTCCATTTAGAGGGGAAGTCTTTCTTACCTCCTAGAGGGAAGAGGATAAACTGAAACAGGCAAGCCTTTAGAGGTGTTATTCATGAAGAAGTTAAAATGTCTTTTGACTGTCTTTAGAAGATGACAGGAACACTGGTGTGTCCTATAGCCGCTGGATGAAGGTAGGTGGGATGAGAAAACTCAGGTGGAATCCTTTGTTCTTCTTGTGATTCATTTTCCTCCTTCATTGTGTGAATTTATCTCAGAGATAGGCTGGCAGTCCTTTTGCTACAAGATTTCAAAGGGTTCAGAGTCTTTGAAGGAAGGTAATACTAGTAACCTTTTGTATTCTTAAGGAGCTGACTCTTTGAAGCCTAATCCTTAAGCAATGATTCTAATAAGTTTCTTCAGGGAACTGAGGGGTCTTGAATTTTTATAGTTACAGGCCAGATACAAGAATTCCTGAATGCTTTAGGGACATCATGGTTACTATTTGGAGATCTGGAGATCTAGACATTCCATTTATTAGTTTGGTTTTATATAATGCCTCTTCTAACTCAAAGGATGGATGGCATAGTTTTGTCTCCTTAAAAAGAGAGACAAAGAGACAAACTTAGATATTTTTGGAGAAAATGTTTTGTTTCTTGACACCCTTCTGTGTGTCCAAGTATGTTGAATATGGATATCCCAGAATCTGGAAAGGCCTGGTCAAGATCATTTGGAATTAGAGTTATGGAAGGGTGTTTTTTTTTGGGGGGGGGGAGAACTGGATTATCTCAGGACTTATCATACTGTGGGTTCTCCTCTGCCTAGTTTAAAGAGAAGTGGAATTGGATTTAGGAAACCCATCACATGGCTTTTCCAGTCAATTACATATTGATGATCTCCAACTGGGTATCCCTTAAACTGGAAATAGATACTAAGATATATCATTAGAAAGTTTGCAATTAGCGTTGAGTAGTTAAAAAGTAGTGAGTGAAATGAAAGAGGGAACACTGCTCCTCCAACTTGAGTTTGCTGTTTTAAGGCTGTGGGTGTGGGGTGATCATAGTATATGTGTACATGCATGATTCAAGATTTGAGTCAATATATGTGCATCTCAGGTGACATTACCACACACTTCTGTGCTTTGAACAGTACAATTAACAGCTTTGAGTCTAACTAATTTCCTCAACTCTAGGCTTTTGAGATGAGTACTGAGTTCAAATACTGATTCTACTTTCATAATTATGTGGGCAAGGACTTTGATTAATTTTTATGAATCATTTTGATGTAAAATAAAGAGTGTTTTAGCTTTTAGATTGCTAAGAACCAGATCCCAATAGTTGAAATGTTGAAGCTCTGAGAAGTACAAACTCAGAGACATACAGGATGAGAGATAAAGGGAAACAAAGCAAGAAAAGAAGAGAAAAATGTGTGAGGTCCTACTGTTTTGGCTACTATTTTTCAACAAGTGAACCAAAGGTTTAGCAGAATCCACATCTCAGAGTCTGTGGGGAGAAAGGAAAGGAATCTCTTCATTCAATCTCTTCTGGTTCCCGGTTAAGATTCACATCATTGACAAATCATTCTCCAAATCTCTGGGTTACATCATCTCAGTGACTACTTGAGAATTTAGGTTTATTGGTTTGCAGTATGGCCTTTCCCAGTGCCCAGCTGCTCGTGAGGCGCCCAGGAGGCATGGCAGGTTCTAGCCCTGGCCTGCCATCCCTGCTGAGCCTCACAACAAGCCAGACCACCCTCCCCCACTCCATGGGGCCCGCCATTTTCCACATCCAGACTTCCCTCTGCGTCACAACTCCACCCAGCAGACCAGACTATCACAGCCCAGCTCACACGGCCACTAGCGGCCGCGCGGTTTATCAATAAATGCTTTATTTAGAGGTGACTACAACACTATGCCACCCGCGACGCGCAAGCCTGGCAAGCTGCTCGTGTAGTATTTGATATGCCAAATACCAGTAACATTTATATTAGGTCATTCCCGTGACCTAATATAATTGTTTGAGGCTCTTTATGTTCCTGGAGCAGGCGGATGCCTTTCTACTAGTATGAGACGGGACATATGGAAATATTACTGGTGCCCGCTCTAGCAAATAGATGATTAATAGGAAGATAGTGATAGTGATAGTGTGGCCTTTCATCTCAGAGCAGAAATCAAAGGCAATTCTGAGAAGATAAGCTCACTTGCATGATGTGAACTCAGATTTGATAGGGCCACTGGGTGAGGTAGGGCATCCACAAAGGGGCCTGTGTGAGGGATGTCTTTGAAAAGAAGCAGATGGCCAAAGGATTGGCAATTCACAAAACATTTGTGGCCAGTATCTGCATATTTCCTTGCTGAATTTTTTGTCAGAATTGCACTTGGGAAGTGTACTGTCTTCATAGTGCCTGTGGTTATAATAAGCACGTGAGCTCCTGGACTTTTACTTGAGTTGATTGTTCACTTGCCACTATTTAACATGTAAACATAGGCAAGTTACTTGGTTTAAGCCTCAGGGACATTGTTTTTAAATGAAGGATAATAGCCCCTATTTTATACAGTTGTTAGGAGAACTAAGTGAGGTAAAATGCTCAACACAGTTCCGTGTGTGATAAGTGGAAAGTAATAAATGTTAGTGATACTGTTGGTGTTGATGATGACCATGATGATGATGATGATGATGTGAATGGCTCAACAGTTAAAGCAGTTATTTTCCTTACTGAAGTTCAGACTTCCTAAAGCAATTGCTCTCCAGTGTCAATTAGATAAAATTGTCTATGTGAAAATCATTGGTATCTAGCTCTCTCTATTTTGCTTCCTGTTTCTTTCTTGTAGTTGAATTATATTAACTTTATTTCAGTCTCTCTGAAAATTTTGGTTGCTGGAAATTTATCCACTATCTGAACATGATAGTGGCAACTACTCTGAGAATATAATAATGCAGATTATCAGGCAGCACCATCTCTTAATAAATCTTGAGCCTAGTCTAAATTTTAATGATTTGGAGGTAGCCATAGTTGGCCAGTCAACCAAAGACACATCTACTTTATTAATAAGATTTTGTGGATCCCTTGTCTATTTATGCATCAGTAAGCACTTTAGTGAAGAATCACCCTCAGAACTGCCCATAAGCATTTTCAGTTGTTGGCTTCTGCAATATTCTTTTGTTTGTGTTTCAATCATTAGTGAACTGAGTGATTTTCATTACCCAGGACTGAAATGTATTTGCTTATAAATTACTAAACATATATAACTTTCTAAATCTACTTGATTTTAGATATGTGTTTTCTTCATGCAGACTATGAAACAGTCATTAAAAAAACTTAATGTGTGTGGTGTCGGACTGTTGTATGTATTAAACCCTATATTGATAGTATTGTATCACTGTATCACTGTCTTCCCATTGTTCATCGATTTGCTCTAGTGGGCACTAGTAACATCTCCATGAGTCCTGTCACAAGCAAGTGTAACCCAGGCATTTCCTTGCTCCAGGGACAGGAGGAGCCTGAAACCATTCTTCAGGTCATGGAACTGAGGTCCATAATTGTTACTAGTTTTTGGCATAACAAGTAAATAAAACACAGGTAGCTTGCCAGGCCTTACCGTGTAGGTGGCATAGTATCAGTAGAAGGCTATCATCTCGAGCGTTTACTGATGAAACTTAAAGGGGGAAGATCAGGTTTTCTCTTGGGTGGAGCTCTGAGGAAGTATGGAGTCTGGATGTTGAGAATGACTGACTGCATGATGTGTGGTTTGCTCTGGCTTCTATCTAGGCTTACTGGTATCAGTTAGAACCTGTCTAGAACTGCATACAATGTATAAATCTGAAATATCTTGGGAAGGACCTTATCCTAAAATCAGCATTCTCTAAGAATATCGCATGGCCAAGGGAGCTGTGGGTCTGGCGTGGGTGGGTCTCTCTCTTCCGGGGCAACTGGCATGGAGGCGGAGGAAAGGGCAAGGCTCAAAACTCCACTCCGAGTCCAGCCAGCATGGTCTCTCCCTGCTCATGAGAGCAAACCCTTGGAGCAATGTTGGATTCGGCCAGGGCCTGGCCGAGCCCCTTACCGGGAGGTCAGCTCCATGGGTTGCTTCCACATGGGGCGGCCGAGCAGCGCAGCTGTGGGTCTGAAGTGGATAGAGAACCATCCACTTCAGATAGTATTATAAATTTATAAAACACAGTGACAAAGAAAAGGCACAAAGATAATAGTGGGGAAGGGTGTGGTGATGAAACTTTATATACACAAACCCTATAATGAACAGTACTATAAATTATAGTGCTAAAATTTTAAAAAGTATTTACTAAATTCCTAATCTACAGAACAAATCCAGCAACTCCAGTGCCATTGTGCTGGGCTTATGTGTGAGAGCTGCCTTCGACTAAGAACAACAATCAGGGCCAGAGCCATAGTACAATAGGTAGAGTGCTTACCGGTCACATGGTCAACGGGGGTTCAATCCCCAGCACCACTTATAGTCTCCTAAGCAATGACAGGTGTGGTCCTTGAGCAAAGAGCCAGGAGTGAGCCCCTAAGCACCTCCGGGGGTGCCCCTGCCGAGGTAAAAAGGGAAAAAATGAAAAGAAGCACAAGAGCCAGGGTACTTCCAGGAGGAGGTACATAAAGCAATTCTCAAGCATGGCAGAATTTCATCGTTCTCTTCATCTACTCATTAGCCTGTAAATCCCCTTCACTCAGTTCAAATGACCTAATTTGGTATTCAAAAATAGATAAATATAGACTACTGAGTTGCTCCAGAATCTCAGTTATTTACCTGGATAAAGGAGACTAATTCTGTGTTATTTCCAGGAAAATAATCTTAACAGATACATGCAGCCACATATCAAGAAGGTGCCAGTGATTGATTAAACCCATGGGTTTATAGCATTCAGCTGATTTAGTTTTTTGGTCAGGACACATCTCTCTCTAGCAATGGTTAAGACACTGAGACTCAATTTCTTTCTAAGATAGGTTGATTTAATAGAGTGACACAAATAGAATAAAAATAGAAAAATAAATAAAATTGGTTGATAAAAACAAAATGAAAGTAAAATAGATAATTAAAAATTGATGATGACAGTGCCCATAAATGCACTTCATGGATATTCTTTGGATCATCTCTATAACTCTGAGTGGTACACAGTATCACACGAGCTCCATAAGTGGGAGTTACCGTGATGTTTGCTGAAAATGCTGCTCTGTGGACTCCAGAAAGCATCTTCACTCCCAGTACTTGGCACTACTTCTGGAAAATAGTACAGTCTCATCTGCTCTCCTGAGGCACCAACATCTTTCCTTTTACATTCTCATGCCAGACATATTCGCGATGCCCTGACATCTTGGACAGCATAAGGAGATTGGTCCATCATTCTTTCCTTTTTTTTCTAAAAGAGATGTGATACATGGCATTTTGTCCGACATTATTTAGAGAGCATGCTCTTGCTCTACCCAAGATTTGCTTAACGAAAGGGCGCAGATCAGGAACTGCTCTCTAAATCAGTATATTTCAAAATGCATTGCAAACATTTAATGCATACACAAAAACAAAAGCAATAGTCATCCCCTTCCCAATCTTTCAAATACTCCTGTATTATTCCCTCTGATTTAGGTGTTGGATTTTCACTGAAATTATTGGGAGCAGTAGAAATTCAAGCTGTTCTTCATGTAATAATTGTTTGGTAACACTGTCTATTTTTTAAAAACCTGTGATCAGTTATATCCATGCTTGATCAAGACAAGACAATCATCCTGCAGGAAGGTAAAATTTCCACACAGAAGTTACTTCCTTTAGCTGTATTTTTTCTAGTTGTGTTTGGGTGGCAAGTTTATTTAACTCAGGATGCATTGCTTTCTGAATTATCACATGCAAAACAACTCTTCAGTTTTGTTACACAATTAGGTGGAAGCAACACTGGAGTGGTAGTTACTGACATAAAAAAGCACTTCATCACAAGGAATTCCTTGTAGTACATCGTGTGCTAAATTTCTGAATCCATCCAGAGAAACATCCCAGACACACAATTAGTTATTCTTGTCCCAAAGTGGCATGTTTGTTTAGCTAAAAAACATAACCTTATACCATCTACTAGTCACACTTTTTATAAAACAGGCTATGTTTTATAAAAGGTGCAGTTTTCTTTATATATATATATATACGTATATATATATGCAACACTGTTCTCTGTGTATAAGTGATTCATACTTGTTTCATCTTCATGAACAGAGAAGATGTATAAATTAACTGACTTCCCAAATTACTCTGCTACAGGCACAGACCCTGCTGCAGGGAGACTTAGCCTTCTTAGGGAGAAGATATACTTATCTGCTCCCTGGAAGAGACTGAGTTTGAGCTTGCTATTTTAAGGTGCTCTCCTTTTTTATAAAAAATTATTTTATTATATCACTGTGAGATATACAATTACAAAGACATTCATGACTGTTCACAGTCATACAGTGTTCCAGAACCCATCCCTCCCCAATGCCCATTTCCCACCTCCAATGTCCCCAGATGCCTCTATAGCAGGCACTTTTCCCCTCTCTCTCTCTCTCTCTCTCTCTCTCTCTCTCTCTCTTCCTTTAAACATTGAGGCTTGCCCTACATACATTTAAGGGTCATCATGTATATTCCTTTGCCTACATCCAATGCTCAGTTCTAGTCTGGTGTTACCAATTCCAACAATTAGTAGAACACTGGTATATATTTATATCCCACAAATTCAGTCATTCTACGTCTGTCCTTTTCTTTATGACTAATTTCACTCATCATGATAATCTCCATGCTCCATCCATTTGTAGGCAAATCTCATGACTTTGTTTTTCTTGACAGCAGCATAGTATTTCATTGTGCAGATATACTATAGTTTCTTTACCCAGTCTTCTGTTCTTGTGGAGGACTCAGACTATTTCCAGAGTTGGGCCATTGTGAATAGTACTGCAATGAATATAGAGGTGCAGATAGTGTTTCTGCTCTGTGTTTTGGGTCTTCAAGGTATATTCCCAGGAGTGGTATTGCTGGGTCAAATGGGAGCTCAATATCAAGTTTTTGGAGGAATGTCCATATTGTTTCCAAAAGGGCTTTACCAGTTGGCATTCCCACCAACAGTGAATGAGAGTTTCTTCCCTCCTAACCCCTCTCCCCGCATCCATGCCAGCACTGGTTGTTCTTGCTCTTTTGGATGTTTGTCAGTCTCTGAAGGTGCTCTCCTTTGGGAATTCAAAACTTAGGCCACCATGATTAGTGCTGTGATTTACTCTTGACTCTGCTCAGAGATAACTCCTGGCTGTGCTCAGGGGCCTGGGATACCATCTAGAGTTCTGGGGAGCAGACCTGAGTCAGCCATGTGCAAGGCAAGAGACTTACCCACTGTGTTATCTCTCAGTAATGAGACTCTGGAAATCTCCTTCTTGTAGGAAGAGCTGGATGGCGCAGGAAGTAGACTTGTCTGTCAGATTGCTGGGAGAAAGGGGATTGGCTGCATGACCTTTCAGAGTTTTCTGAGGCTATGGAAGAGAACATTGAAGGCTTCTGTATTTGTATCCCACCGAGTCAGGTGCTGAGATAGTTTGCAAACTGAGTGCAAGTCAGAATCACCTGCAGAACCTACTAAACACTTCAATGCCTGTCTCAGACCACAGACTCTGATTCAGAAACTTTGTCATTTGGAAGAAAGAAGAGGGATCATTTATTTTGTAAACTTTAAGAACTAACTTTGATTAATGTTAATGAAAGCATAGCATGGCCCCATTGCCACAACCCAGCACAATTAAGATTTCTATCATCAGAAGCATTTCTGCATACACTTGGTGCTCAGCACTCCACCCCCCAAACTATGGGCCTTGGGAAGACACTGATCTGTCACTGCACTTAGTGCTTTTTCTAGTACTTTAGAAATGGAATCCCACGCTATGTGTTATTTTGTCCCGTTTTTGGATATTCATTCCTCCATTCACTGATAAAAACAAAGTTTTGGAGGCATGGACCTGCTTTGCCCTCTGAGAACTAAGGTAGTTATATCTCCATGAAGTGTATTACTTGTAAGAACTGCCTGAGACATGGTTGAAGAAGAGCCATGGCCACTCAGGACCTTTATGGCATGGTCAAGAGTTTGGGTTTTCCCTTGAGAGATGATAAAACATGAGACACAACATTCACTTGGGTGTTTCAGAAAAACTCACCCCGATGTCTGTCAGCAAACTGTGGGTGGGGTGCTGGTGGTGGGAGAGGGTGAGTAGCCCCCCATGCGTGTCAGCACCACCGCTGGGACCCAGCACTCTCACCCTCAGTTCTGATTTATGGTTGGTGCCATATAGTTTTTTTATGCAAAAGAAAGATAAAAGAAATCCACTTATTTGTATTATTGCCATCTTGCCTTCTGAATGCTTCCTTTCTTCTCCTGCCTTCCGTAGGTGGTGGAATGTGGTCAGGGTTGGGTATACTCTGGATCCTTCCCATATCTGAGGAGTATCCTTCCAAGGTGAACTCCTTCTTGATCCACCCCAGGAAAGTGTCATTACCACATAGTCTTAGGGCAGTTTTTGCTTCATCTTCATCTATTCTTTCATCCTTGGAGCACTTGTCATGAGCAGGCAAGAGCTGGGCACATAGCAGTGAAATAGCACCCTCCCCACTTCCTCATCCATAAGGAGTCAGATATTCCTTTCTTCAAACCTTAGGCTGAAAGTGTTACGGTCTGCCAACTTTTTATTTTCTTTTTGGGTCACACCCGGTGATGCTCAGGGATTACTCCTGGCTCTGTACTCAGGAATTACTCCTGGTGGAGCTCAGGGGACCATATGGGAGACTGGAGATTGAACCTAGATCGGCCGCATGCAAGTCAAACTCCCGACCGGCTGACTATCGCTCCAGCCCAGGGTTTGCTAACTTATTCTACAAGCGGTCTACTTGGGAATATTTTGGGCCGTGGGAGGCATTTGGTCTGTTGCAGCTCCTCAGTTCTGCCAGTGTTCTTTTAAAGCAGTTGCAGACCATGAAAAGAAGGGTCTTTGCTGACAGTGCCCCAGTAAAACTTGTTCTAAACACAGAACTCTGTAATCCATGTATCTTCCACTGATCATGATTTAGTTTATCTATCACTTAAAAATATGAAAGGGGCAAGGGAGATAGTTCAATAGATTCAGTAAAAGCCTTGCATGATGGAGGACTAAGTTTAACCCCTGGTGCCACATGGTCCCCTGAGCATCCCAGAACACCGACCCAGCAGTAGTCTCTTAGCACTGCTAGGTGCAGTCCAAAACAAAACAAAGAAAACAAACAAAAAATATTTTTAAAAGTAATTAGAGAGCTAGTTCAAAGGGTTAGGTGCAGACTTTTTGCAAGTTGGAACTTCAAGTTTGATTCCTGGCACCAGTTATCCCCAGGAGTGACCCCATAGCCCTGAGCTAGAGGTACTGCTAGCTCTGTGCTCAGGGATCACTCCTGGTGGTGCTTACGGATCATTTAAGATATTACAATAGAACCAAATTGATTATAAGCAAAACAGCACCCCTATCCCAAGCTGTATTATCTCTTTGGCCTCTGAAGCCCATTTTAATGCCAATTCTGGTCACCATTCATCAATCATGTCTTCCTCCACTCTACATCAAACAGGCCTCCATTTCTACTATCTGAATAATTTTACTGCAAACTAAACACTGGAACTGTGTCCTCCTGTTTGTCCTCTCTGGTGTCTCAAGAATTGTGCCCTGCGTAGAATCTAATCTGGGGACTGACATCCTCTTCTCTTCCCTTTTAATCTTCCCCTGGCCCACCCCCTCAAGTAACCCACACCCACAGCCTGCCCTTTGCAGAGGCTTTCTCCAGGCAATGCTCCTTGGTCCCCCTGTGCCTTCCCTGGCTAAGATTCTAATCTCTCTTCTTGCTTATATCTGCTTGCTTTAGAGACTCAGTTCCCAAATTTTTCTGATGCTCAGGCAAAATTCAGCGTACCTTCTGATGGGTCCGAGTGTACTATGTGACTGACCCTCAACCACTTGAGGGTGTGGCTAGGCTGGGAAAATATCCAGGGCAGTGTTGAGATACTACTAGAGGCTTTGTGGATATGTTAACTAGTTATCAAACTTTGAAACCATTTTTATAGACTTCATAATGTATCGTATATCACCTTCTTTGAGACTTTTATCACCTAATTTGTTAATGCCACACTTAAAACTAAAGTTTATAAAGGAACTGCAAATCAGGCATAGTCAATTTTTAGTATAGTTCTTCCCCTTCCTCCCAACTATATAAAATAACACTCAGGTTTCTGTGTTATCCACTGGGGTTTCTGGTAGACGGTGGTGAGTTTTCCTTGGAGTAGCACTAACCACCCTAACCAGTTGTAACCACAGGATGTTTCTGAGGGGCAAGTGAGTCTCTTTCTTTGACAGATGTAGCAGTTGCAACATTAGGCTTCCCAAGATTGCTTGAAGACAAAAGCTATACCTGAGAACTTGGTCTTGGGGCTATGTGCATTTGCATTTTGGATGCAGCTTGCCAGCTTTGATTGTGAACTCAATCTGGGTTTGCAATTCTAGCCGTAGGTAGGTGTGGAATGGTGATGGGCCTCTCGCCAGCCCAGCAGCGGTGACCTTTAGCGCCTGCCTCCCAGCTCCTGAATAGGATTTCTTGTTAGTTAGTGCTCACAGCCCCTTTCAGGCTCTCTCCGTCTATCAGTCATTCCCTTAAAAACAGTGACACTTATTATAGATGGCAAACAAATGGTTGGGAGCTAGGCAACTCCAATTATTAAGCTCAGCATGTGAAATTATTTCATCAGCGCTTACAGGACTGAAGGGCAGTATGGGAAAAGAAATAGCACCCTGTCTGATCCCCAGAATGAGTTCTTTTCAGGATAGAAAAGAGCTTATATTATCTATTGTGGCAGGAAGCAGAGAGAAGGGATTCTTTCCATGAGAAAAGGACTAGAAGAGAGGGACGAGAGATGGGAATTCCAATCGAAGTCAGTTCCCGATTTTCAGCTTAAATTTTGTGTAATTTAGGTTCCCCCACAATAATCTAGCCCCATTGTTCTTTGTATCTTTTGTCTTTGTTGTTATCTCTGTGAGAGCCACACCTGAAAAGGTTCACGTACATACAATATGGAGGATTGAACTCCGGGCTTCCCGCATACAAGTCCTGTACTTTCTTACTTAAGCCACATATCTGGATCCTATTGTGTATCATTTTTGTTCACTTTGGGGGCCACACTCAGGGGTGGTCAGGGTTTCCTGCTGGCTCTATTTTCAATGACCACTTCTGTGGGGCTTCAGGAATTGTGGTGCTGAGGATGGAACCCACATCAGCTACATGCAACGCCAGCATCTTACCATCTATACTATCTCTTGACCTCATTTTCTGTTAATGTGTGTGTGTATGTGTGTGTGTACCTATGTGAACAAGCTTACCACTGGGGTAGCAAGAAGGGCTGCCATGATCTTGCCTGGCACATAAGAGACTTGGAGGATTTGAACTCATGATCAAACTTTTGCAAAGTTGCAAGGCAAGAGTATGAAACCTCTGTACTACTCCTCTGGACCTAGGTATCCTTTGAAATCTCTAAGATATTGGGTTCTAGAATTAGAGACTTTGTTGAATGACAGGCTTAGCTAGCTTGGGAGCTTTGCTCACAGCTTAATCTATTTACATGTTCTTAAGCCAAGGTTCATTCTAATGAGATCTTTCTTCTATGTAAACACTGATAGAGGGTGTGGCAGTTACAGAAGTCACCTTGGCTCTGAATGAGAAACTTCTGACTTATTATTTTACATCTACTAAGACTTCTATGTTATCTAGATTGGGCACAGCTCCTCTTTATATCCACTGCACCCAGCATGGGACAGTTAGAATTTACCAGGAGACTGCCACCCCTGGCTATGTTGAGACTATCAGTAAGAAGGATCATACCAGTTTGCCCTCAAGCAGGCAAACGTGACCCTTTTGGTATATGGAGAACAATATACTTAGAATCAACCTTGTGTAGATAATAGATAAGAAAGACCTTGTGGGTGCTAACTAGATTACATGATGCCCATGAAATTAAGATGTATTACTTTATACCAGCTCCCTCTCTCTCTCTCTCTCTCTCTCTCTCTCTCTCTCTCTCTCTCTCTCTCTCTCTCCTCGTGTTTTACATAAGCGATAATGTAAGAGATCTCAGAAGAAGGGATTAGTCCTTGGTGCAATCCTCTGTTTATATCTGTAGTAGGGTGTGGCACCACCATTCTACACTCTTCTACTATCTAGAAGCTGTTTAGGGTTCTTTGTTGTCAGGACCCTCCCTGTCAACAGTTAGGATTACTTTGGTGTATATGAGGGGACTGATTTGAGGCACTTGCCCCCTTATTTTGGGTAGGACTCCTCTCAGGTGAGATCCTCTCTCTTTGGTGGGAGACTTGGGCTCTCATGTATGGTCTAAGTTCTGACCAGAGCTAGAGTTCTTTCATTATATTGGATTGCGGTGGTAGAGCTTTTGTACTATTAAAAACCTTTTTGGAACTGCGCTGGACTCATGAGTTTTCATCCGTTCCCGGCGGCCTTGGAGGTAGAAGAGAACTTCTGTCCTGATACTGTCGGGGACCCCGGCGGCTCCCGACAAGACATTATTGTCTGCATCAGCCTGCATTCATCCAGACCATTGCAGTCACTGAAGATTAAAAATGCCTCATTTTAAAGTAGTTTCAGCCACCAAGACTTGGGTCACAATAGTGCTTCCTCTGGGCACACAGATACATTTTTTCATTGTTAAGAAAACATAGACACATTTTTAAAAATGATTTTATGTTCACTACAAATTGTCTCTTTCCTAATAGCATCTATTGTGCAATGTGTGCTTATGGGCAGAAGCATGAACTGGGAAACAGAATGACTGGACAATGCACTGAATTAGTACATTTGAACTAGTATATTTGAACTAGCCAGAGTGCACAGACAGATGCCCACCATAGTAACCACTGCCTTCTCATCATTTAAAGCTTCTTTTGGTTATTACTGAGTAGGAGCCTTCTAGAGTGAACCCTGATGGGGAGCAGAAGGGTCAGAGCCTTTGCTCCCATCAGCCCACAGACCGAGGAGCATCTACAAGGGTACCCTCAGCTATACCCTCCAAATCTAACCCCCTCTACCCAGAGGGAGTTGCTTAAAACACGATTTGAAAAGACTTTTGGTTCTCAGGAACCTCTCCTATTCTTTTGTAAGAGAAATAAATGATCTCTCTCCTTTTGGATAAGAGCATTTGAAGAAATGCATACTCTGTGTGAAACAGGAGGCTACCACTTCTAAAAAGATCATATTGAATTTGCGTCTCTAAAAACATACAGAGGCAGACTAAAATCAAATACCTTCATTAAATCAAACTGTGCTTGCTTAACTGCTCTCCTGAAAACCCCTTTTACATTTCTGCATTTGACTCTTGCAGTCCTCATTATCTCTCCAAGTGCATTTTGAGCTCAGCATTTTCTAATTAACCACATTTGAACTACTCATGTAGTGCACAGACAGCTGAGGTTGGTTTACCTTGTGGGATTGTGGGAATGATGAGGGGTTTGACACACTTTTTATGGTTCATGAGAGCCTGGCCCGGTCTCAGATCTAAGCAGGCTTTCTGAAGACTTCTGTTTGGGCTCTTTCTCCCGTTTTGTCCGAGCTTAGGTCTGTGGGTATGTTGTTTCTGGAGGAAACTGGTTTCTGGCCCTGTACAAAATTCCAGAATTTCATGACTTAAATAATGGTGCCTGGAGGGACAGAAAGGCTAAGCGGGGCCCAGGGTAAGTAGTGGGGACCCCAAATTGTTCATCTTCCTGTGACTGCTCAGGATGACAGCTTATTGTTCTATTTTCATTTGATCTCCAAGATTAAAAAATAGTTTATTGTCTCCTTTGTTTTGATTTTTTACTTTTTCTTTCCTATTCTGACAGAAACAAAGAAGAGAGAGAGGAAAGAAAGGAAGGAAGGAAAGAAGGAAGTAAAAAAGAAATAAAGAAAGAAGGGAGGATGAAGGAAGAGGAAGGAAGGAAGGAAGGAAGGAAGGAAGGAAGGAAGGAAGGAAGGAAGGAAGGAAGGAAGGAAGGAAGGAAGGAAGGAAGGAAAGAAAGGAAGGAAGGTAGGGAGAAGAAAGGAAAGAAGAAATGGAAGGAAGGAAGGGAAAGAAAGAAGAAAGGAAGGAAAGAAGGAAGAAAAGGAAGGAAGGAAAGAAAATAAGGGAAAGAAAGGAAGGTAGGGAGAAGGAAGGAAGAAAAGAAAGGAAGGTAGGGAGGAAGGAAGGAAGAAAAGGAAGGAAGGAAGGAAGGAAGGAAGGGAAAAGGAAGAAAGGAAGGGAGGAAGGAAGGAAAGGAAGGAGAAAGGAAGGAAAGGAAAAGAAGGAAGGAAGGGAAAGAAGGAAGGAAAAAGGAAGGAAGGAAAGGAAGGAAGGAAGGAAGGAAGGGAAAGAAGGAAGGAAAGAAAAGAAGGTAGGAAGGAAGGAAGGAAGGAAGGAAGGAAAGGAAGGAAGGAAGGAAGGAAAGGAATGAAGGAAGGAAAGAAAGGAAAGAAGGAAGGAAGAGAGGAAAGAAGGAAGAAAAGGAAAGAAGGAAGGAAGGGAAAAGGAAGGAAGGAAGTAAGGGAGGAAGGAAAGGAAGGAAGGAGGGAAATAAAGGAAAGAAGCGAAAGGAATGAAGGAAGGAAGAAAAGGAAAGAAGGAAGGGAGGAATGGAAAAGGAAAGGAAGGAAGGAAGGAAAGAAGGAAGGAAGGGAGGGAAAAGGAAGGAAATTTTTTTGAAAGACATGTTCTTCAGCACCCTAACCAAGGGCAGGTTATTCCTAGAAAACCAGAGTGAACCACAACTTGACTTTGAACCAGACACAGCCAAGAAATGAGATTTTTAAAATATTCTGATCAGGGGCTTGGAAAACCTAAGATTTAAAACTTGAGCTCAGAGGAGTATGATTAACTTGGAGCGGATATGGTAGTCTTAGCCATGTAATTTTAGACATTCTAATTGGTAGTTTAAAAATAGCGGCACCTCAGCCTTCTCTTCTATGTTATTCTTTTGTTTCTTCCTGATTGTGTGTTGTAGTCAGAAGAGTCTTAAGGTTTCTGGGGAGGCCCAAGGAGCCACGATCTAGGGGTGCCCAGCTTCTGCCTCCCAGCTTTGCCTTGAATAACAAGGGCATTAAAATTTTGCGCTTTCTTAGAAAACTCCTGCTCTGACTCAAATGTTTCCTTTTCCTTCTGTAATAAGAGGTGCTGATGGGATAGAGTTCCATGGTGATATTCAATTAAATCCATTTCTGGGCAGCTGAAACTTCTAGCCAAATGCTACCATTTTCTTGCCAGGTAATCAGTGCCTTAGACTTGGCGTCAAGGAAGAAAAAACATTGATTACAAAAAAAAAGCACCCTGTTATTCACCATTTTTTTTCCATCTAGGAGTGTGTGTGGCAAAGTCCCCTGATCTGTGCCCAGCGTTTGTTCCTCTTCCTGTTCTCCCTCATTTGGCAGTTAACATATATCTAAACCTGGATTTCCTTTTACATTTCTGTGGAGTACAGTGTTGCAGTACACTGTGCTCCACAAGATGCCCAGAGCCTCGGCATCTTGCCTGGAGTTACGTCCTGCAGTCCACTTAGTAGTGAAGGGCAGGAGGACAGTTTGATATGTGGCAGTATATCTTACCATGTATTCTATGATAGCTGGTATAAATATTTTCTCTCATGCTATCACATCATTGTGGGACTAGCTAGATCTTACCAGCATATTTACCTGACCATATTGGATCTCTAAGAAATTAGACAGAAAAATGTGCCTCCAAGCAAGCATGTGCGACTCTCTAATAAGTCTAAAGACAAGAATCTTGTGAAGATGGAGACATATATACCTGGCTATAGAATGTCCATTGGTACAGATACATGCCCTTTCCCCAACTCTACCCTGCAGGGGTACTTCCAAGGCAGACCTTTGCTGGGCAACATTAACATTTCAATGGAACTAGGTAAGGCCCTGGGAGAAGTGACTTGAAGGGAATTGACCTTAACTGCTTTCCTTTGTGTGGGCAGTCTGAATTGAGAAGTTATAAAAACGGTATGCTTTTTTGTCTACTGCCTCTCCTCTCCATTCTCTTTCCTGTTAGGCCTTAGCACTTAGTGGCAGCCATCTTGGCCTAGAATTTTAAACCTACACATGGCCCAGCTAGGAACCTAAATTCTGGAGAATTTAGGTTATGGAGGAAAACTAAATTCTGGAGTTTTCCTATTGTTGGATTGTATGCCAGAACAAGTGTGAGTAAAGCCTTTTTCAAACTTCTCTGGATTCTTGCATCTTTCTCCATTGGCCAGCAGCCAGTTCCCTGGGGCAGGATCCCTGACCCTGCTCCTGGATTTTGTCGGGGGTGCCCAGCATTCCCTGACAAGTGGAGGTCCCACCAAGTTTTCTGCCCCTGCTCCTGGATTTTGTCGGGGTGCCCAGAGTACCCTGACAGCACAGGAAGTTGTTTCTCCTTCCCTGTCTCCAGCCTGAATGTTTCTCCTGGTACCACACTGCCTTGGTAAGCAGGACAAATGCTTAGGGAGGTGGCATCTTTGTGGCAGGACCAACCTCCCCTATCCCACAGCAGAAGGTTTGTTGGGAGCCAGACTAGGGAATTTTAACTTACAATTTTTTTAATTGAATCACTGTGAATTACAGAGGTACAGAGAGTTATTCAAGATTGAGTCTCAGGCATACAAGATCCTGACATCAATCCCTTTGAGCTAAGGGCTCATGACAGCAGGAAGGCAATTGCTCTATATTGTTTGAAGAGTCGGATGTAACCTATTAACAAGTACAGCTCACAAACAAACTGTTCGAGCTCCAGAAATCACTACCTCCCTCTCCAGTTGTGATTGAACATCATAACAGAACCAATTGTTTTCTGTGACCTAAAGCCTGCTCAACCATTAACTAGTTTATTTTGCTTCTGTACCTTGCTTTTGCTGATCACAGCACCTACAGCCCCTTTTCCCTGTAGCTGTTGACTGACTAGGATTTTTGCCTTTATTTTTTTATTTATTTTTATTTTTTATTATACCACCGTGAGACATACAATTACAAATTTGTTCATAATTGGTTCTTGGTAATACAGTATTCTAGCACCCATCCCTCCACCAGTGCCCCATTTCCACCACCAATGTACCCCACCCCCTCCCGCCCACCCACAGGCTGCCTCAACAGCAGGTAGCCCCGTTTCCTCTCACTCTTTGTCTCTCACTCTCTGTCTCTGCATCTCTCTGCCTCTTCTTTTACACATTGTGGCTAGCCCCTGCAGATATTTAGAGTTTATCACTTAAGTCTCTTTGTGTATATTCAATGGTGAGTTTTAGTCTGCCATTACCATTTCCTAGACACTTAGTAAAACACTGGTATCTATTTATATCCTATTAATGAATGCAGTCATTCTATATCTGTCCTTTTCCTTCTGACTAATTTCACTCAGCATGATAGTCTCCATGTCCATCCATTTGCAGGTAAATTTCATAATTTCATCTTTTCTGACAGCTGCATAGTATTCCATAGTGTAGATGAACCACAGTTTCTTTTGCCGTCCTCTGTTCTCAGGCATTTAGGTTGTTTCCAGATTCTAGCTATAGTGAATAGCACAGAGATGAATAAAGAAGTACAGATAGTGTTTATCCTACGTGTTTTTCGGTCTCTCGGGTATATTCCCAGGAGTGCTATTGTTGGATTAAATTGGAGCTCAATGTCTAGTTTTCAGAGGAATGCCCATATTGTTTTCCAAAAGGGCTGGACCAGCCGGCACTCCCACCAATAGTAGATGAGAGTCCCTTTTCCCCCACATCACGTCAGCACCGGTTGTTCTTGCTGTTTTTGGATGTGTGCCGGTCTCTGTGGTGTGAGATACTTCATTGTTGTTTTGATTTGCATCTCCCTGATGATTAAAGATGAAGAGCACTTTTTCATATGCCTTTTGGCCATTCGAATTTCTTCTTTTTTTGGAAGCTTCTGTTCATTTCTTCTCCCCATTTTTGATGGGGTTGGCTTTTTTTTTTCTTCTGAAGGGCTACCAGTGCCTGATATATCCTGGATATTAACCCCTTGTCAGATGGGTATTGGGTGAATATCCTTTCCCACTCTGTGGATTGTCTTTGTATCTTAGTCACCGTTTCTTTTGAGGTGCAGAAGCTTTTCAATTTTATATAATCCCATTTGTTTATCATTGCTTCCATTTGCTTGGTCAGTGGTGTGTCGTCTTTAAAGATACTTTTTAGTTTCGATGTCGTAGAGCGTTTCTCCTATGTTTTCTTCGATGTACCTTATAGATTCATGTCTGATGTTGATATCTATAATCCATTTGGATCTGACTTTTATGCATGGCATTAAAAGAAGTTCTAAGTTCATTTTTTTTACATGTAGCTGCCCTGTTTTCCCAGCACCATTTGTTGAAGAGGCTTTCTTTGCTCCACTTAATATTTTTTTGCTCCTTTATCGAGGATTAAGTGGTTGTATATTTGAGGGTGTGTTTCAGGATATTCAGTTCTATTCCTTAGGTCTACGGGGTCTGTCTCTATACCAATACCACACTGTCTTAATTACAACTGCTCTGTAGTAGAGCTTGAGGTTGGGGAAAGTGATACCTCCCATCTTCTTTTTCCCAAGGATTGCTTTAGCTATCCATGGGGGTTTATTATTCCATACAAATTTCAGGAGTATTTGTTACCATTTTGATAATGTTAATCCTTCCAATCCATGAGCAGGGAATGTGTCTCCATTTCCTCAGGTCCTCTTTTATTTCCTGAAGTAATGTTTTGTAGTTTTCTTTGTAGAGATCCTTTACATTCTTTGTCAAACTGATTCCTAGGTATTTGATTTTCTCTGGTGCAATTGTGAATGGGATAGTTTCTTTAATGTTTCTTTCTTCTCTTTTCGCTGTTTGTATATAGAAAGGCCATTGACTTTTGGGTATTGATTTTGTACCCTGCCACTCTACTATAGGAATGTATTATTTCTAGGAGCTTCCTGGTAGAGAGTTTTGGGTTTTCCAGGTATAATATCATGTCATCTGCAAATAGTGACAACTTGGCTTCTTCCCTTCTATCCGGATGCCCTTAATGTCTTTTTCTTCTCTGATAGCTATGGCAAGTACTTCCAGGACTATATTGAATAGAAGCAGTGAGAGTGGGCAGCCTTGTCTTGTCCCTGATCTTAAGGGGAAGGCTTTCAGCTTTTCCCCATTGAGAATGATGCTCACTGTGGGCTTGTAGTAGATGGCCTGGATTATATTGAGGAAGGTTTCTTCAATTCCCATTTTACGGAGAGCTTTTTATTATGAGCGGGTGTTGAATCTTTTCAAATGTCTTCTCTGCATCTATTGATATGATCATATGGTTTTTATCTTTCTTTTTGTTGATATGATGTATTATGTTGATTGATTTGCGGATGTTGAACCATCCTTGCATTCCCGGGATGAATCCCACTTGGTCATGGTGTATAATCTTTTTGATGACTCCTTGGATTCTATTTGCTAGTATTTTGTTGAAGATTTTAGCATCTGTGTTCATCAGGGAGATTGGTCTGTAGTTTTCCTTTTTTGTGACATCTCTGTCTGCTTGGGGGTATCAGGGTGATATGTGCCTTGTAAAAGCTATTTGAGAATGTTTCTGTTTCTTCAATTTGCCAGAAGAGCTTGAAAAGAATTGGGAGTAGGCCCTCTTTAAAGGTTTGGTAGAATTCACTGGTGAATCCATCTGGACCTGGGCTTTTGTGTTTGGGGGAGACTTTTGATTACCGATTCCATCTCCTCGATGGAGATAGGTTTGTTGAGGTATTCCAAATCGAATGGATGCTCCTTTGTACACAATTTCCTTCTTTGATCTCGCTGCCTGAAGAATTATGTCTCTGTCTATGGCATCCATTACTTTGACTAGGATGTGTCTTGGAAACTTTCTATTGGGGGTCTCTTCTTGCTGACGCTGGCGTCGGGCTTCTTGGAACTGGATGCCTTCATCCTTTAACTCGGGGAACTTTTCAGCTAGGATGTTTTTAACAGTTTTAATTTCCTTGGGGTTACTTTCCTGTCCCTCTGGACTCCAATGATTCTTATGTTGTTCCGCCTGGTTTCATCCCATTGTTCTCTGTTCTGTTGCTGATCCATTTTCCGGTCTTTTCCATCTTATGTAGTTCTCTGAGTGCTTTCTGCAAGCTCATCTTCAGTCTCACTGATTCTCTCCTCTGCTGCTGTCATCCTACTGTTGAGAGCCCCTATTGTGTTTTTCATTTCATCTACTGAGTTTTTAAGCGATGATATTTCTATTTGCATGGCTCTCATTTCTGCTCTCATTTCCTCCTGTAATTTATTGACTGCCCTTTCAACTGCTTCGTTTATGTTCTCCTGTATTTTATTTGACATCTGTTCCATTTTTTCGTTGAGCTTATTAAATATCCTACCAATTTCTTCTCTAAATTCATTGTCAGAGAGATTATGCATGTCTGCATTCTTTTTTTGAGTCTTCAGGGTTGATTTCTTCATCTGTTCTTCGAACTGGGGATCTGCGTTGTTTCCCCATGGTGTTGCAGTGTTCAGGGATAGATTCCTCTAGCATACTGTTTCTTTTTCTGGCGGATATTACCTTCTCTTGGTGTTGAATTTCCTAGCTTTTGTATTAATAAGCTGCCACGTGACTGGCAGCCCGCTCGGCCAGCCACGCACCCCAGGGAGAATCGGATTTTTGCCTTTAAAAACACATCCCTGACTGTCCTTAGGGATGCCAGTTCTTTGAGGTGCTCGTGCTGCCACAGTTCCTGGCTTTAATAAAGACTCCCTAATTGGGCCTCTCTGAGTGATTGTTTGTCTCTAGGGAAACTCTCTTGTAACACCTTCACCAGTGTCTGCTTCCCTCCACCAGGGTCCCCACTGGGAATCTTACAGTCCCCCATATTGTCCATCTATAATGGTTTATAATCCTACTTTGAATTTTACTAACATGGAATCATGTATTTTTTCTACCCATAAGGACACAGAAACCCAAGTGCTATGAAGCCCAGAGCACCCAGAGGGGCTCTGCTAGGTGGAGCATGCTTGGCAAGACAGGAGGGACAATTTTCCCCATCTGTGCACCCAGGGATCCAGATTGGGGGGCACACTACTGCCTTCCTGTTCTGTCCCCTGGGGCTGACCGCCTATGCCATCAGGCACTTTCTACAAACAGGCCAGAAGGAAAGTGCCAGGGTAGTTTTTCTTGCAGAAGTAGAAGCTGAGGCTCCTCTTCTCTTTCTTGCAAACTCTGGAAACACCACAGGGGCATGAGCTCTAGTCTGCTCAGTGTCTTCTCCAGGGCTTCCCCCAGGAACCCAGATTCCAGCACTGGTGGGAAACAGTCCAGTTTCCTTTTCCCAGGGGACCCAGGGCGGTGAGAGGGTGTAGTGAAACCATTGTTGGAGCTAAACACCTTGGTGGTTTATTTTCCTTCTCTACAAGGCACCAGGCAGGGCCTGAAAATGCCAGAGAATTCCCTGAAAATCAGAGCAGCCCGTGGCCATATGGAATAAGCCCTGGTTTTCTGGCTCCATATTGACTGACCAGCTCAGTCTTTCTTTGGGCTCTGAGGTACACCCCAGTGCTTCTAGAATCCTTGCCTCTTTCCATCTGGCTCTCAACACCTCTAGCTAGGCTAGAGTGCCTAGCTCTTTGGCTGACTCTATTTTGATTCCCAGCATCACATGTCCCCTACCCCAAGCATTTCTGCGTGCAGCCCTGTAGGAACTTAGTGAGACCCATCCCTCCAAAGATAAAAATTCTTAATTGTTTTAGAGAAGATTCAGGTTTATGGAATAAGTAGAAACTAGCAGTTTCTACTGCTATATCCCCCACCCAACCTGTTTCTGCTGGTAATTTTCTTTACCTTGTGTAGATGTTATGAGCAGACATACCAGATAAATTTTATTTTCATGAAGACACCGATCACATATTACAGAGACTGGTGAGGAGAGGAGAGGGGCCACAGAGGCTGAACATAGACACAGTACTTCTAGGGAGGTGAGGATGGGTGGGTATGGGGTGCAGGCTTCTGTAAAAAATGCCCCCAACTTCAATTCTCAGCTCAGAGTGGGGGTGGGAGGTCCTTCAAGGAGATAGCATTTTGATAAATTATGAAATTAGTTTATCCTTTATTAAGTTTTCCTGGGATCAAACTCAGGGCCTCACATATGCAAGGCAAATATCTTATCTCAATCCCTTTTGACAAAATTTTTAAATCTGGTTCAAGAAACTCTAAAATGGTGTAACTGGATTGCACCATATTTTGGGCAATGCTGCTCCATAAAAGCTCTGACTGAGACAAGTTCTTCTTCCCTATAACCCTACAGTCACTTATTCATAGCTTAATCATTTACTTTATATCATAATTATTGATGTGTATAGCTACCTTCCCCACCATATGGTGTGTTCTTCAAGGGCAGGGGCTGGGTGTTGTCATAATTCATTGTATCTCTAGTGCTAGCATAGTACCTGGGATGTTATAAAACTTCATTATTGTAATCATAATTAACAGATAGTGTTTGTTCTAGCCCAGACTCTGGTTCAAAGTGCTGAACACATTAACTCAACCCTGACAACAGCACTCTGATTTTAGGCAAGTATTTTTTTTAAATAAATTTTATTTTTAGTCATTATTCCTAAGACAATGAATACAGATATGTAATACAAAATTTCTTCCTTTCTTTCTTGAAAAATTTAAAGTGAGAAACATCAGGGTGAGTAGTAAAGGGTCAGATTTTTCACTGTATCAGTTAGAGTTATCCTCAGTTCTTCTGTAGTTTAACCTTGAAGCTAAAAAAACCCTTTTACTGTCAGGGAGGCAAGTTATCGTAGTACTTTGAGTCTCAGTTTCTTCAACCAGAATATGAGGTTAATGATAGCATTTATCTCATTACTACTTATAATGAGTCTTAATGAGTTACTTTATATAGATGTATATGTATTGTATACATACATTTTATATAACAGTATATGCATATAGCAAATGTATAATATGTTTGTTATATATATTTTGAGGAGAGCATCTGATGAACACGTGGCCAATCTGCTGGAGTTTATAGCTATAGCCACTGTAGTACTTCTACATCCAACAAGCTGTTTCCTGCCTCCAATCAATACCCCACCTTCCACACTGCTTCAAGTGTCTCTGATTAATATGTGATAGGAAGATATTTTTCTTATACTTTAGTGAGGTTCAAAGTGTGGGCACAAAGCCAATGCATAGTGACTGTATTTCTAACATTATGCCAGTGTATTACATCCCTAAACACAATGGGCTTCTTACGTTACTTTCCATTGCATTAGGAAAGTTTACATATAAGAACTATATGAAGTTGGGAGGAAAAAAGAGATTCCAGAAGACTGAAAATTATTTATTGGAAATGTGTTTAATTACTGAAAATACTGAGTTTAAATACTAGCACTCCTTTGTTACAAAAAGACTATCCCCCTATTAAAGTGAGATAAGATACTTTCAGTTAAAAATAATAAGCTGAAAAAAGTAATCTTCTAAATGTAAATTCACAGAATTATATTTTTTAGCAAAAAATAGGGAGGAATTTTGTTTTCTCAAACAGAATGCCAGTTCAGATTTTTGTGTTTAAGTATTTTGCAGGCAATTTGTTCACTGTTATGATAGAATGTAAAGGGGTAGTTCCGTAAGAAATATAAATCCCAATAATTTTATTGAACAGATCAAGGATTTACATATTTTTCTTAAATTTTCTCTGACCAGAAAGTGATGCTTATAGGTAAAATCCTAAAGAAAGATTTTTTAAAAAAATATGAAAGTATGGGGTACGGCAGAGCCTGGCAAGCTACCCGTGTCGTATTTGATATGCCAAATACCAGTAACAATTATAGACCTCATTCCCATGACCTGATGGAATGGTTTGAGGATCTTAATGTTCCTAGAGCAAGCAGATGCCCTTGGGCTCTACTAGCATGAGACAGGACATATATATTTTAATGATTATCATATACATTCACTGTATCACTGTCACTGTCTTCCTGTTTATTGTCGATTTGCTCGAGTGGGCACCAGTAACATCTCCATATGACCTGTCTCATGCAAGTAGAGCCCAAGGGCACCTGCTTGCTCCAGGAACATAAAGAGCCTCAAACCATTCCATCAGGACATGGGAATGAGGTCTCTAATTGTTACTGGTATCTGGCATATCAAATACGACACGGGTAGCTTGCCAGGCTCTGCCGTGTGGGTAGCATACTCTTGTAGTCATCTCAAAATCCAGCATTTATTGATGAACCGCACAGCCCGGGCTGTGATAGGCTGGTCTGCTGGGTAGAGTGCTGACAAGGGGGAAGTCTGGATGAGGAAAATGGAGGTCCTCATGGAGAGGGGAGGCGTCTGGCTTGTGAGGCTCTGCTGGGGTGGCGGGCCAGGGCTGGGAACCTGCCATCCCTCCCGGACACCTCATGAGCGGCTGGGCACAGTGAGAGCCAGTAGCAGCTCTGCCCCATGTCTGTCTCTATCATATACATTAAAATATGTAATTTTGAATACATTTTTAAAGTGTGTAATATTCATTTTTTAAAAATCTCAGCATGGTGGTAGTCCATTGTAAACTTTCTAGAAATTTTTGTTAAAGAAATAATCAATGTTTTGAGATAAATATGACTGTTTTGTGTGTGTATGCATGCATGTATTCACATGTACTGCCAGAAACAGTAGCAATGCCTTACACATCCAAGACACGTTCTCTCTGCTGAGCTGTCTCCCTACTTAATAAATACTTCTCTTACCCTCATTTCCTAGATGCTTAAACTGTCAAAAGAATAAAAAATTTATATAGTTTTTTAGTTTCAGAGATGAAATTGGAACCCAAGCCAACTACACCGTTTTGATACTATGTTACGATGGTATTTAATAAACATTTAAAATAGTTTTTATTTATAAAATAGACCTCATTCCCATGACCTGATGGAATGGTTTGAGGCTCTTTATGTTCCTGGAGCAAGCAGGAGCTCTTGGGCTCTACTTGCATGAGACAGGACATATGGAGATGTTACTGGTGCCCACTCGAGCAAATGGATGATGAACGGGAAGACAGTGATATAAAATAAAATATTTTATTTATAATAAATAAATGCCATCACTTATATTTATATTGAAATAATTGTATACTTGAAATGCTGCACACTACAATAGACCTCCGGTGTGTCAAGATCCTTCCACCATCAGTCAAAGATTTCTTCCTCCACCCCATCCCTTTAGTCTTTTCAGTTCCCAGTTGTATTGATCTTGTCTCAGGATTTGTCTCCAGCAGGAGTTGTCTAATTCCTTTGTTTATTTATACTCCATTCATGAGTGAGATTGTCTAGTATTTATCTCTTATTTTTTGAATCGCTTCACTTAGCAACCTCCAATTCCATCCAAGTTATAGCAAACTGAAAAATGTAATTTCTCATAGCTGAGTTATATTCCCTATGTACATGCTACAGTTTCTTTAGCCACTCCTCTATTATTGAGCACTTGGCTGTTTCCATATCTTGGGCGCAGTGAACACAGGTGTGCCCAGATCCTTTTGGATTAATTTTGTTATGTTCCTGGGGCAGATATCCAGGAGTGGAATTGTTGAATAATATGGAATATTTATTTGTAATGTTTTGAGATGTCTCCATACCATTTTCCGAAGAGGCTAAATCAGACCGCAGTCCCACGGCAAGGTTAATAAACATTTGAATAAAAGAGTGAATAAAAAGAAAAGTATATTTATAAAAGCTTCACAAAGTGAAGCATCACACAATGCATAAAAGTAGCCGAAGAAGGGGTTGTTCTGTTAAAGTTCAACTATTAAGAAGAGTAGGAGGGCAGTGATGGGCCTATGTATTATGGGCCTTTTAATGAGAACTAATTTATTTTTTAATTTTTTAATATTTTTTGTTTCTGATCATTTTTATTTTTTCATTTTATTATGCCACCGTGAGATATACAATTGCAAAACTGTTCATGATTAGGTTTCAGTCACACAGTGTTCCAGCACCCATCCCTCCACCAGTGCCCATTTTCCACCACCAATGTCCCCTGATTCCCTCACCCCTCCCACAGCCTGCCTCTGTGGCAGGCACTTTGCCTCTTCTCAATGAGAATTAATTTAATCAGACATTTCTCTCTAACATTTCCTGACTTTGGTTGTCAGAGGGAAAGGATGGCAGAGAGAGGATATGGGAATGTGAGGTTGAGTGTGGCTAAAGTCGTGGTCTGCAAGGAGACCCAGAAGAGGTTTGATGGCAGGCAAAACGTCAAGAATCGTGTTTGGAAAGCCCTATTCACTGCTGGTGAGAATGTCCTCTGGCTATGCCTCTATGAAGAATAGTATGAAGATTTGTCTTAAAATTCAGGATAGAGGAGCTTAAAACATAAACTCAAAAAAATATGTGTGTATCTGTGTTCATTGAAGTGCTGGGTACAATAGCCAGATTGTAGAAATGACCCAAATGTCTAAGGACAGAAAGAAATTGTGGTACATATACACAATGGAGTATTACATGGCTGTAAGAAAAGATAAAACCTTACAGTGTGCTATGATTTGGATGGAACTAGAGCACACCATGCTAAGTGAAGTGGGTCAAAGGAAAAGGGTAAATAATGGATGATTTCACTTGGCTGTGGCATATAAATCAACAAACAAGGAGCAGACAGTATCAATCATGACAAATCTTTGGACTTTGACTACAAAACTGAGACTACCAAGCAGTGGGAGTTGAGGGCTTAGGGTGTCGGGAAGGAAAAGGCAGACCTGAAGTTACATTAAAGGCAGTGATGGAGGGTCTTAGGCACTTTGGCAGTTGTGAGGAGCAGTAACTTTGTACATCAATACCATAAACATGAACACTATTGTATCCAGGATTTCAAAACTATTCAACTGACCATGACCTGAAAATACGGAGCCCTGTCCAGTATACTCTAGAGGAGTTTGGGCTTCAGGGGAGAGCAAGAGAGAGTCACGGCTTCTATCTCCAGGTCATGGGATGCCATCTGCTTAAGTAGCAGCACTTTCTTTGTTGTCTGGTACCTGACAAATTGATTCTTGAGAATCAGGGAGTGATGGGGTACACACACCTGTCCGGGTGTGATGGGGTACACATGACCTGCCACGGGGATGTGTGAGCACTTCATAGTGAGATGGATTTCACTAGTCATTTCTCACTACATATAGTGACTTTACTCTTAAAATTATTTTGCTCCTGTAGCTCAAACATAGTCATGGCAAAGGATATAAGTTAGACATGATTTGTGTGTGAGACCCAGGATTTGATCCCCTTATACTGCCAAAAGAAAGACAAAGAACCATGATTTTTTTTCTGTTTTATAAAATTTTATTCTTTTTTTAATATTTTATTACACCACCATGTGATATACAATTACAAAGATGTTCATGTTTGGGTTTCCGTCATACAGTGTTCCAGCACCCATCCCTCCACCAGTGCCCATTTCCCACCACCAATGTCCCCACTTCCCTCCCCCTCCCCAGCCTGCCTCCATGGCAAGTTCTTTATCTCTTCTCTCTCTCTCTTTCTCTCTTCTCTTACACGTTGTGGATTGCAGTACATACATTTAGAGATTATCATGTATATCTTTTTTCCTATATTCAATGCTCAGTTCTAGGCTGGTATTATCACTTTTGACAAATATTAGCACACTGTTCCCTTCTCCGTCTTACCTAACCACTGATTCCCACATGTTTGTGGTAGATTCCACCTTTTTTTTTAATTGAAAGATGCTCATGTAGAGCTTTGGTTCTACAGTGTTCCAACACGCACCCTCCGCCCAAACCCATCTCCCATCACCAATGTCCCCACCTCCCTCCCCCTCCCGCACCTCAACCACTTGGCGGGTTCTGTATGTCATTTCTTTCCTCTTTATATCTCCTTCCCAACAAACTTTCCTGCTCTTCGTGGAATGCAGTGCATTAAAAGACATTACTGTTTCACTATTTTAGTGGACCGTGCTGCCGCTAGGGCCACGTGACCTGGGCTCGAACTGGCTTTGCTCTGTTGATCTGGTCGTGAGGCAGTTTCCCAGCGTCTGGACAGCAAAAATGGTGGCTAGTGTGATGGGAGAGTCTCATCCGGCTGCTTCCGGGACCCCCCAGAGGCGACGGGCCCACAGAACCATGATTTTATAAGGAAAACTCAGTTTAGATCTTGACTTCAAAGCCAGTAGGCTTAGTCACCTTGAGGAGCTGATCCATACCACCCGTAAATTGCTCCCTGTCTGCCCACAGTGCTGGTTTCTTCTCCTGGGCACCGCTTGTCTATCCTGGAGATCTGTTAGCTCCAAAACATCCCCACTGGCAAGTGGCCATGTTCCATCTCAGGCTATTTAGAAAGTCGAGGTCACTAAGCAAGGCACAGCCTGTAAATTTCAGACCCCAGCCCAAATGTGCATAAAGCACATTTGTTTGTCTCAGCCAGATTTCACTGCCACGGGAGGTGAAGGAATCAAAGGTGGAAGATTTGTCTTTAAAAAGCCTAGAGAAATTTATGACTCAATTTAAACCCCTTGTAGTTTATCAAAGCAGAGGAAATGGAATCACCAGCTTCGGGGCAGGGGTAGACTTTCTCTAAGAGGAAGAAGAGCCTGCCTTCAACTTACGTTAGCAGATCTGGTGACAATGTCATTTATTTTTGACCTGACAACAGAATGTATAAATGGAAAGATTGCCTTTCTAATTCTTGAGTAATTGGAGGGTTAGACATCTCCTGGGATGGCCCATTGACAATGTGTATTAATAGAAAAATAGCACAAGCTAAGCCTGTGGGTTTAGCATCAAACTTGACCATTTGCTTGCATGACATTGGTCATGACAACTGTTTGTGCCCCAGAGTGAAAGAGGTGACTCCCCACAAGTTCATGGTGTTTAGGATTATAATGTGTAAGTATGCCCAGTTTTGTTTCTGGTATGTGCCGTGAGATGTCAACTGATGCCTCTTCATTTCATCAGTTCTGTCCATCCTGACCCTGGGATTTTCTTCCTCCATGCAGATGATTTTGTCTGTGCCATTAGACAGACTGGTCTGGGGTACACGCCTGAACGGTTTCACAGCACTGATACTTGGACTCTGATACTTGGGATGACCTGAGCCTGAACAATCAAGGCTCTGCCGAGCCTGCTCCCCCATATTGCCAACCTAAGGAACTCTTCCCCTCAAGTTGGATCCACGTTCATTACTGGCCGGCACTTATTCCACTAATTATAAGCAGGAGATGTGGCTGCCTCTTGGTTGCCACATATTAAACCTCATCCACAATGAGACTGGAGCACTTGTGGGCATTTGAAAGTGACATTGTTATTTCCTACCAGCTGAGACTGGGAAATCATTTCTACCAAAAAGCAAAACTTTTCATTTCAGTGATAAATAAGTTTTAGGACCTTTAAGAAACCAGAGTTGCTAAGCTCCCATCCACAGGTTTTGTTCTTAAATTTGGTAAAGAGGAGCTGCATTCTTGGGCATAACTTTAGAACAAAAAGGACCTATTTCTCTGTGTAATGAATTGCTGAGAAATTATTCAAAATGTGACTTAAAAAAGCCTTTTGCCAGCAAGTTCAATTCTCTGAGTCATGGATTAGATAATGGGCTTTTATAAACCCACAGAGGGAAACCCTCTGAGGATTTAAGTGGGTGAGGAGAGAATGTCTGCCCAGCGCCACTATCTTCTCCCAGGAGCTTGAGCATGAGGGCAGAGGCCCAGGGGTCTAGCACGCAAATGCTAAGGCTACTGACACCAACTGTCCACAAAGAAGAGATGAAACCCTCACCCAGGCTCAACACTGCTGAATGATGTCAGAAGAGCACAGGAGATAACTGCCCTGCTTGACTGGAAGAGCAGAGTTGGGGGAAAGAGAAATGGGGAAATGATTGAGAGACTGTCTCCTCTTTTCTAAAGATGTGCACATTCCCAGCCCTAATTCAGCTAAGACCTGGGTCTCCCTGAGACTTAAACTTACAGCTCCTAGGAACATATGAGCAGAGTACATGAAGCTCAATTCCCTAGTAAGGAATCTATAGTCGACAGAGCCCCTTTCACAAACAGAGCTCCCAGAATGAGAGAAGGACTAATCCAGAGGGTCTCAGAATGAGATGATGGAGTCTCATGGTGGGCTCTATCCAAACTTCACAAAGGAGAGCACTCTCAAGGGCACACACCTCCCTTCATTTTCCTCCCTTCTTAGTTTCTGATAAAAGAGGTGCAAAATCTTTCTACCATTCCAAGACACTTTGCTTAATTTTGTTTACCTCCCAAGAGAGCTGCCCGTCTGGGTCCAAGTATAGCTCCCTTTTGGTTATACTTTCGCCCACTGTCCACTCTGGCTTTGTGTGTCTTTGGTACACAGCTTGGAGTGCTGGCCTGGCTCCCAATAATTATTTGGGCATGAGGACCGCCTGGACACGGCATCTGTGGGCCCAATGATGGCCAGGATCATCTGAAACATCTACTTTTACTTATTCTCAATTGATTCCAAAATCTATTTGGCAATCTCATTCAACTAGTGGCTCTAGAGTCACAACGACTTTCTTCTGAAACCTTAATTGATAGGTTCTTTCAGAGGGAAATAATGGGCAAATGAATTTTCCTCATAGTGAAGAAAGGTGCAATGGGTGAGACTTTCCTGAAGCACTGTACTAGGCTACCTCTAGACTTAAAATGTAAGCCTCTCAAAAGGACAAAATTCCCTTTCTAGACAATACTGGGTCTGAGATGCCGCCCAGTGAATTGCCCATGGAATCACCTATGCTTCTATTCCTCATAGCTCTCACTAGTCTTGTTCTAATGATATCTAAATTCAGTGACATGTGGACCTAGCAATTCACATCAATTCCTGGGAGCTACAGGATGGACTCATATAAACAAAATCTGTTGGTAAACTCCATAATTGTATGTTGGATTATAGTTCTAAACACTTCAGGTTTAACATTGGGTTGCCCTTACTCCTCCCATAGGGAGTTTATGTTAATTGAATTACACCCATTCCAGTGCTCCTGAGCGCACACCCTATTCCATCCAGATACACCCAATCCTCTGGGTTTAACGTTAACCTCTCCTTTGTGTCCTTGTTCCCCTATATGTTAGTCACAAATATCTCCTAATCAGACAGTAACTTACAAAAGTCAAACCTTCTGATGGCTTTGTATTTTGTATATGTAAGTAAAAATATTGCTTTTCTCTTTCCTTTATGTCCTTTGTATATTTATATGGTAAAGCAATGTCCTTTTTGGTATAGACACAGGAAGACAGTTAATGCTATGCTTTTGTAATATGGAAGCTAATTGACTGAAATATTTACTTCTGGGCATCCATCATATTTACCTGACTTAAGCTTCAGTTGCCTTTAAATTGACCTTAGTTTCTTATATCCCCACAGGTGGGTCCTGCCAAGGGACTTGAATGGACCCAGGACAAGCTGTAAATAAGGTACCCTGGTTTTGATGAGGGATAGCCTAAGCAACATAAGAAGCATACTTGAGAGCACGGTCATGGAACAAACTCTGTCATGACCCAAAATAAGAAATTGATTAAGGACCCTATTAGGGTTAGGAAAAACTAACTTGACCTGGACGACTAGGAGTCTGGGAAATATAGTGAGATGTCCTCAGGAAAAGTCACTCTTTAAGAAATGGTCTTCATTGTCCTTTCTAACCTTTTTCAGCCTGAAGTCTATATTGTCAGATACTAGTATGGCCATACCAGCCTTTTTGGAGGAGTTGTTTGCGTGGAGAATGGTCTTCCAGCCTTTGACTTTGAGTCTATGTTTGCTCTTATTCTTCAGATGTGTTTCTTGTAGGCAGCAGAATGTTGAATTCAGTTTTTTAATCCATTTTGCCACTCTGTGTCTCTTAATTGGTGCATTTAGACTGCTGACATTGAGAGAGATTGTCATTGGATTTTGTGCCATCTTTCTGTTTAAACTTGTTGTGTTTTGGGTTCTGTCTTATTTTACAGTACACTCTTCAATGCTCCTTTTAAAGTTGGTTTTGAGTCTATGAAGTTCTTGAGTTGTTTATCCATGAAGTTGCGTATCGTTCCTTCACATCTGAATGTAAGCCTAGCTGGGTAAAGAATTCTTGGTGAGGCCTGCAGTTCATTGAGCCTTTTCACAATATCCCACCGTTGTTTTCCGGCTCAGATTGTTTCATCTGAGAAGTGTGCTGTAAATCTTAGGGATGCTCCTTTGTATGTGATTTCCTTCTTTGATCTTGCTGCTTTCAGTATTATGTCTCTATTTTTGTCATTCTAATTAAGATGTGTCTTGGAGTATTCTTATTGGGGTTTCTTTTAGCTGGTATCCTACAGGCTTCCTGAATCTGGGAGCATGCATTCTTCAGTTTGGGGAACTTCTCGGCAATGATGGCTTTGACAGTTTCTTCTTCATCAGTGTTTTCTTCTTGCCTTTTGGGACCCAATGATCCGTTTTGGCTTCATCCCAATTTTCTCTGGTAGTCTGTTTGTTGATTGTGAGTCTTCTCCATCTTCTGCTGTTGTCTAGAGAATCTTTTGGACCTCGTCTTCAAGATCACTAATTTTTCAGCAGTTGTTACTCTGCTTTGGAGGCCTTCCAGTATGTTTTTCATTTCACTTACCACATTTTTAATATCTGTTATTTCTGCTTGTATTTTGGCCTGCAGTTTGCTCATTTCTACTCTCATGTCCTCTTGTATTTTATTGACTTTGTATTCCATTGCTTCTTTGAGCTCCTTATGTATCCTTAACAGTTCTTTCCGAAACTCCTTATCAAAGAGGTTATATAGCTCATCATTATTGCTTGGCTCATCTGGTTAGTGACTTCACAAACTGAATTTGATGGAATTCTGCATTGCTTTACCATAATGACTATTGTAGGTTGAAAATGTATGTTCTGAGTGGTTAGACCATACAGTTAGTAGGTGCCTGCATTTGTTTGCAGGTTGGGATGGATGGCAAGGAATGTTGGACAAATACTCACTGGTATCTCAGGTAGGATAAATATTTAGTAATACACACAGACACTAGCAGTTTTGAATTTTGGGATGTCAGTGGGTGGTTCCTGAGTGTTTCCTAGGGGTGCCCAGGGTGCCAACACACCTGGCAGAGAGGATGGGAAGTGTCAGGGGGTGCTGGGAGTAAGTGGTCCGGCAGCAGTCCGAGGCTTTGTGCGCCTTGGCCCCATTGGCAAAAGTTCCAGCCCTTTACCCTGGAACTGAGTGTCTCCACAGGGTTCCTAGGGCACCAACGCACCTGGTAAAGAGGATGGGAAGCGCCGGGGAGCTAGGAGGAAGTGGTCAGGAAAAGCCACTCTTTACCATGAGTCTAGAGAGACCATTTTAAGTTTAATCAAGGGAGTAGATAAAAGTCTATATCTCTTACTGTATATACAAAAATAACTAAAATATTATTAATAAATTTAATATAATTGTTTAAATGGATTACTGGTAAAGGAAATGAGAAGGCAGTATGCCCCTAGATGGGATCCCACCACTGGACAAATCTCCTAGAAGGAATCTAGAGGGCTGTAGCTCCTAGATGGAATAGCCTCAATGGATGGATCTACTAGAAGACTGTCCCCTAAAAGCAGGGGATTTACCTCTGTTCATTGTTTGTATTAATATTCAACCACACCTATCTGTAATTGCTACCCCCAACCCTTCATGATCTCTCTATAATTATCTGGTTCGCTTGGCTTAAACTGCCACTTATTACCAGTAAATTTGTGGCACTGTTTCTTCTTCATCCATAAGTCAAGGGGACTGGTCATTCACCCCAAATGCACCAGAGGTACCCTCTGAACTCAGACAGATGTGCTCTGAACTCTGATTTGTTCATTTGGTTGGAATAGTGCAGCAAGTCAACTAAATTCATATCACAGGTGACACGGCTAGCAGTCTCCCCATCCATCTATAGTACTTGCCACCTCTTGTTTTATGCATATTCATGTTGAAAACAGTGAGTGAGGGGCTTATGCCATTCATCCTTTAATTCAGTGAGTTTGGACTGAGCATGATACCCCTTTTTGTAGCTCTGACTTCAAGATACAAATGCAAGTGCAAGTTTATAATTCAGCTGAGAATTGCTTCGGATGCATCATTTTCTATTTCCCCTTCATTGTAAAATTCTTCCAGCTGATATCTTTAACTGGAAAAGGCAACCCCAAGTTTCTTATAATCATCCAAGTCAGCAAAACATTTGCAGTTCAACTCCCTCTAGTCTTTGTAATTGGGGATTCATCTGACAATAGCATGCCTCAGATCAACACTACTACAGCCAGTCTTCAAGATTTTGTTATGTTGCCTTTGATTTTTTATTTATAATCAAGTCTTATTTATAGGTTTCTACTTGGCATTGTGCCTGGGGCATGTAGTTGGTTTGGTTTAGATAACCATAATAAGGTCAAAACCACAATTAAGTAAGTCATGTCATCTTTCTTTTTTTGTTTTTGTAATTTCTCAGTGCATATAAGTTTTAGTATTTATGCTACATTGTAGTTTGTTGAGTGGGCAATAGCCTTCTGGATAATAAAACAATATCTATACCCCAATTAAAAATACTTTGTTAATTACTTTATTGTTGGGCCAAGAAATATGGCTTAGGACCTAAGCAGGCAGGTCTGCCTGCCTAACAGGTGTGAGGGTAAGAGTTTGATCCCAGCAGCACTTGGGATTTCTGGCACCCCACGCAATTATGCAGTCCCCACTGTAGCATAGCACATCCAGTGTGTGGGAACACCACCAGGAGGTATGCAACCCCACAACATACAACAATGATAATAATAGCAAAAGGGAAGGGAGAGAAGGAAATAATAAAGTATAAAAATACTTGTTGTAAAACACTAACCCTAACTTTAAGCCTTCCATGAATCCCACTTTTCTACTGATGGAGGTTTTGCATCAGTGCTGATGGCTGCTTTCTGATGAGGGTCGTGGTTGTTGGAGGCTGGTGTACTTGCAGCAATTTCTTTTTTTTTTTGGGGGGGGTCACAACCGGTGATGCTCAGGGGTTTTTCCTGGCTCTTCGCTCAGGAATTACTCCTGGTGGTGCTCAGGGGACCATATGGGATGCCGGGATTGAACCCGGGTTGGCTGCATGCAAGGCAAATGCCCTACCTGCTGTGCTATAACTCCAGCCCCAATTTCTTAAAATAAAACAGGACTGAAGTTGACCATATCAATGAACTCATGAAATATTTTACTGTAGCATGAAATACTGCTTGATAATACTTTACCCACACAAGAATCTTTCAAAATTCTAGTCAGTCCTCTCAATCCTCGCCACTGCTTAGTCAATTAAGTTTGCATAATATGATAAATCCTTTGGTATCATTTCAGCAATATCCGCCAATAGAAATCTCCACCAATAGAAAAGTTCATTGCTCAAAACTGCTGTTTTTGGTTCATTCATAAGAAATAGCTTCTCTGGGCTAGAGAACTAATACAGTGAGTAAGGCACTTGCCTTGCATGTGGCTGACCCAGGTTCTATCCCTGACACTGCAGATGATCCCCCTGAGCACTGCCTAGAGTGAGTCTTAAGCACAGAGTCAGTAGTAATCCCTGAGGAGGAGACAACTCGACATCCATTCACATTTAATTAGCTATGTATTTGGGCCCTACTTCAAATGAGGTATCTCTTGATATTTCTATCACATCTACAAGTTACTTCCTCTCTAAAGTCTTGAACACTTCAAATCATCCATGATGGTGGGGATTAACCTCTTAATTCCTGCTTATGCTTATTCTTTTATCTTCTCTATGAATCATGAATGTTCTTAATTGGTTTCTAGAGTGGTGAATCTATTCTACAAGATTTTTCATTTACTTGATCAGATTCCTTAGAGGAATCACTATCTATGGCAGCTATAGACTTATGAAATATATTTCTTGAATAATAAAAACTTAAAATTTAAATTATTCCTTGATCATTTTGGCTATTGAATAAGTGTTTCATTAATATCTTAAACAATATTAATATGCTTCTACATATTCATCAGCACTGTTCAGCGATTTGGCTGCATCGTCAATAAACATATTCTTAAAGGACCTCTTTGAGCAGTTAATCTCAACAGTGGTTTTAAAGTATTCAGTAAGCCATGTTGTAAAACAGATGGGCTGTCTTTTAGGTTTTGTTGTTCTATTTACAGAACACTGCCAGTAAATTTAGCATAATTTTGAAAGGCCCTTTTTTGAATGGTAAATGAGCATTGGCTCAAAGTTAGTCACCAACTGCATTAGCCTGAAACAAGAGTCAGCCTGTCCTTTGAATTTTGAAGCCAGACATTGGCGTTCTCTATCTATAAAAATCCTAGATGGCAGCTTCTTCTAGTAGAAGGCTGTTTCGTCTATAATGGAAATCTACTGTTGAGTGCAGTCAACTTCATGAAAGACCTCAGCTATGTCTCTCAGCTAACATTCTGTGGTTTTCCTATGACTTGCTGCTTTACCTTGCACTGCGACATCAAAGAGATGGCTTCTTTCCTTAAACCTATGATAGCTTCAAACTTGTGTGCTGTAGCTTTCTTGTCTTACTCAGGCTTCATAAAATTAAAGAGAGTTAGCATCTTGCTTTGAATTTAGCTCTTGCTGAAGGAATTTTGTGGCTGGTTTGATCTTTTATCCAGACCACTCTAGTGTCAGTATTATGACTATTTTCTTTCTTCTCAGTCCTATATCACTGGGGTCCCACATTTCCTTTGCTAACACAATTTGTCTGTTTTACTCAAGGAGTTAGTTTTCAGCCTATATTGGCTTTTTGACATGTCTACCATACTAACCTTTATCATTTTGGCTTTTAATTGAGAGAGAAAACCATGCTACTCTATTTTTCACATAGCATTTATAAATCATAGTAGAATTACTACCTGGTATAATTTTTATATTGCTATGTCTTAGGAAATAGAGAGGCCAGAGGAAAGGAAGAAAGATGGGGGGAAGAGTGTTTAGGGTAGCATATAATTACAGCATCATCAGAAAAAAATACATTTAGTATTAAATTTGTTGTTTTTATACGGGTGTGGCTTGTAGTAGAAAAGCAATTACAAGAGTAACATCAAAGATCACAGACCACCATTACACATAGAATAGCAATCATTTTAGATATTATGAAAATTTCCAAGATATGAGACAGACACATTGACTGAGCACATACTATTTCCTGGAATAGGGATGATGAGGGCTGGAGCGATAGTACAGTGAGTAGAGCATTTGCCTTGCACAAGGCCGAACCAGGTTCGATCCCTGGCATCCCATATGGTCTCCCAAATACCACCAGGAGTAATTTCTGAGTGCAGAGCCAAAGAGTAACCCCTGAGCATCATCGGGCATGACCCCCAAAAAAGGAAAAAGGATACTTGTAGGCTTGCTCAGCACAGAACTTTAATTTGTATAAAATGTAATATCTGAGAACCCAACATAGCAAAACACAATAAAATTAAATTTGACTGTATGCCATATTTAGACTATGTAGATAAGGACCTGCTGGATGAGGAGGCTTAGGCCATCACAAAGGCAGTCAGAAGATTTATTCTAGAATGGGGATGTTTGCAATGAGCTCTGGGAAGGGCAGTCCTCCTTCAGGTCAGAAGTAAGCAGGCGAAAGGGAGAGTGAACCCCTATTGCTGAGGGAGATGACTGGGCAATGGTCAATAACTTTATGAAGTGAGGGGCTCAATTCTGAGTGATAGTTTTGAAGGGTGCTCTGGGGGAATCAGAGTAGGACTTAGAGGAGGAATTTAGAGGCAGGAATCTAAGCTCAGGTCTTTATCTCAATTATCTGACTCTGGGTGTGGGCAGGGTTGTAGCAACTCAAGTCATGGTTTTTATCTTTTCTTTAAATGTTGGCAAAACAGTAAGGAGGTAAGAAACTCACCTTGTATGTGACTTCAGTGCCTGTGACCCTGGTTCAAATCCCTGGCACCATATGGTTCCCTGAGCACAGAGCTAGGAATAGTGCCTAAGCACTGCTAGGTGAGACCTGGACCACCTCTCTAGCTCAAAGAAAAGGAACAAGCTAAACACTTGGCCAAAGCTTGGGGAATTAACTTTTGCCAGGACCTGCTTTTTTTAGGGGACCACTGATCTAACAATAGTTGGTACCGTGGGGTCCCATATTCATGATTCTGCAAGATCACTCCTTGACTTGCCAGCTCCTCCTGCTTGTTGACTTCCACTTCTTCTCACATCAGGAGCACCTGACCTTGGTCAAGGCTGATGAGCCATTAGCCATTTGGATGACTGGGCTACCAGTCTATGTTCACACCTGGTCTACCATACCTGGTTATCTGTATGCCTGGTTTCCCTGCATGAATTAGAACTAAAACTCATGATAGACAAGCTACCAGTATTACTACTGCTGTTATTTTTTCTGTATATGTATTTTATTCCCCACTCATCCTTTTGTTATTGCTGACATGATGATCAGGGCTCATACACATCTGAGCTGTAGTGCTCACACAATTAGTTGTTGTGATGCTGGGAGTCATACATGAATGTGTGGTGCTTGCACACTAGGCTTCAGTGCTTATGAAGGCTGCATCCTCTAGTTGTGGTGCGAGTACATGTGCTTCCCAGAAATCAGACACCTTGTTGCACTCATGCATGTTTTGATGGGGTGCTTGATGGAGGCAAATGGGTTTGCTGCCATGCCTATATAGAACCTTGCTAGGGTTGTACTTCCTGGCTATGTTGTTCATGTTTCTCTTTTGCAGGGCTAACAGGAATCCACACCCCTTTGTTTCATTGCTTACACACACCTGCACATTTGGATGCAATGCAGCCAGAAATTTCTTTTAGTTCTGAGGTTCACAAATAGCAGAGTTGCCAGGGTCATGCTTGGTGCATGTGGTAGGTAGCACCAGGGAGTAAACTTGCAACCTCATGCTTGTTTGCAGATGTTGTAAGTCACAAGCCGCTCATCCAGATCTCTCTGCTGTCATTTTCATGCTAGTTGTTGGTAAAATTAATTTATCATATGGCTAGTTCCCCATGTCATGCTCTCTAAAAACTCTTCCTAAATCAAAATTCTATTTTGACTTCATTATCTTCCCACTCACCCACACAACCATCTTATCTAAGGCAAAGGTTTTTTTTTAATTTTTTGTTTGTTTTGGGGGCCACACCTGGTTGTGTTCATGGATTATTCCGAGCTCTGAACTGAGGGATCATTCCTGGGCCGTGCTTGGGGCACCATAGTGCCCTCTGTGCCAGGAATCAAACCTCAGTTAAATGCATGCAAGGCAAGCATCTTATCTGCTATACTATCTCTCCAGCTTCAGGCAAAGAATTTTTTTAGTGTATTTTTTAATTTATTTATTATTTATTTTTTTGACAATTACAAAAAAGTTCATGTTTGGGTTTCAGCCATACAGTGTCCAGCACCCATCCCTCCACCAGTGCCCACCTCCTGCCACAGATGTCCCCGATACCCTTCCACCTCCCCTAGCCTGCCTCCGTGGCAGGTTCTTCATCTCGGCAAAGAATTTTTAAACTCCCATGTTTAGACTACTTTGAGCTTCTCAATCATGTTTTTCTCAGCACGATTGTGCTGAGGAAATGTGAGTTTATTAGAAAAGTAAGAGAAATGAGATATCTGAATAAGCAATATTATCAGTAGTTAATTAGTGGTAAAATATAATTAGCTGAAACTCAGCAAGATGAAAAGAATATGACCTAGGAAGCATCCAAAGATTTTGAAAGTTACACGTTATTTACCCTAGTTACATTTTGAGATCTTGATTTGCCCTGTCATAGGTATCTATTGGAGGTCCTCATGGAGTGGGGGTCGTCTGGCTTGTTGTGAGGGTCTGCTGGGGTGCCAGGCCAAGGCTAAATCCTGCCATCCCTCCCGGGCGCCTCATGAGCGTCTCCTTGAGGACCTCCATTTTCCACATCCGGACTTCCCCTCGTCAGAACTCCACCCAGCAGACCAGCCTATCACAGCCAGGCTCATCCAGATCCACCCTGCTGCAGTCTTTTAATCCGCCCAGGTATGCTCATCCAGAGACAGACATGGGGCAGTGCTGCTACTGGCTCTCACTGTGCCCAGACGCTCATGAGGCGCCCCGTGAGGGATGGCAGGTTCGAGCCCTAGTCCGCCACCCCAGCAGAGCCTCACAACAAGCCAGACGACCCCCCCCCCATGAGGACCTCCATTTTCCACATCCGGACTTCCTCCTCATCAGAACTCCACCCAGCAGACCAGCCTATCACAGCCTGGCTCGCATGGCTGCAAGCAGCTGTGCAGTTCATCAATAAATGCTGGATTTTGAGATGACTACAAGAGTATGCTACCCGCATGGCAGAGCCTGGCAAGCTACCAGTGTCATATTTGATATGCCAGATACCAGTAACAATTATAGACCTCATTCTCACGACCTGATGGAATGGTTTGAGGCTCTTTATGTTCCTGGAGCAAGCAGGTGCCCTTGGGCTCTACTTGCATGAGACAGATCATATAGAGATGTTACTGGTGCCCGCTCGAGCAAATCGATGATAAACGGGAAGACAGTGATACAGTGATACAGGTGTCTATTGTCTTTCTTACTAAGTATGCTCTTTTCTGGAGATAAAGCCCCACTTATGGTTCTTTCAATTTTATTCTCATCTCATGTAGCACAAGGCCTCTGCTCATTCATTACCTAACTATGAGTCTATCATGTGCATAGGTCTTGCCATCAAAATCTTGCTCTGGGATGCGTTCCCAGAGGAAGATATTTCTAAACAAGACACACCAGCAGTCTATTTGCAGCCACTAATACTCACATTAAAAACCATGGCAACAGGGCTGGAGTGACGGTACAGCATGCAGAGTAAATTCAGCTAACCCAGGTTCAATCCCGGCATTCCATATGATCATTTGAACCCACCAATAGTGATCACTCAGTGCAGAGTCAGAAGTAAGCCCTAAGCACCATTGGGTATGCCTCCCAAACAAAAACAATAAAACATGGGAACCATTTGTCCATCGTATATAGAGATTCTGCCAGCACAGAGGAGAGTAAGGTCTTACAAGGGAGTGAAACCAGTTGATGACAACCCTACTTGGTCTAGCCATGCTTGAAGGGAAGCCAGTGAATGTCCCACTGATGACTCTGTGATATGTAAATAATACCTAAATTGAATTTCTATATTTTATTTTCAGAGGGACTCCTAAGCAGTGCTCAGAGGACCTTGGACCATTTCCAGCTATCTTTGATCAATTAGGTCAAATGGTCCAGTTCTAGGGCTCAAATACGTGATACCCCTCAGTACCAGTGGAGCAGGAGGCCACTGTAGTCACCACAGCAGTGTTTGGAAGCCTCCACAGCTCTACCCCATTAGTGTTTGGAGGTCTGTGTGGTACTATTGGTGACTGAACCTAGAACTGTGGTTAGAAGGTCTGCACAACTGATCCCTAAGCTGTCTTCCCTTATTCTAGGTCAAATAGTTTCTGATATGTTGCAGCTGTACTATTAGGGTGATGACGAATTAGCATGGGGACACAGAGAGAATTCTGATGGAGTCAAGCGATATCAGCCAATATTTCAGATGAATGGAGATCTCCCTATAAAGAGTAACAACTTAAGGCAATTTCACAGCAATTAACAGTCTTGCTTTTTAAAAAAGTATTTCTTCTCTTGCACAGGGAGTTTGATGTTTGAAAGTAAAAGGTTTCTTTTACTACAGAGGCCCCAGATAGCGATGACATGAAAACCACCGTTTTCAAACACACTGACTAAAGTCCTTAGAAATCTCTGCATGATCAAGCAAACTGAGGGAAACCCAACTGTTTTTTAAGCATTTGGAACTGGAGTGGAATGAATCAAATGACAAAACTCTCTGCCCTTCCACTTTGTCATGAAAATACTAAGTACAGAGCCTCATCATTAAAAGGGAATGTTCCATGAGACATGCTTTATTTTAGGAATAGAAAAATTTGCAGGCACTATGAATTGGTTACAGAGAACAAAAAGTAGCTAAAGTGACAGTGGCTTGAACAGCACAGGAGCATTTGTCTATCTCAAAAGAAAGGAAGTCTGAAAGAAACCAGAGCAGATCTGCTCTAGGGCCTCTGCTAGGCATCGGAGACCCAGGCTTCCCCCACTTCCTGCCATGCCCTTCTTCGTGCTGGCATGGCTTCTGGAGTCCATTCATCTAGTCCTTGCTCTAGGCAGCTAGGTGGATGTAGAGACAAGACTATACCCCTTCTGTATTCTGCTGAGCAAGTCAGCTAGAAGGAGAGGGAGAGATGCCCAATGATCTCTCTCATATGTGGGAAGTAAAGAAGTGTAGTAAGGAAATTACAAAGGGATAAAGGCAACCGAATAGCAAAACTGGTTTATGTGATTGAATTTACTACAGCATGAAGAGAGCAGGGTAGGGGTGGGAGGTTGTCAGAGGGTACCATGAGACAATGGTGGAGGAGGAGAGGCTCTCTGGTGGAGAATGTGGGGTTAGAATGATGTATCTTACCATTTAAAGTCATGGAACCCTACCATTTAAAGTCATGTAAATCACTGTGATGAAAATTAAAATAAGTATACACTCACCTTTTAAAGAGTCCCTTCAGATATATATGGAACTCCATGGACAAAACTTTGCCTCATTATTTTTATAGCCCGGTGAAAGCAGTCTTTCAATGGTTTGCTATATGCCCAACTAGATATCAGGAGTGATATAAATTAAAGGCAGAGAATGGATTAGGGGTGACAGTAGAAAAGTAGGATAGGATTCTGGAATACTAAATCTTTCAAGGCTTAAAAAATATCAATGCTGAGATCCAGAGCGATAGCCCAGCGGATAGGGCGTTTGCCTTGCACACGCCGGCCTGTGCCAACCCGGGTTCAATCCCCGACATCCCATATGGTCTCCCAAGCACCGCCAGGAGTAATTCCTGAGTGCAGAGCCTGGAGTAACCCCTGAGCATCCCCAGGTGTGACCCAAAAAGCAAAATATATATATCAATGCTTCTTAACCTTAACATGTGAAAGGATTGTTCACGTGATGAGAAATAGTATAGTGGGGAGTGGGGAGGGGCAGGGCATTTGCCTTGTACACAGCCAACCTAAGTTCGATCCCCGGCATCCCGTATGGTCCCCTGAGCACTGCCAGGAGAAATTCCTGAGTGCAGAGCCAGTAGTAACCTGTGAGCTTCTCCAAGTGTAACCCAAAAAACAAAACAAAAATACCCCAACCAAATATACCTTAATGTTCTATTTTTCTCTGCCTCTCATAAAAGCAAGGCTCTGAAATGCACATGCAAAATGCAGGTATTTCCCAATATCCAAGGTCAAGTGAAACATATATCAGGAGGTCTGGTCAAAGGTGGAAATTATCACAAACGTGGGGGGAGTCAGAGGCTAGGTAAGACAGAAAATGGAACAGTGTGCTAACAATTGTCGAGGGTACTAATGCCAACCTAGAACTGAGCATTAAATAGAGGCAAAAAGATACACATGACAACCCTTTAATGTATGTTCTGTAATCCATAGTCTGGAGGGAAGGAAAAGAGAAAGAGAGAGAAAAGGAAAGAAATAAAGAACCTGCCATGGAGGAGGGCTGGGGGAGGGGGAGGGAACCGGGGGCGTTGGTGGTGGGAGATGGGCACTGGTGGCGGGGATGGGTGCTGGAACACTGTATGACCAAAACCCAAATATGAACTTTTAATTGTATATCTTTGTAATTGTAAAAATAAAAAAATTTTTTAAAAATGCAGGTATTTCCATTATTTTGCTCTCACTTCTTATTTACTGCATAAATTAGGTTATTCATATGTTTGCAGATAATAGAAATAAGTTAAGATTATAAAGATAAAAACTGTTATTTTCTCTATTAATATGTGAATTTCCTTAGTTCTCTCTCTCTCTCTTCTCTCTCTCTCTCTCTCTTCAAATGCAGCTAAATAACGAGAACTCTGACTTTAAATACTTAGATAATGGCACAAAGAGGATTCATGCTCCTTGGATGAGGTAGACTAACAAAATTGTTTCTTAAGCATTTGTTACTTAGGAATTTTACATCACCACATCATCACTGTATTTATGGAGATCTCTGGTAAATATGCCATAATATATTTATGCTTAGATGTACCCATGTATAAAGTGTATCACAAAATGGGTTTATTAGGATTAGTCAGATAAAATTGCCGTTTAACTATTTTGCCAACAAGCTGACAATTTCTTATGATTCCATCTAATAATGTAAAAGAGAGAAAAACATCAGAATGACATAGCCATTATCAAAATTGTAATCAACATAGTTCACCACCAGATTTCAAAAAGAATGATAAAGTAATGAAGGAGGCTGAAATCTCTAGGCTCTTGGATTTAGGCAATGGCAGTTGGTATATGTCTTTTCAATAATGAGACCCAAAGGACTGCATGCAACATTTCTAAAGTACACATCTTAAATTAGCAGAGTAATCCTAATACTAAACTAAAAAGTGTCTGAAGAAAAGTCACTTTAGAGAGTCGGTTGGAGCAGTGACACTTAATAAGCTGCAGGGTCTAGGAAGAGCCCTAGAGAGTTTTCCATTTTGGAGTCAAACTGATGTAGGCAGGCAGACAGGGGGTCCCCAAGGCAATGACGTTTCATCCTAAGGCTGTCCAGAGTCACCTATTTGGAAACCAGAACCAAGACTTGATGAGACCCATTAACTCTCAGTAGACCTTGAGGAATCTGGATCAACCTGACTCAGCCCAGCCCTTAATCTGGTTACATTCCAGGACTGAAGATCCAGCAGAAATAGGTCAAGAAAAGGAGATTTCCAAAGAAGACCACTCCCAAAAATCTACTCCCCTTGGCAACAGCCCTAGCAATGGACGTTAACCTAGGTTGAAGCACCATATGGGAGTAGCTTGTGAAGAAATCTGTAAAAAGCCTTCCTGACTAAAGGGCCGCGCGCACACATGCTGCCTGAGCCCATGTGCTGCTTGAGCCCACGTGGTGAAGCACTTGTGGTGCCCTAGCACATGTGGTGCCAAGCATATGTGTCACCCTCATCTCCCCTCTTGAGATGTGTGCTCCCTCTCACTTTCCCTCCTCCTTCCCCTTCCCAAAACCTCCATAATAAAATCTGTTTTACTTCATATGCTTGTCTACTCCTGAAAATTCTTTTCTGTGAGGGAAGACAAGAACCCTGAGAAACACCCTGGGGAAGGCCTAGGACCAATTGACCTTTTATCTGTCCTTAGCCTACCCAGCCGGGAGGCCCACCTACATCAAAACTACATGGTAGCAAATAAAAATATATCTGCGTATTGCCAGGACAGGCAAACTGTTCAATTGTACTATATGACCAGATCGTAGTAATGATTTCCACAGACCACTAAGTTAATCATAGAAGAGAAGGTGTTAGACATAGACAGTTCAGACTGGAGAGAGCTCTTTTAAAGTAGTATATGAAATTTATAAATTACCTGGTGCATCTGAACATTTAAACATCAAATAATGCATTTAAATCATTATTTTTAAATGCTTACAAGGGACCAGTGAGATAGATCATGAGCTAAGGTTCTTGTCTGGCACATGGTTGACCTTGGATTGATCCCTAGCACCATAAACGATCCCCAGAGCACAGTGCCAAGACTAAGCCCAGCTCAGTCAGTTGTGTCCAAAAAAACAAACAATAAACTTATGATAAGATTAATACTTGATAAGAAACAATATGAATAACTAAAAAGCAATTCAATTTATTCAAATGATGAAAGTCAAGATTTTGAAAGAAAGGCAGTCACAGAACTTCATGGCACCCCAAAACTACCTTCACCAGTGAACTGGACATTCTGGGGAATAGGGTTCAAGGGTTTGTGGTTCAAAGCAGTGAATCCCTGGAAGTAGCCACAGAAGCTGGGCCCAGTTGTTAACTCCTGCTGGGTTCAAGACTGAAGGGCTCTCCACACAGCTTCCAGAGCATGGGCCCAGTTTAGTTAACACCAGGGGCATTGCAGTATATCACCCTTGTTTCTCAGCGACCTGGAAGGCTTAGAACCCAGTAGGTTCATTTGCAGTTTGGAGCAGGATGAGTCAAAACCAGAAGCTACTTTTTTCTGGTACCAGAACTAGTGTCAAAGGGAAGTAAAATCAGGAGTGAGGAGTCTCAATCTTCTACTTTTGAGGGGGTTGAGAGGTTGTACTGGATTGTACTTTCCCCTTAGTCTCTAGGAAAGTAGCCCTTGTTCTTTAGCCACAAGTAAAGTGGTTTTACTTGCTTTAGGTCTGGGGACTTGGCTAAGTCCTAGGTTCACAGAACAGAGTATCCTGGAAGTCATCAAACTTGAGGTGAGCATCCAGGTGGGTCTGAGACTCGTTCTCTTGGGGAGGCATTGGGGGTCCCAGATTGATCACTTCCCACCCTAAAACTCAGAAGGAAATCCCCACTGTGTTAGAGGATTGGCGGTGCAGCAGAGAGGTGATTTTCTCCCTTCCTTATTCTCAAATTCTCATATACCTGATCTCAAATTCTCATTTACCTGAGAGTCCTCTTTGTTATCTTGCTTCTTTTTTTTTTATCCAGCAATAACAGGGGATCAAACTCAGGGCCTCCTGTGAATAAGGCAAGCATGAGCTTTCTCTTTGAATTACTTGAAAACAGGATTTTGAGCTGTTTCCTATATAGTTTTCAAACCTATGAGTAAATTAATTCAAATAATTATTTTTAAATATTTCCACTTAATTTTTTTAAAGTAAATAAATAAGCCAGTTGCTTAACAAATGGTCATACTTGGGTAGGAAACGTTTCAATGCTTTCATGAATTGTGGTTGGGGTAGGTTTATTGAAGTGGGAATGAAGCACGGAAAAATTAGACGCAGGCCCTCTGAGTGACCTATCCCAGGAGCTGGGCAAAGATGAATGGATCATAAATCACCATGTTACAACAACGATAGAGCAAGTCTGAAACAGGAAAGGGGGCAGCCACAAAAACAGTTAGTAAATGTCTGTTTGGAACTTAAAACAAATTATATTAATCACGACTGTATGTGTTAGCAGCCATTGTGTATGTTAAATGAAAAATGTTTTTCCCAAAAGCAATATAACCTGTAATTAACCTGTAAAAGCTCTGGGTTAACTGTTTCTGGACTAAATCCTTTTTAGTGATAACCAGGTCCAGCAAATTACTGGTCCCCCTTTCCTCTTAACTCTCCATATGCCAATCTGTTTCTTTGTCAGATATTTGTAACAATAACATACACACACACACACACACACACACACACACACATAGCCTTTTGCACTATGTGGGGGTCTTACCACCCTAGTTAGCACCTCTAACCTTTTTCTAACCTCACACCAGGTTAGTATTTGTACATAACAAATACTCATTAGATTATTAGACTTCCCCTGTTTTGGACTACTCCTAAGGAATTTGTTCTATTTGCTGCACTGATTTTAGGATAGAAAAGAAGTGTGTTCAAATTTCATGTATTCGTGAGAAGATTTGTTAAGCTTTAAGCCTTTTTACAATTTTGTAAAAGCATCCTGTAATCAAAGCCAGAATTTAAAGAACTGATACAACAGTCCCATAGAAAGAAAGAATGAGGAAGGATAAAAGAAAACATATTAGGCTAGACTTCAAAAGGCCCTAGGGTATTATTTATAGAAACATCAGACAATGAGAACTGACAAAATTACTTTCCAATGTTGGATGGTCTCTGGTATCACCAAGGGAACTTTCCATCTGATTAAAAATAATTATTGCTGGCATTAAATCCAGTTGGAATCACCCAGCACAATTTATCTTCTACTTCATGCTGCTACCATATGCCCAACATTGTAAAGCAGAAACAGTCTCTTTCATTCTGATAAACACTACTTTGTAAATATTTAGAGATAGAAGCTCTGGATCGCTGAACACTTCCGACAGGGAACATGTGCTAACGAGCCTGGTGATCATGTACCTGACAGAGACTCTGAGGTGTAGGCCCAAAAAGCATTGATGCAGCCAGGTATGTCTTTCCTTAAAGCCTTGCTGAGAACTAAGAGCAACTGGAGAATCATGGCTGCACTCTCCAACTGGAGCTGTGGCTTCCGGAAAGGGCACAGATGGCTCCAAAGAAGACATTTTGCTCTCTGACTGGTGCTAAATATATTAATAAACTCCCATGTTTATTGAACTGTCTTTTCATGGAATATTTGAGTCAAGAAAGAAACCATGCCCAATGTACCCTTATTTGGAGTTAGGGTCTTTGCAGAGGCAACCAAGTCACACTGGGGTCTTGAGAATGGGCCCTCATCCCACTGAAGTGCTCAGTTGAGTCATGCATAGAGACATGGATAAAGAGAATCCGGAGAGGCAGAGAAAATATGGCTGTCAATATGCCAAGGAGAAGGTCTTGGAATAGTTGGCTTCTTCCCTCACAGCCCTCAGAGGAAAAAAAGGACTTAGCAACATCTTGGTTTAGGATATCTGGCTTCTAGAGCTGTGAGATAACCCATGTAGATATTTTATTATTTTATTCTTTGGCTACCATATATACCCAGTTTGTAGTTCTTTGTTATAGCATCCTTAGCAACAACAACAACAAAAACCCAATAACATTATCCAAATAATAGGACTTTCTATTGGAAGAATCTAAATCCACTCAAAAAAATGGGGGGCAGGACATCTGCATAGGACCTACAGGAAATCCAAGGGCCTACATCAGCCTTGGCTGGAGTGATATTAATATTTCAGTGGGACTAGGTGAGGGTCCTGGGAGAAGGTACCTGAAGAGAATTGGCCTTAACTGCTTTCTGTTGATGTGGATTGACAGGGCTGAAAAGGATATAAAAAGCAATAGCCCTGTCCCCACCCCCTCTCTCTTGCTCTTCCTCTTCACTCTCTGCCTTTGCTCTCCTCCTCTTCGTTCTCTTTCCTGTTGAGCCTTAGCACATGGTAGCGGCCATCTTGGCCTAGGATTCCAGACCTACATGTGTCCAGAGCCAGCTAGAAACCTAAAGTCTGGGGTTTTCCTGTTGTTGAATTGTGTACCAGAACAATTGTGAGTAAAGCCTTTAAACACTTTGCTGGATTCTCGTGTCTTTCTCTGTCCACTGGTGCCGTTCTCAAAAAAAAAAGAAGGGAGATAGGAAGAAAAATTGCTCCCCTATTAACATTGAGACATAAGTTGTGTATGGCCCTGTTTGGTAGGTAGTAATTGCTCTACCTCTTACCAGGCCCTCATACTTGGATTCCTTTTTACCTCATGTTGTTTTCCTGCAGCAAACTATCCCAAATCCTTCTTCCAAGACCTCCCTCAGACTTCCTTCAAGGAAAGTTCCAGGTCAGTGCCATGCAGATGTTGGTTCTTCAGTGACAAACTAAGTAGGTTGAAATGTATTGGTCTTTTCTCTCTGTCCTATTAAATTCCTCTATTAACCAGGTCTCTGATACCAGAACCAACATTTTGGAGGTTTGTTTTAATAAAGCTATGTGGGAGTCTCTCAGTCTACTAGACTAAATTTTGGTTTTGCTGCGCATTTTTTTTATGTTTCTTTTTTTATTTTTTAATTTTTTTATTAATATTTTATTATACCACCGTGAGATATACAATTACAACGTTGTTCATGTTTGGGGGTTTCGGTCACATAGTGTTCCAACACCCCAATCTCCACCAGTGTCCATTTCCCACCACCTATGTCCCCAATTCCCTCCCCCTTCCCATAGCCTGCCTCCATGGCAGGTTCTTTTTCCCTTTTCTCTCTCCCTTTCTCTCTTTTCCTTCTCTTACATACTGTGGATTGCAATACACACACTTAGAGGCCATCATGTGCATTTTTTTGCCTGTATTTAATGCTCAGTTCTAGGTTGATATTAGCCCTTTCGACATTTATTTGCACATGTTCCCTTCTCTGTCTTACCTAACCTCTGACTCCCACATGTTTGTGGTAATTTCCACGTTTGGTAAGACCTCCTGATCCACGTTTCACCTGATATTGTATTTTGGTATCATAATATGTATATATATATTTTATGTCATGCAAATAAATGCAGTCATTCTATATCTCTCTTTCCTTCTTACTTCACTCAACATGATCCTTCCCAGGTCCATCCATTTATAGGCAAATTTCATAACTTCATTTTTCCTAACAGCTGCATAGTATTCCACTGTGTAGATGTACCAAAGTTTCTTTATCCAGTCATCAGTTCTCGGGCATACAGGTTGTTTACATGTTCTGGCTATTGTGAATAGTGCTGCTATGAAAATAAAAGTGCGGATTGTGTTTCCGCTGTGTGTTTTTTGGCTTCCCAGGGTATATTCCCAGGAGTGGTATGGCTGGGTCAAATGGGAGCTCAATTTCTAGTCTTTGGAGGAATGTCCATATTGTTTTCCAGAAAGGTTGTACAAGTCGACATTCCCACCAACAATGTATGAGAGTCGCCTTTTCCCGCGTCCACGCCAGCACTTGTTTTTACCCTTTTGGATATGGGCTAGTCTCTGTGGTGTGAGGGTGATATCGCATTGTTGTTTTGATTTGCATCTCTCTAATGATTAGTGATGATGAGCATTTTTTCATATGCCTTTTGGGCATTCAAATTTCTTCCTTGTCAAAGTTTCTGTTTATCTCTTCTCCCCATTTTTAATGGGGTTGGCTGTTTTCTTCTTATATAGCTGTACCAGTGCCTGATATATCCTGGATATTAACCCCTTATCAGATGGGTATTGGGTGAATATTTTTCCCATTCTGTGGATTGTCTTTGTATCTTGGTCACTGATTCTTTAGATGTGCAGAAGCTCTTTTAGTTTCATGTAGTCCCATATGTTTATGTTTTCTTCTAGTTGCTTTGTTAATGGTGTTTCACCTTTGAAGATGTCTTTAGCTTCAATGTCGTGGAGGGGTTTTTCCTATATTTTCTTCAATGTACTTTATGGATTCAGGTCTGATATTGAGATCTTTAATCCAGTTTGATCTGATTTTTGTGCAAGGTGTTAGACACAGGTCCAAATTCATATTTTTACATGTCGCTGCCCAGTTTTACCAGCACCACTTGTTGAAGAGGCTTTCCTTACTCCAGTTTAGACTCTTTGCACCTTTATCAAAGATTAACTGATCATGTCTTTGAGGGTGGGTGTCAGGATACTCAACTCTATTCCATAGGTCCACATGTCTGTTTTTATTCCAATACCACGCTGTTTTAATTACTACTGCTTTGTAGTACTGTTTGAGGTTGGGAAAGGTGATGCCTTCCATCTTCTTTTTCCCAAGGATTGCTTTCTGCTGCTCATTTTAATTGTTTATGCATGGGTGTGACTCCCTCAGATTAAAAATTAGAGGAAAAGAATTATTAGTTATTTAAACATTTAGTAACCATTAGACTCAAGTTAGAATTTTCTGTTTATGCCTTTTAAGGAAATCTGACATATTCCCCTAATTGAAGGAATTTGCTGGATTATCAGGGACTTGATGGTGATATTTCAAGAAGTCTATAAGATACCATTCTGTGATTACTTGTGGATTGTTTCTACACCTCCCTACCTCTATCCAAGATCAGAAATATATCATTTGTTCTGAGGATATTCTTCCCCTATACTGAAGACCATAGCTTTAAACTTAGAATCTGTTAGGAAGAAAGATGAGCATCTATGGACACTAAATTATATTTCACCTATTCATTTGTTAAAAAGTCACTTATCCATCTTGAATATATCACCCTAAACTTTTTTGCTGTTGGTTTTTGGGTCACACCCAGCAATGCTCAGGGGTTACTCCTAGCTCTGTACTCAGGAATTACTCCTGGTGGTACTTGGGGACCATGTGGGAATCTGGGGATAGAACTCACATTAGCTATATGCAAGGCAAATGCCCTCCCTGCTGTGCTATTGCCCCTGCCCCATCTCCCTAAACTTTAACTCTTATGATTAATCAGTGTAAAATAATTTTCCTACTAAGCAAAATCAAAGACTAGGAATTCTCACATATATAAAATCAATTTTGCAAAAAAAAATGTCATTAGAAACAAAGAGCATAAGAAAAAATTAGAAAGAAAATATAAGGCAACCTCAAAAGAAACAGTGACTAAGATACAAAGGCAGTCCACAGAATGGGAAAGAATATTCACCCAATACCCATCTGATAAGGGGTTAATATCCAGGATATATCAGGCACTGGTAGAACTTTACAAGAAGAAAACAACAACCCCATCAAAAAATGGGGAGAAGAAATGAACAGAAACTTCAGCAAGGGAAGAAATTCGAATGGCCAAAAAACATATGAAAAAATGCTCATCATCACTAATCATCAGAGAGATGCAAATCAAAACAAAAGTGAGATATCACTTTACATCACAGAGACTGGCACATATTCAAAAAGCAAGAACAACAAGTGCTGGCGTGGATGTGGAGAAAAGGGGACACTCATCCATTGTTGGTGGGAATGCCAGCTGGTACAGCCTTTCTGGAAAACAATATGGACATTCCTCCAAAGACTAGAAATTGAGCTCCCATTTGACCCAGCGATACCACTCCTGGGAATCTACTCTGGGAAACCAAAAATATGCAGCAGAAACACCATCCCTACTTTTATGTTCATAGCAGCATTATTCACAATAGCCAGAATCTGGAAGCAACCAGAGTGCCCGAAAATCAATGACTGGATAAAGAAGCTTTGGTACATCAACACAATGGAATACTATGCAGCTGTCAGGAAAAATGAAGTTATAAAATTTGCCTATAAATGGATGGACATGGAGAAGATTATGTTGAGCGAAATTAGCCAGAAGGAGAGAGACAGATACAGAATGACTGCATTTATTTGCATAGCATAAATATATATGTACATATTATGATACCAATATCCAAGGTCAAGTGAAACATATATCAGGAGGTCTTGTCAAAGGTGGAAATTATCACAAACGTGTGGGAGTCAGAGGCTAGGTAAGACAGAAAATGGAACAGTGTGCTAACAATTGTCGAGGGTACTAATGCCAACCTAGAACTGAGCATTAAATAGAGGCAAAATGGCACACATGACAACCCTTTAATGCATATTCTGTAATCCATAGTCTGGAGTGGAAGGAAAAGAGAAAGGGAAAGAAATAAAGAACCTGCCATGGAGGAGGGCTGGGGGGGGGGGGGAGGGAACCGGGGACATTGGTGGTGGGAGATGGGCACTGGTGGAGGGATGGGTGCTGGAACACTTTATGACCAAAACCCAAATATGAACTTTTAATTGTATATCTTTGTAATTGTAAAAATAAAAAAATTAAAAAAAATAAATTAAAAAAAGAAAATACAAAGAGTTAAAAAAAGGCAAGGGAGCAAATTCATTGCTACTAAAAAAGCCTCGAAAAGGGGGGAGCAGAGCGCTAGCACAGTGGGAAGGGTGTTTGCCTTGCATGTGACTGACCTGGGTTCCATCCCCGCATCCCATATGGTCCCCAAGTACCACCAGGAGTAATTCCTGAGTGCAGAGCCAGGAGTAACTCTTGAGCATCACTGAGTGTGACCCAAAAAAAGCAAAAGCAAAGTACAGAGCCCAGGAAAGATGCTTTAAGAAGTTAGGGAAACTGATTTACTTATTCTCCTTAAATAATGGACCAAAGTCTAGACATGACTCAAATAAGGGAGTGGTGGTGGAAAGAAAGAGGGAAAGAAAGAGGAAATAGAGTGAATTCTTAGCAAGTTTGAAGACAAGAAAAGAAATAAAGAAAAGTGTATATCTGCATATATTTACTCCTGACTGAACATTCATAAATAAAATTCAACATTGGGAACTTTTCAAGTAGTTACAATTTCTATATAGCTAAATGCCAGAATTAGTGATACTTAAAATGACATTTATATGGGCTAGTGATTCATGGTTCTTTGTCCTTTATCAAGCACAAAATATTTACACAGAAAAAATACATGTTTTTCAGGATTATGCCCTCAGCTTTTACTCATAAATAATCCCCAACAGAAACAACAGATGGTTTAGAAAAATGATGGCTCAGCATTTTTCAGTAACTGTTGAGAAAGCTTAGTTGTTTAACTTTGAGTAGCTGAAGACATGCGTGCTTAAGGACTGTCTTCCGTCATTGTTCAAGACTGGATACGCAACCCATTTCAGATCTGTGCACCATATTTTCTGTTTTAAACTGTGGGGAACAACGAATGAGGGAGGAAACTAGTCAAAGCTCACCCTGATTTCTTCTGAGGACTCTGACAAAGCTGGGAGTCAGAAGGAAATGGACAAGCAACCACTTCTCCCATCACTAACATTAGCAGAGACCACTTCAGGAAGAACAGGGTTATTTTACCTTAAGTTGAAACATAAATGTAACGTGCAGCTCAACTTTACACAAATCTCGACATGCTCAAAGCATTGAAGACTCTTTGGGAACAGGTATAAATAGTTCTTGCTTAGGACTTCAGGGCCCTCTAAAAGATTTGGGTATTAATCCAACCTAACCTAAGCACTCCTTTGTCTACGAATGGAAGATACCTCTTTATGTTTCTGCACATCTTAGAGAATGTTGTCACTCCTTTTTTTCTCAATTTTATTCAATAAATGATTTGATTTAAAGATCCTTCCAACACATGAAACTTTTTTTAAAATTTTTTATTATACCACCGTGAGACATACAATTACAAAGGTGTTTATAATTGGTTCTTGGTAATACAGTATTCCAGCACCCATCCCTCCACCAGTGCCCCATTTCCACCACCAATGTACCCCACCCCCTCCCACCCCACCCTCAGGCTGCCTCAATAGCAGGTACCCCAGTTTCCTCTCTTTCTCTCTGTCTCTCTCTGCATCTCTCTCCCTCTTCTTTTACACATTGTGGCTAGCCCTGCAGATATTTAGAGTTTATCACTTAAGTCTCTTTAACACATGAAATTTATATCCAAGATGAAATAATTTCAACATAACATCTTGATATATCCAAGATGAAATAATTTCAACATAACATCATGAAACTCTGTTCTTTACTGCATCATAGGTGCGAAGAATTTTGCTGTATTACAATTCAGACTGACAAAAGAAAAACCTGAATAAGAATTAATAACCTAATTCCAGTATTAATATAACATTGATTTTAAAATATTTTTATATCACCGTTAGGTACACAATTAGAAGGTGTGCATGTTAAAATTTTGCTTGTACAATGTTCCAACACCCATCCCTCCACCCCTGCCCATCTCTCATCACCAATGTTCCCACTTCTCTCCCATTTTCCCCAGCCTGCCTCCATGGCAGGTTCTTTATCTCCTTTCTCTCTCCCTCTCCCTCTCTCTCTCTCTCTCTCTCTCTCTCTCTCTCTCTCTCTGTCCTTCTCACTTCCCTTTCTTAAACATTGTAGATTATAATATATTGTATAACATGATTGGTTCCACTAGTTTGATATACTGGGTCCGGACCACAAAAATGGCAGCTATTATGGTGAGCGAGTCTCATCCAGCTGCTTCTGAGGCCCTACAGAGGTGATGGGCCTACTCCCAAAATCCATCTTGCCTCCCTGGGAGCCTCATGGTCTGCTGAACTAGGGGAGAGCCGGTTGGCAGCTCTCCCCCATGTGTCTGAGTCTCTGCATCATGCCCGAGAGCCCTGAGGCAGTTTGTGGGCGGGGCCACCAGGCCTCTTGGATGGGCCAGAGAGGGAATGGGGACCCCAGGTCCATCTCCAGGAATACCCAGTGACTTCTGCCTCCGAGAGCTGCCCACCTGGGCTCAAACTCAGCTACTCTGAAATGGTCTTGAGATCAGCATGTCTCTTGCATGGGTTCTGATGAGCTGTTGGATCCGGATTATGAAAATGATGGCTATTATGGTGAGAGAATCTCATCTGGCTGCTTCTGAGGCCCTACAGAAGAGATAATCCCACTCCCAAAACCCATCTTGCCTCCTGGGAGCCTCATGGTCAGCAGAGCTAGGGAGAGCCGGATGGCAGCTCTCCCCGTGCGCCTGAATCTCTGCATCATGGCCGAGAGCCCCGAGGAAGTTCATGGGCGGGTCACCATGCCTCCAGGATGGGTCAGAGAGAAGAAGGGGTATCCCAGCTCCATCTCCAGGAACACCCGGTGACTTCCGCCTCCGAGAGACACCTACTTAGGCTCGAACTTGGCTGCTATGAGCTGGTCTTGAGATCAGCATCTCTCTTGCGTTGGTTCTGATGAGATGTAGGGTCTCAACTGTGATAATGGTGGCTATTATGGTGAGCGAGTCTTATCTGGCTGCTTCAGAGGCCCTACAGAAGTGATGGGCCTACTCCCAAAGCCCATCTTGCCTCCTAGGAGCCCCATGGTCAGCTGAACTAGGGAGAGCCGGATGGCAGTTCTCCCCTGTGTGTCTGAGTCCCTCATCTTTCTCTCTATCTCTATTTCTGTCTCTGTATTTCTTTCTTTCTCCTACACCTTGTGACTTGCCTTACGGTTTAATACGCAGTTATCTATGTGTATGGGATTGAGGTCTATAACTGTTACTGGTATAGAGAGAGACAGATGATACAGAATGACTGCATTTATTTGCATGACATAAATATATATATGTGCATATTATGATACTAATATCCAAGGTCAGGCGAAACATGGAATAGGAGGTCTTGTCAAAGGTGGAAATTATCACAAATGTGTGGGAGTCAGAAGCTAGGTAGACAGAGAATGGAACATTGTGCTAATAATTGTCGAAAGTGCTGATACCAACCTAGAACTGAGCATTAAATACAGGCAAAAAGATACACAGACAACCTCTTAATGTATGTATTATAATCCATAATGTGGAAGGGAAGGAAAAGATAAAGAGAGAGAGAGAGAATTAAAGAAACCTGCCACAGAGGCAGGCTAGGGAGGGGGAGGGAATCGGAGACATTGGTGGTGGGAAATGGGGACTGGTGGAGGGATGAGTGCTGGAACAATATATGACCGAAACCCAAATATGAACATCTTATGAGCATCTTTGTAACTGTATATCTCACGGTGGTATAATAAAATATTTTAAAAAATACGACACAGCTAGCTTGCCAGACTCTGCCGTGTGGGTGGAATACTCTAGTAGTCACCTCAAAACTCACGCAATTATTGATGAACTGTGTGGCCGCGATCAGCTCTTCTGCTGGGTGGAGCTCTGAGGAGAGGGGAGTCCGGATGTGGAAAATGGTGGCTCCCATAGTGTGAGGGTGAGGGCCCTCATTATAGATCTCATTCCCATGACCTGATGGAATGGTTTGAGGCTCTTTATGTTCCTGGAGTGAGCTGATGCCCTTGGGCTATCTCACATATGACAGGACATATTGAGATGTTACTGGTGCCCGCTAGAGCAAATTGATGATATACAGGAAGACAGTGATACAGACAGACAGTGATCTATGTGTATATTCAGTAGTGATTTCTAATGTGACATTATTGTTCCTCATTCCCCATCAACCTCCCCAGTTTGTTACAACTACAATGATCATTATGTTGTACAGATGTGAAAGATCCTGGGAAGGACCTGGTCCTAGCCTGTCGGGCGCTCCGCCGGGTCCCCGACAGTGCCGGGAAGCGAGTTCCCTTCTACCTCCGGGCGGGCGAGGAATGGATGAACACTCAGGAATCCGATGCAGTTTTAAAAGGCTTTACTTATCACAGGTTCAGGCATACAAATCAGCAAAAGGAAAAACCCGATGCTTAGGATTCCAGGCTAGAACCCCAGCCACGTGTAGGCCAAGATGGCGACCACCACATGTAAAGGCTTTGGGAAAGGAGAAGAAAAACTTCCAAGCAGGGCGAACCGCTCACAGCGAGCCACAGCCCCCAAGGAAGCGCGGGAGAGTGAAAACCGGCTGGTTTATACTCCTGCAACTCAGACCTTCCTCCCATTGTTATGGAAAGCAGGGAGTGTTAAATGTCCTTAGATAATCCCCTCCCTGCACCTCACCTAGGCCCTTTAGTGTGCTAATGCAGCGGCCCTTAAAGAAGTCCTGCAACAACTCCCTCTGATTAGTTTACTAATAAAAATTGAAAAGGTAAGAAATATTTAGTAATGTACAGAAAATCAAGATAAGAAAAAACAATTCGAATTACAAAATGACAATACATGTTACTTTAGGATCCTAACTTGTTTTTGGACCCAAAGCAAAGTTCAAGAAAAAGTGTTTTTAGCTGTCTGATTATAACGAACTATAGTTTGCACTGTCCATAATTTGTGAGAGTCAATTTACTATATTTTATGTAAAGTCTGTGGGGCTACTTCTGGAACAGCAATAGCGGTGATCATATGAGTATGAGTCTCTGGAGAGCAGCGATCAGGAACTCGTTGAATTGTCAGGAACACTGGATTGGGTCTCAGGAACACTGGAACAAGTATCTCGAATTCTGGAACAGGAGTCTTGAGTGCTGGAACAGGTGTCCGGAACATTGGTGTGGTATCTTGAACTCTGGAACAGGAGTCTTGAGCGCTGGAGCAGGTGTCTGGAACATCGGTGTGATATCTTGAACTCTGGAACAGGAGTCTTGAGCGCTGGAGCAGGTGTCTGGAACATCGGTGTGGGTGTCTTGCAGGGCTTCTTCAGCAAGGGAACATTGGCACCGGTAACTGTACCTGTAGCTTAGGCGAGACAAAAACGCTTTTTGAGGTTAATCACAAGTAGAGATTTTAAGGCTTTGTAGGGATTCAAGTCTGGGATGGAGAGAAGAACATAAAAAAGCTCCAACATGGGTGGAGCAGGGAAATAAGTATGAGAATTGATGATTTTAAAATTGATAAATCTAGTGGATCAGCAGTGGAGCTGATGAATGTAATAGAGGTTTGTAGCGGTCAGAAATTGAGAAGGTAGTAGTTGAGACATAACATAGACACAACATTAATCACAAACATAATGGTGGCCACCACATGCACACACACGCACACATACATTTGATCGATCAATATCTTACAGCTGTGTATGTGACCCATTTAGGGGTGATAAATGGTAACGAGTCAAGCGCTTCATGAATATAAAGCTGGCAAATGATGGTGAGAAAGTGTCTTTTCCTGTGAATAGAGCATTGGGAAAAATTAGTTTTGCAAATTATTAAATTTTTAGCGAGTACTATTTAAGGAGTCTCGAGTATTGAGCACTGTAGCGCAAGTTTACTGGATTCCAATATCTTATCCTGTGAACAGAATCATTAGGAAAACAATTTTTCATTGATTTAGCAAACATTTTTGTAATGAGCACTATATTCAGAGTCCACCCATTTTTCCACCCCCTTTTTTTTTTGTAAGAAAGAAAATATTTAGGCTGTAAGGCAAGATATTAGACATGAACCATGATCACAGATTGCAAAACAAGATCATTATTAAAATGAACTAATCCAGGAAGTTTAAACAGCAACTTGCAATTTAAAATTTAAGACTTTATATTGAAAGAATTAGTTGTTTTCTGATTCTTGGAGAATTCTAGTCTTAACAAGTCGCAGAGGGACCCAGAGTTTCTTGGCAGGGTTACCACGAACATCGCCTGGTCTAATTATCATCGGACAGAGATCATCTGCCTCCGAACCATGAGTAAAATGATGGATATCTCATGGTATAGATACATTGTATCTTTTATTGGCTCAGAACCATACATAGCCCAGTCTATAAAGTTCCTTTCTGAGAACTACTCTATCTTTTCACAAATCATCTGGGTCCTTGCGATTTTTAAACTGTACCTTTGTGTAAGGACAATGTTTAATAGAGAGAGGGAAGAAAGTAATAAATTGAATGCAATCTTAAGGGACGAGGTTTACTCAGCGATTGAAGAAATAAGTGAGGATCATAAAACTACAGGTAGACTGGTCTTAAAGCTTGAGGACAGAATTATTAAACAGATTTTAAAATTTGAGGAAAAATTAGAAGAACAGGATTTAAAATTCAAAGAAAAATTAGAAGAACAGGATTTAAAATTCAAAGAAAAATTAGAAGAACAGGATTTAAAATTCAAAGAAAAAATTAGAAGAACAGGATTTAAAATTCAAAGAAAAAATTAGAAGAACAGGAAAGTAAAATTATTGAACAGGATTTAAAATTTGATGTAAAGTTTGAAGAGCAGAAGAAGGATATCGATAAAATCAGCATTATCTTAGAGGAAGAAATTGACAAACAGAGAGATAGAATAGATGGACAGAAAGAGGAGGTTTGGAAGTTACACATAAAATTGAAAGAACAAAAGGAAGAAACATATAGGAAACTTGAAAACTTAAACCAAGAAATGGATGTGTTACGCAGGGAGATTTCTGATTTCATAACTTATCAATCAGGACCTAGCGCATACCCAATACTGAGGCGTGAACCAACTAAAAGCCGTTCACAAACACGCCCCAAAGCTGTAGACTTGAAAAAGGTGTATACATTCCCAGCAAAAAAAATCTAAAAAAGAATTCTAATGTGGCTGATAACTTAGAGGAGGAACAGGAAAACCCAGAGGAGGAAAATTCCCAAGCTGAAAATCTCCCCAGACTTAATACCCTCAATGGGGTAGATGTTCCTCTGCCAGATACTACAAGCTCTGATGAGGAAGAACGGGAGGAACAGATTAGCTCGAGTCAAAGAGCAAAGCGCAGCAATCTTTCTCATGACCAATCTAAAGATAAAGTAAAACCGATTCATGAAGACTTAAAAATTGAGTCAATAACCCCGTTTAGGAAGGCTTGCAACAGGTTTGGAATATCAAGTCCTTATACTTTAAAATATTTAGCTGATTGGAGCGAAAATGATCAGTGGGTATTGGGAGACTTTGAAATGGTAGCCCATACTTGTCTAAACAAATCACAGTACATGCAATGGCATATGTGGTGTGCAGATGGGGTTAACCGGAATATTGACACTTTAAGAGAAAAGGAATCAGGCCATACTATAACTTTTGCCATGCTAAAAGGTGAAGGTGAATGGAAAAAGAAAGCAAAACAAGCGACATTACCTGAACCTATTTTAAAATTTGTTCGGGAGACAGCATTAAAAGCGTGGGAAAGAGTAGGTTCCGACCCAGAATTTCTAGGTAGCTATACGAAAATTTACCAGGGTCGTGATGAACCATACTTTGATTTTGTTGGGAGATTATGTGAAACAATCCAAAGACAGGTTCAAGACCCAACCACTCAAGAAATCCTAAAACGAAACTTAGCATATGAGAATGCTAATCAAAAATGTCGAGCATTACTATATAGTATTAAGGAAAAGGATGACCTCATGGGGTATCTAAAGGCCTGTAGAAATGTCGGTTTAACCTACCATAAAACACAGGATGATATAGAGGCTTATCCCATACAGCAGGAGGATCAGGAGAGGGATGAAATGTCAAACAGCTTTAGGGGGGAGACACAATAAACTTCAAAGGATAAACAATAATCGGAGAAACTATTCTAATAATCGCACCTCCCTCGGAGGGCCCCACCTGGACCATGCCCAAGGTGCAGAAAAGGAAAACATTGGGCCAGAGACTGTCGGTCTTGGAGGCGAAGTCAGCCTCAGGCTTCATCTGGACAGATAACCTGCTTTAGCTGCGGAAAGAAGGGACACACCCGTAGAGATTGCCCATCTTCTAAAACTATCAATACAGGGCAACATTCTAATAATCCCTTTATAGGAAATGTTACATGAACCCCCTCCCAGGTTCCACAAGCTCCGCAGGCTCAAATAACATCTATGCCTCCCCCTAATGTGGGAAACTGGGTGGGGGGCCAGCCCCAGGCCCAGCTGAATCCAGGGGCACTCTCCTTCATTCCACCTGCCCAGTATCCTCCGAATCAGAATCCACAGAATTACAGTCAATAAATGCTCTCTGGCCTACCCCATCAGGCAGTGGCAGTCTCGACATTCTCTGCCCTAAGACTGTCACAATATACCCAAGTCAAGACCCCTACATGCTAAAAACAGGGATAAAAGGACCTGCTCCCCAGGTAGTATGGGTTTAATTCAGGGGAGCGATTGGCTGAAATTTAAGGGAATTATGGTGCATTTCGGACTTCTGGATCCTGAATCTCATGGAGAGATAATACTGTCAATATCTGTGCCAACTAAATGGACTTTTAAAAAAGGGGAATCACTTGCTAAACTATTATTATTTTTTGAGGATCCGTGTAGTCAGTCCGAACACCCTACAGCTGGTGGCTTAAACAGTACCAACCATTCTGCCAACTTCATTGTTGGTTATGCAGCCACACAGAACCAAGCCCACCAGCCACCTGCTAACTATCTAGTTGGGTACACTGCCAGAATTTCTCAGGCCAAGCGGCCGGTTATACCCATCGAAATTTATAAAAGGAAATTCAAAGGCATGTTGGATACAGGGGCAGACATATCCATAATCTCCACCAAGTATTGGCCCTCTAACTGGGCCCTAAAGAAAGTGTCCCATAGCCTGAGCGGGGTAGGCAATATCTCCTCCTCTCTTCTCCGACAGAGTGCCAGGTGGCTGCCGTGTATTGGCCCTGAAGGGAATGTAGCCATGGTCCAGCCTTATATAGCCCCTATGCCTTTAACTTTATGGGGGTCGAGACATGCTGGAGCAGTGGGGGGGGCAGTAATCCACATACCTCGTCCAATTCCCGTCGAGCACCAATTCCAGCTCTCCATAATAAGCCTAACACCGGAGTAACCCTTTTTAATTGGGGCTGCTGTGGTTAAGCGCCCACCCAGGGATGCCAAATGTCGGGCGCTCCACCGGGTCCCCGACAGTGCCGGGAAGCGAAGTTCCCTTCTACCTCCGGCCGGCGAGGAATGGATGAACACTCAGGAATCTGATGCAGTTTTAAAAGGCTTTACTTATCACAGGTTCAGGCATACAAATCAGCAAAAGGAAAAACCCGATGCTTAGGATTCCAGGCTAGAACCCCAGCCACGTGTAGGCCAAGATGGCGACCACCACATGTAAAGGCTTTGGGAAAGGAGAAGAAAAACTTCCAAGCAGGGCGAACCGCTCACAGCGAGCCACAGCCCCCAAGGAAGCGCGGGAGAGTGAAAACCGGCTGGTTTATACTCCTGCAACTCAGACCTTTCTCCCATTGTTATGGAAAGCAGGGAGTGTTAAATGTCCTTAGATAATCCCTCCCTGCACCTCACTTAGACCCTTTAGTGTGCTAATGCAGCGGCCCTTAAAGGAGTCCTGCAACACTAGCCTACTTTGTTATCTAAGCCTCTTGCGTGGCTGCGCACTGTTCTTCCTATGTCAGATCATCCATCATCCAGGGCCCACAAGGCAGAGCCCTGGGGGTGTAGACAAGCCTATCTCCTATCTGCCACCTGCCAATGCAGCCGGGCACCACAGCCACACCTGCAACACCTCGAGGAGCATGTGGCCCTATAACATTGTTTTTTAATAAAGATAACAACAACCAAAAAATCCACCTCAGTTCTTTTTCCATACCACACCATCATTCAAAGGCCCCGGTGGCCATACAATCCAGCACAGTTTGTCTTTTGTCCTAAGTGCTTCTGACCCAACCCTGCATGGTCCTTTGATTGTCAGTTTGCCTTTTCTGTATCTGAGAAATCAGGAATTTTCAAAAAGACTAAGGGATCCTGAGCATAAGACACAAATCCTTACTACACCGCTTCCTCTCGTGCTTGTCAGTCTCTATAGGATGTTACGAAAGTTAATGCTTGAAAATCCCAATAACTGAAAATCTCTGTCCCAATATACTCTTCATTTTTGTTTCTACTGCTATCTCTTCCATCCCTCTCAACTCTATTTTTCTTGCTCCCTAACTCCCTATCTCATTTATATCTACTACTCTAAATACATGTGGTAAACTGCTCCGCTAACCCCTAGCAAATCCAATGCACCTGTCTTTCCATGAGTCTTTGGAAATTAACCTTAGTGTTTCAGAGCAGGATTAGTCCTCTCTTATTTACTCACTTGCTTATACCCTCATTTGGTGTTCACTGTATAGAACTTGATAATTATCATTCATTACCTCTTCATTTTATTGGCTTATTTACCCAATGAGATGATGTTTCTACACTGACTGTATTGACCATATATCAAAAGGTTTTAGTCCTTATATGTCAGGCACACTGTGATTTATTTTTATTAATAATTGGAGAAAAAAGTCAGCCTGATATCAGTAATGTTCCTGTCCCTTTTCTCTTTGTTGAAATGTCTGGTAAGTCAGACTCTCAAGGGCGGGTGGGACATATAGGGAGGAAAACTTTTGAAGGGTGAATAACAGTCATTACAATAATCAACTGTCTATATTTTAGGACCAGATTCAAACTTTAGCTTTCCTATGGAACTTTTTGAGTTATTTAAAAAAAAGACTCTTGTTTTTCTTCTATAATATCCCTCTAAATTTACACCTTCTCTTTAATTCTAGGCCTAGATTTCTAGACATTGAAGAGGTGGTAGTGTGAAGCAACTTAAAGACAAAATATATTGCCAAGTTTCTTGGGTCCTAAATCTATCTTCTTTACTCAATATAATGCTGTATGTATTCCAATCCATACTCATTGCCACTGCATCAACATTACACCTTATTTTTTGAGCCAAAAATTTTGTTTATAAACTTTTGAAAGTTTTGCATTATAGTTGTTCCCAACATTTTTCAAAAATTGTCATAATATGTTACACTTATGTGGTGAAAAATAGTACAAGTTTTTCCAATCACTATCACTATCACTATCTTCCCATTGTTCATCTATTTGCTCGAGCGGGCACCAGTGACATCTCCATGCGTCCTGTCACAAACAAGTGTAGTCCAAGGACATCTGCTTGCTTCAAGGACAGGAAGAGCCTCAAATCATTCTTCGGGTCATGGAATTGAGGTCCATATTTTTAACTTTTATTGTTTCCCGAATTAGAAAAAATGGGAGTAATAATAGTACCTATTATTATTGTATGTGATACATCTATACAAAGAAAACATCTGAAGAAGAGCAAGTGTTCAGTATGCCTTAACTATTAATATGAGCTGATTTGACTTACAATATTTTAGAATTCCTTTTAGTAGAAATATGGATAAGTGGGGAAAAGATACATGTTATAAAATTAAATTGAAAAATAAGTTACTAAGTAAACAAAAATAGTAATCAATGGTAAACTGATAATGTATTTCATGAATATGAACTTTGATGGAATACTTTAAAAGAAAAAATGTGACTCATAGAAAGTGTATTTTTGCACAATGCTCCTAAAATGGGGTGTTGAAAACAGTTTGCTCTGTCCAGCACCTGAAAGACTTATTATTTAAACAGTGCATATTGTCAGATAAATGTGCATTTTACAAACCAAATAAGAGATTAGTTCTACATGTAACTAAGTCGGCACACAAGCTTAAATGAGTGTAAGTTATGTAATAGCTAAATAATGACAAACATAATTTGGCTCAAATCAATAATATTTTCCAACTTTGAGATTATTTTTTTTCGCACAAAATACAGATGATCTGGAATGCTTCTAGGATCTGAGTTATACTCAGTTTTTCAGAAGATGGTAAAGACATGCCTCAAGTTGGATTCCCTTGAAACAAACCTTGGGTTGGAAATTTGTTTGCAGAAGGTCAGCTGGGGAGTGCTCTCAGTAGCAGTATCTGTAAGATAGGGAAGTTGGATTGACCAGAAAAAGACTAAGAAGTGAGAGTAGAAATCTATTTTGAACCCATTGTGAACTCTGGAGCTTGTATGGCTCTTTAGTTAACCCAAAATTGTGACAAAGCCCTAGAACTTTGTATGACTACAACTGGCAACAGACTCCTCAACACACTTCACACATACATGCACACATGTTCACACACACTAGCCCTGGAAAGGAGGGAGCGTGACAAAGGGTAAAGTGTTATCTCCTTTCAGCTGTTCGTAAGCCTTAAAAAATTAAATTTACTGTGGGCTTTCCCAACTATGCTTCAGGTAAATAAGGGGGGGGGATTTTCAAGATTCTGAAAGCAGGATCTGGGTACCATTGCATCACATACACAATTCATGACTTTAATAAGTCTCATTAGTTAGGTCTAACTTTATAAGAGTTAGAACTAAATTTTAATCCTGAACAAAATACCCATGTCTTTATTATCCAAGGTTTTCATGTAGAAATTGGAGATACTACCATAAGGAGGATTAATAGTGAAAAAGGAAAAAGTCAGCTAATCTATTTCAACAAGATATTCATGGATAACCACTTATAGGTATGTGCTGCTTTAATCATACATGCTCCCAGCACTTATGTTCTCTGGACCCAGGGACAAAAGAACAGCTAATCCATCCCTAGTCTATTGATTCTACCTTTATTTTTAATAGACAAGAAAGGAGGAATGCCAATCTGGTAATTAGGCAAACAATGGAACTCATACAGTATTCTTCCCCAGCATCAGATCTATATGGAGAACATGGAAGGAAATGGAAGATTCTGCCTCATCTTGGGAATTTGTACACATCTTACTCCCTTGTGGTGTCATAATACAGTGCATTTGTTTCCAATCTAATTAAAACTCATGGCTAAACAATTCATATTAATTGATCCATGCATTTTGGTGAACAACAAATTTTAGTTCCTGAATTGATTTTTCTGAGCACACCAATAAACTGAGTAAACCTTGCATTATTTAACACTGGTCATCCAATGTAATGTTTAAGTCCACAAAACTGGTGTGCTTTCTCTGCCTCATCAGGGAAAATAGCTTATTAATTTGAGTGAGAATCAGAGGGTAACATCAGATATTAATCCAAATCCTTCAAAGCCCAACAGAAATGGTCCAGAGTTTTTTGATCATGTTGCTAGTTTAGTGAGTACACATATGGATAAGACAGTTCATCTATAACCTTAAAAAATAAGACAACAAAACAAAAATATTCTTAGAAAGAAGACAATAAAACAAAACAAATTTTAGCAATTAAATGAGTCATTTCCCCCATGAGGTTAATTATCATTAATGACTTTAATTAAGGTGTCAAGTGAAGGATTTATCTTGGAAAATGTGGATCCATATTGTTTACACTATTGGATTTCAGTTCTCTGTTCGAATTGTGCTTATTCAAAACATCTTCTTTATATTAAATCTCTTTGTCACTAAATGCAAAGACTGTGATGACTGCCAGCATATTTTGCAGTGACAGTGGCCAGGTTTAGCTTGGCATTTAACTAACTGTGAGCTAGAATTATTCTTGTTCATTTGAGGCTTCCAACTTGGAATTTGTAAGATAAATGAGTCAGCTGCATCTATTCTCTAGCAATTAACTGGTAATTGGGGCATTTAATCAGAATACTGACTTGAAGGAAGGACTTTAGCCTGACTACATGCTGTTGTCATGAAAAACAAAAAGATTAAACTCTGAGTTCACCTCATTCACATGCTATAATCACATCATAAGTCTAGAGTAAACACATATAGCTTGTCGATGAATATTTCAAAAATCAATAGATACTTCTGAAAATGTTTGTCAAATATTAATAGGTACATAAGCCAATCTCATATTAAACACTCAAGTCAATAATAGTTACTCTACCATTGCTTATTATGAATCATCTACTTGGTAAAAGAAAGCTGCTCACAGGTATATAAGCCTGAATGATACAGTTGTTGAATTTAGAAAGCTTCAGTTGGCCTAGGTTTTACATCAACCAGAATACAAATCAAGCTAAATAGCTTCTCTTCATTGTCTTCTCTCAAAGCCAGATAATTAGCTTATTTTATGATTCATAGCATGAGGAATAAAAGAATACATAACTTTTTGTAAGTTATACCAAAAATAAAAATTATATACATTTTGTCAAATGTGTCTCAGAAGAACCTAGATTATTTTTTAAAATAAGTATTACTGAACCACAGCTTAGAAATACTTGTGGTCCTTTGGACCAACATATCTGGGCTTTAAAACTTTGCATAATTTTTCAGGTGGTTTAGGTGATTTTAATGTGTTAATAACTGATGGAATAAACAAAATTTTTTATATTTAACTTCAAGGTCACAACTACAAAGTTGTATTAAGACAATGAAAGACCCTAATCATCTATGAAGTCTTAGGAAAATTAGATGTGGGTGCAAAGGGATGGAATGGAGATTGGGACACTGGATTTGAGAAGTCAGTTTCAGTTTTCTAAATTGAACCCTGCAATCATCTTTTTTTCAAGAATCTGTGACTTTTCAAGAAATAAAGAATCAAAGGAGGTTGGCCTCTTTCACGTGTCTATCTTCCATTTTTTGGTATAACCTATCATTACTTTGCAATTCAACTCATTTGTAATGAAGTCAAGAACCATTTATTTACAAAAAGCATTGACTGGTATAACCAAATTACAGCCACCCTGGCATGTCAAGAACTGTTGCAGGACTCCTCTAAGAGCCCCTTTCTCTACCCTTAGGAGATTTTTCCAGGGGGATGTTGGCTCAAAACATTAGCATATAAAAAGAGGTGCTGGGAGAAATTACCTGAGGGCATTTGACCCTGCCAGGAGAAGTTTACATTTGGCTTACAGCTCCTCCCAGCTCTGCTGGGAGGCTTTGAATTTTCATCTCTAGATAGCCCAGCCCAGAATGGGCTGGGCTGGGGAGTTTGGGCAGATTTCTAGCTATAAAATAAGCTGCAAGAAGAAAGAAGGCTCTTTTTTCCCTTTTGCCATTTTGGCTTCCCTTGGCCTTTTGCTTCTTTCCATTCTCTGTTGGGCCTCAACACGTGGTGGTAGCCATCTTTGCCTACACCTGGATGGGGCCTAGCTGGGAACACAGAGTCCAGAGGTTTTCCCTGTTCTTGGATTGTATATTGGAACCTGTAATAGTAAAGCTCTTTTAAAACTGCATCGGATTCCTGAGTTTTCATCCATTCCTCACTGGCTTCGGAGGTAGAAGGGAACTCGCTTCCCGGCACTGTTGGGGACCCCGGTGGAGCTCCCCCAACAAAGAACTATGCTACTCTTTCTAAAAGAAATCGCCTTGTAGGCCTTTGTTCATGCATGTCAGGAGACTTATGTAGAAACATCTTTTTTCTATGTTCCTTCATGTTGGAAAGACTGGAGAAAGTCATCTATATTCCCCATCCTCAACAGAATCCCTGTCTCCCACATCTCTGAGAAGTGGTCACCTGTCGGATTACCTTTTGTTTAAAGTCTTCTGTCTCCTACTCAGCAAGTGTCAGTTGCCTATTGCAGTGCAGTGACTCCCTAAAATGTTGTTCTCCTCTTTTCTGTATGCCTTTTGCATATTCTTATGTTAGAGCAGTGTCCTTTTGTATAGACATAGGTCAACACTTAAGGCTGTGCATGTGTAATACAGGAGTTAATTAACTCTGAAATATTTACTTCTGGGCATCCTTCAGTTTTCTAACTTAAACCTCAGTTGCCCTTGGATTGATTCTAGTTCCTTGTACCTCAAAAAGAAGGGTCCTTTTGATACCGGTTAGGCAGAAGCAGCTTTGGTGGGTCTAGACAGAAGCAGCGGCGGCAGGTCTCTTTGATCGATCATGATTCCCAGGTTCTTCAATGTTTTCAAGAATAAAAATACTGAATAATAAAGATGCTCAGACTCAGAGTTGGAGAGTAGAATAGCTTATTGGAAAGTAGAAAAGAAAGGAAAGGAACTCCCCTTGCAAGGAGGAATTTAGTACAGGACTAAGTTAAAAGTAAATTTAGTGTCAGCCTTTTTAAAGATACTTTGTATTGTTGTCAATCAGGTATTAGAGAAAATGCAGGGAATCTTAAGGGTGGTCTGGCTGGTTTGAGTCTTTCTGATTATACCAAAATGCCAGATTCGAGAGTGTCTTAGTGTTTGGACCATTTTCCCTCTTACTCAGTTTTCATGTCCTCAAGGTTATTGAGCAGTACAGAGAACTCTGCTTTAAATCAGTGTTACAGTGGTTTGACCCCAGTTTCTATCTCTTTCTACTAGTGGCAACCAAAAGCTTTCCACTAGTATAATATATTTTTTATTTTTCTAAAGAAAGGGTTACTAAATTACAAAGAAAAAGATATAGTCAGCTTGTTGAATGATGATGTAGATTAAATGACTTCATGTCAATCAAGTGCCGATGTAGCACTACTTCCTAAAGCATATTTCATAAATCTCACTGTTATTTCTGAGATTCCTCCATAAGATATTATACCATCCCTTTTGCACATAAGTGAAAAATGAAAACTTATATTTTAATATCTCCCAATCCTTTGATTTCTCCCAACATGCTTTCCTGAAAACTAGATGATCCCAACAGCAAATATTTTGCTCATCCTAGGAGGAAAAAAAATTAAACCAGAGCTATCACACAACCTATAATGAGTGATATCATTATAGGTTGTGACCTACCTTGACCCTCAACGCACAACTTGTGTTTTTATACTCTGCCCTCAGCTATTTCTTTCCGCTCTATTACCCTATTTCTGATACCAGTAAACCTAGCAAGAAACCAGAGCAAACCACACATCCAGACTCCATATTTCCTCAGAGCTCCATCCAAGAGAAATCCTGATCTTTCCCCTTTAAGTTTCATCATCAGTAAATGCTCGAGATGAGAGCCTTCTACTGAGACTATGCCACCTACAATGCAGAGCCTGGCAAGCTACCCATGTTTAATTTACTTGTTATGCCAAAAACTAGTAAAAATTATGGACATCAGTTCCATAACCTGAAGAATGGTTTCGGTTCTTCCTGTCCCTGTAGCAAGCAGATGCCCTGGGGTTAGTTACACTTGCTTGTGACAGGACTAATGGAGATGTTACTAGTGCCCACTCGAGCAAATTGATGAACAATGGGAAGACAGACAGTGATACCTTCCATCTTAAAAACATCAGAAGCCTTTTCACTTTTGTAACATAGGACAACACCTAAAAGGAGGGTGAAATGGGGATTTAGCTAAATGATCTAGGAATTCCTTCAAGTTATCTGTAGAAAATCAATCACACCCATTTTCTTGGTTTCAGATACTTTGTAAGAGATAATGCCACTAAAGTCAGTATCTATAACATCTTTTCCCTGAACTTCAAATTTATATGTTGAATTGCCTGACAGACAATCCCCAGGTGTTGTAGTTAATGGAAGGCCAACTTGTCACCAAATGAACTCATCTTATTTCCATACTTGCTTCTATTTTTAAAATTTCCAATGTGTGTGAATATTACCATCACTCACCCAAAACCCTTGACTGCATTCCTAAACTTTTTGTGAGCTTTTTCTTTGCCCCAATATCCTAGAGTTGTTGATTTGTGCTCAGAATCTTTCTTATTCATCCTGTCCTTTCCAGCACTGCTATGTATGTTCCATTCCTCCATTATTTCTCACTTGAATTTCTGTAACGACTTTCTAGTTGGTTTCTTAAATCTAGTCTTCACCCCCTATTATCTTCCATATAGTTGACAATAAGTACATTAAATCAAAACATGATCAGTCAGTTCTCTTTCATTATTCTTTATTATCACTGCTGTGCGATGTTCTTAGATAATACTGATTTTAGAATAAAGTCTTTCTCAGGATCTTTCACATTTATACACTGTATACAGTTCTAGGCAGGTTCTAACTGATACCCATCATCCCAATAAGCCTAGCAAGAAGCTAGAGCAACCCACACATCATGTGGTCAGTCATTCTCAACATTCAGACTCCATAGTTCCTCAGAGCTCCATCCAAGAGAAAACTTGATCTTTCCCCTATAAGTTTCATCAGTAAATGCTCGAGATGAGAGCCTTCTACTGAGACTATACCACCTACAGCCTGGCAAGCTACCTGTGTTTTATTTGTTATGCCAAAAACTAGTAACAGTTATGAACCTCAATTCCATAACCTGAAGGATGGTTTTGGGCTCTTCCTCTCCCTGGAGCAAGCAGATGCCCTTGGGGCTACACTTGCTTGTGACAGGACATATGGAGATGTTACTAGTGCCCACTTGAGCAAATCGATGAACAATAGGAAGACAGTGACAGTGACATCACTGCAGATTTTAAACTCTGGCTATACATTAAAATCTTTACATAACTCTATTATAAAACATAATTTTTTGTAAATTAAAACATAATTTTTGTAAACAAGGATTATACCCACTTAAGGCAAATTGAATTAGAATTTCTGGGAATAGAATTTGGAATAAAAAAAATTTAGAAGCTTCCTAATGATTCTATTATTGATCAGGTACATATTAGATCTAATTCTGCTCTGGTTATTTACTATTCTGAAGCAAACTTTAGTTGTTGAATATCTTAGTGAGTTAAAACTGCCACCAGTTTATCACATCTCATGATTTCACAGAACATGAATTCAGAGAGGACTCACCTAAGCCATCCCCTCATCACCAACTAGGCTTATCTATTGATATTTAGATGACAGTGTGATTGGCCTGGAGGATCCAAAATAATTTTACTGGAGTCAGAAAGTTTAGCTCAAGTGCATTTTGAACCAGAGTGTCTAGATGTGACTGTTCAACAGCACCATCTTAGATTGGTTGCTTTTATAAAACTGAGCATTACAACTATCCTATTACTGACCAAAATTTGGTCCATATGTTGGGCCAACAGCATAAGCTTCTTTACTGGAAGCTTGCTGAAACGCATGATCTCAGGTTCATCTTGGAACTTCTGAATAAGAATATGCTTTGTGATGAAACCAATTGATAATAAGGACACTAAAGATTGAAAAGCACCAACCTACACATAGATATCAAGAGTTGACCTATAAGTTACTTAAGGTTTCATTTATCTGGTTTTTTAAGGTGACTTTCCAACTTTTAAGCTCTTTCCTTTACCTTGAACTTTAAGATGCAGGGACATAAAACAGTCATGAGTTTATGGAATGCATTCTCTACTTCTGCTCATTGTCTTCACTCTCCAGACATATGATATTTATTTGTTTTTACAACTAAATGAGATATCTTCTAGCAAAATCCTTTTCCAGACCCTCCATAAACTCGTCTCTCATTTGTGATGTCATAGCCCTTCTGCATATCTTTATCATTGTATTTTTGAGCAATTTATGTATGTGCATACACACAGCTATATGTGTATATAATTCTCTCTGGATCTAACATTAAATTGAGAGCTACCGTGGACAATGTTTGTACGTTGTTGTTGTTGTTCTTGTTCTTGTTGTCTTCCCATTGTTCATCGATTTGCTTGAGAGGGTGCCAGTAACATCTCCATTTGTTGGGAATGAGGTACATTATTGTTACTGTTTTTGGCATATCAAATATACCTTGGGTAGCTTTCCAGGCTCTGCCATGGCTCTGGGTTTATCAGAGGGCATCCAGTCTTTTCTATGTCAGACCATCAATCATCCAGGGCCCACAGGGCAGAGCCCTGGGTGTAGACAAGCCTGTCTCCTGTCTGCCACTTGACAATGCAGCCAGACACTGCAGCCACACCTGCAAAACCTTGAGGGGCAGGACAAAAACACTTTTAATTAGTCACAAATATAGATCATCAGGGGTTTGGCAAGCATCCAAGTCTGGAATAGAGAGAACATAAACCAACACTGGTGGAGCAGTGAGATAAGTATGAAAATTGATGAATCCAAAATTGATGAGTCCAGTAGGTCAGTGATGGAACTGATGAATCCAATAGGTTTGTGCCTTAATCATATCTAATTCTACTACATACCACTAATATAGTGCATAATAGTTGCCCAATTAGTGGCTAAATGAATAGAAATATTTATAAATATATAGTTATGACTAAAATTATTCTCAGCAAGTTTTAAATTTAGAATCACCTGTGGAGCTTTTAGACATCCATGGCAGAGGGAGCATCTTTTCTAGAGATTCTCACAGAGACCTTGGCAACAACAGTGGTGTAGTAAAGAAATGCCACAGGTGACTCTGAGTGTCAATCAAGGCATGGCTCTAGGTATCATGAAAGAATAAATATTTTATCTGCATTGTACTAACCAATCTTAATATTTAGGAGTTTAAACTAAATGATCAACAAAAACATTTTAAGAATGTTATGATGTAAAACTTCATGAGTTTGTGATAATATTATTAATATTTATAATTCAACTGGGCTACAAAACAATACTGCAGATGCCATAGCTTTGCACTTATGCTCTAAATATGGTGTCTATTTGGGCTCTAATGCTTTGAACACAACTTAAAAGCTATTAGAAGATATAGGAAAAAATCTGTTTATAATCCCAGGAAAGTAATTGATCTTATAAGACACTGTAAGCAGTTTATAAAGAAAAAGCAGTCATTAAAATGAAACACCTTGAAACAATAAAATGAGTTCTAGTAAAATATAATTCTAGCACATACTTATTTTTGTGGTCTTAGTCTTTCCAAGTAAAGGTCACTTTATAATGACATTTTTTCTCTCTCGGCATCAACCTGTGCATCATGAGACTAAGTTCTATGGGATCGCTCTGTCTATAGCTGATACAATTTGATTTTATTTTTTTGCTTTTTGGTACAATTTGATTACAGTATCTTTAACATACTTATGTTATGCTTACCATGATTTTATTGGGTGGGTTATTTTCTGGCTGCATATGATGTGACAAGGGAGCTGCCTTCATAACGGGCTCTTCTTTTTTAGAGATAAGCCCACAATAAAGACCCCTTGAAATGAAAGGATCAGGAGATGTGAAGGCACCTATAAAATTAAGGGTGAGGTTCAGGGGCTCAAAAACAATGAAAGTAAGGGTGAGATTCAGGGGCTCAGAAAACAATAAGTGATTCTCAAGGTTTGATCCATACTTTTCCTCACTCCCATGGCCATAGTGATAGGTGTCAAGTCAGAACTCTGAGGTCTGGCCCTAGTCCACAAGGGTGTCCCTAGGAGTATAACTTGACTGCCATTCACTTACCTGCCTTTATAAGGTGGGAGTCTACTGCACTCACTGTTCATTTAGGGGAATTAGAGGAATGCCACTGTCCCTTGAGTCCAGAGATCTTGCAATCATTCTGTCATGCAGAAAGAATAGGCTTCTGTACTTTGCTCAGGCAAGGGAATGGGGAAAGAGAAGTTTCAGCTGTCGGTGAAAATTATTGCATCCCAAGGTGCTAAGGTTCTTAATATCCAGCTCATCCCATCTCTTGCACTAAACTCCCCTTTTGCAATGACAACTGCTGTCACATGGAATAGATTAGGAAGATTCTGACCCAGTATCAACTGTTGATCTACTGTTGTACCAACCATTGCAGAAGCTCCTTTCTGTTTGGGCCTACTGGACCCATCTCCTTCCTTCTGATAGCACTTGATCACTTGATATTCCATATTTCGTTGACTTGCTTGAGTTGGCGCCAGTAACATTTCCATTTGACCCTATAATGTACCAGTGTGGCCCAATGGCATCTGCTTGCTCCAGGAATATGAATAGCCTCAAACCGTTTGTTCAGGATCTTGACAAAGAAGTCTGACTATCTTGTAGGTGGGTGGCCATGTGATCTTATGATGTCCTATGGGATCTAGTTGTTAATGGCTCTAGTCCAGCAGTCATCTCCAATTGCATTACATGTCCAGCCCATCTGATTTTCAACACCTTGGCAAACAAGACAGCATCCCTGATTTTGGAATAGCGACGGAGGGCAGAACTCCAGATTCCTTCTCTCTCTTGAGTGATATTCCAAGCATAGCCTTTCAATTCCTCTTCGGGGAGACCCAAATAGCGTTCTCATCCTGCTTTCATAGGGCCCAGGTCTCTGAGGCGTATGTTAATGCAGGGAGAATGGTGGAGTCGAAGAGATGTGCCCAGAGCCTTTTAGCTATTTCTTTGATGCTCCATATTCTCGGTAGAAGTCAGTCAGCATTTGTGCTGCCTGGCTAATGTTTGCTGTTATTAGAACAATATCATCAGCGGAGTGGAGGTGGTGGTGTTGCCGACCATCTATCTTCGCTCCCATTCCTTCCCATTCTAATTGTCTCATGATGTTCTCGAGGTTGGCGCTGAAGAGTTTTGGTGAAATGGTATCACCCTGCCAAACCCCTCTTTTGAAATCAATGATCACTTCCTTGTAGAATAGTGAGATCCTAGTGGTGAATCTGTAATACAGCTCACTAGGCATCTTGATGTATTGGGTTTGAACACCCTGTTTGACTAGGGCTTTGATGACCACTTCAGTCTCCACAGAATCAAAGGCTTTCTTTAAATCAATGAACGTTAGACAGAACAGCATCTTGTACTCCCTACAAACCTCAATGAGCTTGATTACTGTGTGGATATGGTCGATTGTGATGAATCCTTGACATCAATGATCACTTCCTTGTAGAATGGTTAGATCCTAGTGGTGAATCTGTAATACAGCTCATGAAGCATCTTGATGTTTTGGAAGTATACTTGGAATTGGAATACTTGATGTATTCCTTTCAGAATCAGAAGTTATCCTTCCGATAACTGTTCACTAAAGACTCTTTTGTCTCACCGTCATCAAAACCAGTCTATCAGATGTGTCTCTATGTTGTGATTCCCAGTAGTGTGGGGACACTCAAGGTTTTTCTTTCTTACAGTAATATTTATATCTCCATCTAAATTAGTAGTTGTAAAAGGAAATGTCAGGGTGAGACAAAATTCAAATCTACTCTCTTGCCTCAAAGACTTGATTCCTGTCTAAAGGAGACTACACAGTAAGAATAGTGACTTTTCTCCCATTTTTAAAATTCTATTTTCACATGAACCTTGTGAGTTGGAGATATTAACCAGTATTTCAAACCAGGTTCAGTGAATGATAAATGAACTAGAAGTTTGTAGAAGAACTTGGATGGAGAAGGTAAGAGGAGCAAACTTTGAAAAAGAAGGATTTAGAAAGTAACTGAAATGTGCTTCTTAAAATTGAGAGACTTTGAGAAAAATCACTAGCTTAAATGAAGAAATCAAAAACAGAAATGAAGCTTGTTACAACATGGGGTGAGGGTGAAGGTGAAGGAGAGAGTGAAGGTACTGCTGGGACCAGAGCTAGTGCCTAAATAACTCGTATGAGCCTTGCATCCAGGGATTTTCAAAGCCAGACAGGTGTGGTACATAAATGACCCAGGGTAGGTGTTGAACATATACAGAAAAAACCAACCAAGTAAGGAAAAAAATCAGTGAGAGAAAGGAGAGAAAGCAGAGAAGAAGCATTCAAGGAAAACAGAGAAATTACGAGGGTAACTAAAGTGAGAAAGATCTGATATAAGGTGGAAATTAAAAAAGAAAGAAATACCTTAGGCATTTCCAAAGAAGACTTCATAGTAACAGATAAAGGGATAATACGGATACAATAATCCAAAACTATTTGAATACTGCTCCTGATGAGGTGAAAGAGAGGGGAGCTGGGAACCAGGGGCTGGGATATTTAGGGTTGCTTTGTATAAAGGGACTTGGTCTTACATACTTAAAAAGTACATACTTAAACTTACATACTTAAAACTCCAGGGGCTGGAAATATAGTGTGGTAGGTAGGATACTGCCTTACATGCAAGAGATGTGGATTTGATCCCCACTACTCCATATGATCTCCCAAACACCACCAAAAGTGATCCCCGAGCACAGTCCAATGTGGCCCACAAACAGCAAAAATAATTTTTTAAATGTAGAAAAATAGTACAGGGGTTAAGGTACTTACATTTCATACAGCCAACCCCCAGTGGATCTGGACACCACATATAGTCCCCAAGCACTGCCAAGAGTGATTCTGAATGCAGTCAGTGTGGTCCCAAAACAAACATTAAAAAAAAAAAGATTTGAAAACTGTATTGGAACTTCAAGTAAAAACTCTCGTTCTTTCAAATTTTTGGTACCGCCTCTCTCCCCCTTTCTCTCCTTTCTCTCCCTCTCCCCTCCTGCTTCTACTCTATTTTTTACGTTCACTTCTTAATAACTTCCTGTTTTTTGACTTCAATTTTATTTTTCTCCCCTTTCTTATAGTGTCACTAATTATGCAAGAATAAACACTAGTCAATATTAGTTTTATAGGGCTGTGCTTTTTAAACCATCCCCCTCCAAAAAATAAAAATCTAGACTTTAAGTCATTTGTTTCAATTGAAGAATTTAGTGGGAGAGACTTTTAGATTTTATCAAGCTATCATCTGAAGAAAGAAAAAAACCTAACCAAACTCTTTAGCACATTTATGAAGGAGAGCCTGGAAAACATTCACACTAAGAACACAACTGCCTTCATCGTGTCCTCCTGTTGCTGTTTATAATTTTGTACTGTTTGATGTAAATATCAGCAAGTTCTGTATTCCAAGCATACAAGTGCTGAACAAACTAGCTGATCTACAGAAAGGGATGATAAGTGTTATTTGTGTTTCTTTTGTTGGGATTCTTTTCGGTAAAACACATACAAACACATAATCAGTTTTGAGACAGACATAAAAAAATCTGCAATACTTTTTTGACAGAGAACAAAAATAGGAGCTTCCAACGCAAGAAATAACTGTGGTTATGTGAAAACCTTTGACTCTCAGTTTTTGCTTTCCATGCATTTGAAGGCTCCAAGAGCAGCTAGCAATCAGGGAGAGAAACCCTTTGAGAACTTGCTGTTAAAGGGGTTATTTAGGGGGGAAGTGTAATTTAAAAAAAAATCACGTCTGGTTGGTTTAGAATTTGCTCATGTAAAATGCATGTATGTTTTTGCTTTCCACAATGCACAAAGGATTCCTGTTATAAAGCTCCCTGGTACTAGTGAGGAGAATTGGTCTACTGGCAAATTTATTGAGGGATTTCTCAGCTTAAATAGTATTTGTCTTTGAAATCTTTTGCAGATGGTAAAATTATTTAGGTCCACTCTCATGTTCTCCAGATTTTAAAGAAAAGAAAGAAAGAAAGGAAAAGAAAGAAAGAAAGAAAGAAAAAGAAAGAAAGAAAGAAAGAAAGAAAGAAAGAAAGAAAGAAAGAAAGAAAGAAAGAAAGAAAGAAAGAAAGAAAGAAAGAAAGAAAGAAAGAAAGAAAGAGAGGGAGAGAGAGGGGAGGGAAGGAGGGAGGGAGGGAGGGAGGAAGAGAGAAAGAAAGAAAGAAAGAAAGAAAGAAAGAAAGAAAGAAAGAAAGAAAGAAAGAAAGAAAGAAAGAAAGAAAGAAAGAAAGAAAGAAAGAAAGAAAGAAAGAAAGAAAGAAAGAAAGAAAAAGAAAAAGAAAGAAAGAAAGAAAGAGAAAGAGAGAGAGAGAGAGAGAGAGAGGGAGGGAAGGAGGGAGGGAGGGAGAAGAGAGAAAGAAAGAAAGAGAAAGAAAGAAAGAAAGAAAGAAAGAAAGAAAAAGAAAGAAAGAAAGAAAGAAAGAAAGAAAGAAAGAAAGAAAGAAAGAAAGAGAAAGAGAGAGAGAGAGGGAGGGAGGGAGGGAGGGAGGAAGAGAGAGAGAGAGAGAAAGAAAGAAAGAAAGAAAGAAAGAAAGAAAGAAAGAAAGAAAGAAAGAAAGAAAGAAAGAAAGAAAGATCTATTTACACCAGAAAAAAAGCATAATATCTAGCTGATGTCAGCCAACAACTGACATTTTATTTTAAAATAAAAATAAAGATAAAGATATTCCAAATATTCTTTTGTGTTCTAGCAGCAAAAAAGGTTTAAAAAGGAAGGAAGGAAAGAAAGAAGTAAGTAGGGAAGGTAACAAGGAAGAAAAGAAAGAAGGGAGTCCCTTTTCACTCTGAAAAAAGAAATTTTTACTGGAGAATGAAATCCATTCATCTGCCTCCAGCAGCATCAATTTACAGCACATGGGTCAGTGCTTCTGAATAAGATGCCAGCTGGGTGTCATACAGGCTGTTGACAAGAAAAGATTCTGCTTTGAAACCTCAGGTTGGTGTCATAGCACCAGGAAATCAACCAACCTGGAGGGCCAAGAGTGTCATTTGTCTTTAAAGACTAGGTGAACCATGGAAGGAAAGGGGAGACTGAGCCCCAAAGGCTAACTTCGTGTTGAAGGAGACCAGCTGACCCACATTATCTCATTCTCACCAGAGATCCGGTGGTTAACACAAATGGCAAGATTTCATGTCTCTGTTTTCTTCTAATTCTGGAGTAGTATTCTATTTTGTATGGAACTGTGTCTTATCCATCTATCTGCCAATTGATATGGTTTAGAAACTTACTTTGTTTCCAAATGTGGGTCACTGCAATGATCTTAAATGCACATATGTAGCTTCAAATCAGTGTTCCATTTCTGGGTATTTAGAAAATAGTCAAAGATCTATTGAGATCCGTAGTTGGTGATACTCTGGGATGACAATGATGTAGAACTTGAGGTTGGAGTTCTCATTCCATCACAAAGCAAGTTTCTAGAGGACAGAACACAAACCTTATTTCCCTGAGGGAATAAAACTTAATAACCAGAGTTCAAAAGAGAAAACTTAAGTTTTGCCAGGTTACGTAATGAGTCAAGATCATATCAGGAGATAGAGAAGGAGCAGTGTTTAAATCTAGCTCATTTGACTACATGGCTTTTTACCCATGTGATACTGTATTTCATTGTAGGTAGAGTGGACAGTATTAGAAATAGCTGTTAGTGATGCCAGTTTCAGAGTTCTTTCCCCTGATCCATTATTTAACTTCACTTAGTTTACCCAATCTTTAAATAGGAGTGAAGAAAGGCAAAAATGCCCTTGTGGATTAAACTAGGAAAACAAATAGCTGAAAGTTGATGCTCCATTGCCAACTGTTTTTCTGCAAGGAGACTGAAGCTCTGGAAGCAATGTGAGGATGTGTAGATGGATAGGAAGGTGTGGGTGAGGGAATGGGGCGGGGAGGAGCTTGGGGCAGAAGGAATCAAAATGCACAGGCAGAGTGCAGGACACACTCTTCTTTCTGGGTTACCAGGGAAACTTCAGGTTTGGTTTTATTTTTTGCAGGCCTCTTATGCTTTTCTAAAATGTGCAGAATGGAAACCAGGAGCAAAGGGCTATAGGAAACTCCAAAGTAATTGAAAATGCTAGGAATCTAAGATTTTTGCCCTAATAGGAAGAAAGAAAGGATGCTCTTCCTTTATGCTTAGTGATCTTCGTTTTTACTCTTCCAAGTTATTGGGGGATAAGATGCTCTTTGTGTATGATTCCATATGGCTGGCTTTCAGTTTCGAAGATGGATGGATACAGTGATAAGTTGGAAGATGGGCCATATTAGAATTAATATAAAAACATTCCTTCCTTTCTTATTTCACTATTTAGTTCTAAATTCCAGGGAGAACATCTACCATCAGATGGCCACAAAGGTAAACAGATTATTATAATAGTCTGCAAAGCACAGAGGGTACAGGCCATCAAACATAAGGACTAAATACACTGACATCAGAAACCTGGAGGGATGCAAGTGGGAGGCTCTGAAAGCCCAGCAGCTGGTGATGGACTGTCCCTGGGGCAGGAGCTCAGATGTGCCATTGGCAGCCCAAAGCAAGAGTCTTTTGTCAGCCTCCACCGAAGCTGTCTCTAGACCCCAACCCCCACCCTCAGATCCACTTCCGTTTCCCGAGTCTACCTTTGGATATCAGTAAAGAGACCTTGAAATATTCTCCAAACGTCCAGAAGAAGAATCCCAATCTGAAAAGACATAGGTACATTTATTTTTATTTCAGTATTATTTTCAATGGGCAACATTTAAAAATAAACTAATTGCCCATTGACAAATTAAGATGCAGAGCCATACAAGTTGGAATAATACAGCATTACTAGTAAAAGAGAGAAATGAAATCTTGCCATTTGTGATAATGAGGGTGGACGTTGGGGATGTTAAGCTAACTGAAATAAGTCAGCTAGAGAGAGACAAATACTGGGTAATTTCACTAAGAAGTTGAAAGCAAAGTAACAAAGCAACAGATAAACAAAGAAAACAAATCCTTAAGTTTGACCACAGAATGGTGAATATGAGAAGGGCCTGGGCTTGGGGTAGATAAACCAGCTTAGGAGCGTGAACTGTATGACAGTGGATAGAAAGCAGCTGTGTGGTGGTGATCACAATGCAGGACACAAAGGGTTGAAATATCAACTGCACTCTGAACCTCAGACAATGCTGCAAATTGTCACTTCAATGAAACAAGAGACCTTTGCAGTTTTAACAGTTTTTTAAAACTGTTCATTCTTCGATGGTGATAGGCTTATTCAGGTATTGGAGGTCTTCTTGTTTCAGCCGTGGGAGGTTATAGGACTTCAGGAATTTATCCATTTCTTCTAGATTCTCATGTTTCACGGCATACAAGCTCTCAAAGTAATCTCTGATGATCTTTTGGATGACCAAAACCCAAACATGAACTTTTTAATTGTATATCTTTTTATTTGTATATCTCACGGTGGTATAATAAAATACTTAAAAAAACTGTTCATTCTTGTAAATAACTTTTTTCTTATAATTTTCATCTAACCATTGTATTCACCTAAGTCTACCTCATCCTGTTTTTAAAAATGTCAACCATAATTCATGAACACATATATTTGCTTACAGTTCCTGTAAAGAAATATCCCTAATCAAATCATATGAGTCAGTGCCCAAAGTGGTAACAAGGTGTGGGTGGCCTGAAATCCACAAATACAGGCTAAGCCTGTGTCTTACAAATCAGTTCAATGAGGTCAATGATATTAGTTTTAAGTAGGAAAAAGGGAGAATGGAGCAAAAAGGAAAGTCAGGGTTTATCACATGTCTTAATACTCTATTTTCTCATGGTGTATTTGCTTCAGTTGTATGTGTGTAAAACTTCTGTATTTATTTCCATGAATCCCCCTTTAAAAATTGAAGACTTCTGTCAAATACACAGCAAAATAAATGGCAGTGCTTGTTAGACTGAAAAGGCCAAATTATTCAGAAAGCTGTAAAGCAAGCAGAAGGAGCTTGATACATGTAGAATCCATCACCACTTTTTCAGCATACGTTAAGAAATATTATAATTAGGGTGATGGTCCTTAAAACTTTGCCAGTGTTCTCAGGAATCACCTGCAGACTGGAGAAATATAGAGACTAAGTTATTATCAAATGTCCTTAGAACAGAAATCAATTCTTGTTGGCTTAATCAAGAAAGGAATTTTTCAGAGGATTATCATTTAAGTCACAGACATGCTGGGTGGTGTGGAGAATCAAGCAAAGGAAATAAGCAGAACCAAACAGTTATACAGCCAGGACCGGAGGAAATCACCCCCCCCCCCGACGAGCTAGACTGCTGAATGCATGAGCACTGGACACTGCAGCCTGTAGGATGTGCCAATTTCCTGTGTGACACTGAAGACCTCCACTGGCACTGCAGCTACTGCAGCAAAAGAATTCTCAGTTGATTCCAGCTTTCTGTAACTAACACTAGGTTTAGCATTGGATGGTGTTCCTGATTGGCCAAGCCCATCCGGGAGCAGAGCCCTATACGCAAAAGAGGATGAGAAATAAAATATTCTGTAGAAAGATGCTGTCTACTTCTAGTAACTCAACCCAGTTCCAACCCACCAAACATTTCTCCCATACCAGTTGTGTGTACAGAAGTGCAACAATTCTCGCACTAGCTGCCTAGAGAGAGCATCAGATTCCACAAGACAGGGGCTCAGATCCATGAGATTTCTTCCTCCCCTGCCACTTCAGATGCCAGCTTGCAAAACCCCAGGTTTTCAGCTGAGCTTCAGAATGGCTATAAATCAGAACTTCCCATGACCTCCATCTTGGGTTTTTGTTTGTTCTTTTGTTTGTCTTGAGACCACACCTGGTGGTACATAGGGCTTACTCCTGGCTCTGTGCTAAGTTACATGCCGGCCAAGTACTATGGCTGTTGGGTTCAACCATCTTGGGTTATACCAATTTTCTCAAGCAGCTCACAGAACTTAAAACAGTATATTAACTAGGTCAGCGGTATTCAACCTTCAGTTCATGGACCAGCTTTGGTCCACAAGTGTAAAAAGGTTGAAGAAGTCTGAATTAGTTTACAAAGTTATTATAAAGATGTAATTCAGGAGTAGCCAGATGGAAGAGATGAGTAGGACAAGGTGTGGGTCAAGGCTTAGGCAAGCACATGCCTTCCCCTGTAATATCCATGTTTATCACCCAAGTCAATTTTGAAGTCTATGACTTGGAGGTCTTTTGGAGTCACCATTTCATAGGCTTTTTCATTAAATCACAAATTATTGAGATTGAAGTCCAGATTCTCCCCATTCCCCAGAAATAGGGGCAGGGAATGTGGGATGGCAAGGCAAGCTCCAAATTTCTAATCATGAGGTTGAGCCACCAGGGAACCAGCCCCCATCCTTTGCTAACCTAAGAGCTGTCCAGAAGTCACTCCATTAACATAATAAAAGAAGCTTTTTATCAGTCTCTGTCAATAGGAAATTCCTAGGAATTTAGGAGCACTGTGCTAAAAGCCAGGATAAAACCAACTATATATTCCTTATTATAAATCACAACCTCCCACCAAGATTCACGCCATAGTGGTCTCAAAACACAAAAGAGGAGTTTGTTAATCATAGACTAGAGAAACAATTGCTGTATTCTCAATTAAGTGATGAGGGCTTGGAGTTGGATAGTGACAAAGAGAAAAGAACCTCAAAGAACTCACCCAAGAGATTAGTGAAGGAAGAAACAAACAGACTTGATGATGGATTGTGTACAGATGATTAATGAGGAATGAAAAAAAGTTAACTCCAGGCATCTGCCCTGGAGGAGATGAGAGCTTGGTGCTGTTGACATAAAAGAACTGAGGGAAGAAGAACTGAAGAATGACTGTGAAGCCATATGGCTTAATCATTCTTGGATTTAGTGACCTGCTGAAGATAATTCCTTCAGCTAGTCCCATTCGTGATGATCTAAATGCATAATTAAACCATTTTCCTGGGTGAGTCTTCTATTATTGACCCAGGTGGTCTGATATTTGTGTAGTTTTAAGGTTTCTGAAACTCATATTCCCATGTAACCTTATAGCCTGCATCCTGCACCTTTTAATATTTATTTTCATGTGCACTTCGAAGACAAACTAGAATGAGTTTCAAGAATGCTTTATTTCTCTTAAAATTGTAACACTTCATGCTCACATAAATCACAATTTCCCCTGGAGACCCAACACGTTAAAGGACTCAAGAACACATATTAGAAAGAAAATACAGAAGCAAAGAAACACTCTGGATAATAAATCTATATATTGCTGCTGATAGCCTATACTCTCCTCTCCCAAGGAGAGAATTTTTTCTATCTTTATAAACTCTGATGCACTTTTTTCCTTTCATTTGGGATTAGGAATTGAATTCCTGATTCATGAATCAAGTTGGTGTGTAAACTTGTTTATTCGTATCTTGTGTCCACTATAGCTTCTCGCTATCTTAGACCTGCAAATTTAGAAAGTGCAGGGAATTGGGTTGCTTAAAGATGGATGAAAGACCAAATGAGAGAAGGGCCTGAGTAACTTTATAGTGGTTTACATCTGGATGAATGAACTGAAAGTCCTACCTCATTACGTCCCTAGTGTCTCCTTTCCTAATCATTCTTTCTCACCTCCTATAGACAGAGCTGACTTATATGTTTCAAATTTCCTTGCTTTTAAGATGAAAGCAAGACATTGAAGCCTCCCTAGTAATTTAAAGCTCTTATTTCCCATCTGGTGTCATAATCTTGGTGTGTTCAAAGTTGTTTCGCCCTTTGCCTTGTATCTTAGAAGAAGTGAGAAAGTGTAAGTAAGAGATTGAATTTAATGGGAATTTAGGGAAAGAATCTTGGAATGAAGTGAATCTTTTCCAGTTCTGGGATTAAATGAAATAAAACAAAACAAATGTCTTGAGAAATTTAGACTGAGTTCTGATATTTTTTATATCATTAATTTGTGAGGGATTTGGGGCCAAATCCCAAATGCTCAGGAACTGCTCCTGGCCTGTGCTCAGGAGTCTCTTCTGACTTGAATCAGCACTTGCTGATTCTTGTCATTGACAGGGATTGGTGACTAGATACCACATGCTTAAATAATACCAATGGCATTAAATGATGAAAATAAGATAACTAAAAGACAAGCAAACAAAAATTTGAATGGTATTTTGTGCAATTCTATAGTGAGGAAATAGTGATACATTCTGGAAAATATTTAGGATCTTTGCACCTGTGTTTCCCCTCTCTCTGAAATCCTCTCTTTCCTCAGGCCACATCCCTGCATCTAGTCAAGTCCTTCTCACCCTCTCAGATTTCCCATCAAATGACATTTATACACTCTATACAGGTTCTAGCCATGACCCAACATCCCGTGAGCCTAGCAAGATGCCAGAGGAACCCCCCACAGCATGAGGTCTGTCATTCTCAACATCCTGACTCCACAGCTCCTCAGAGCTCCACCTAAGAGAAAAGTCATTCTTTCCCCATTGAGGTTCATCAGTAAAGGCACGAGATGAGAGCCTTCTACTGAGAGTATACCACCCACATAGCAGAGCCTGGCAAGCTACCTGTGTTGTATTTGATATGCCAAAAACCACTAACAGTTATAGACCTCATTCCCATCACCCGAAGGAATGGTCTGAGGCTCTTTGTATTCCTGGAGCAAACAATGTCTTGGGCTACACTTGCTTGGTTAGGACATATAGAGATGTTACTGGTGCCCGCTCGAGCAAATCAGTGAACAATGGTAAGACTAGTGATAGTGATACAAGTGGCATTTCTTCAAGGAAATCCTCCCCAGTCCCTTATATCAGGTCAAGTTCACTGTTACCTTTACATGAGACTCTCAAGTTTATATTTACAGGCCTACCTCCCACAGCTACACCAATTCACAACTAAATCTCTGAGATGCAAGTCAAGCAACTAAAATTCATGAAAACACCTGTCCTCCTGGCTGAAACCTCTGGGGTGTCCTCTGGACGCAGGTGGGTCAAGTATCTGTATGCTGAAACCAAGGCAGCTTCACCCACACCCCACAGCTTAACCACACCAAGGGCTCAGCTCCATCATTTCACAAATATTCTCTGCAGAGAAGCCAAACTACAAATAATTGAAGGTAGTCTTGTGCCCAGGCAGAGAACTCTGGTGTCTTCTTGGGAGTTGAAGTGGGCAGCCTCCCGGACCTCGACCTCACCCTGAATACTTCCATAAACTCAGGCAGCCACAACCAACTTCCACAGCTGCTGCCCTGTCAATTCATTGGCCCAAAGCATAGATTCTGAATACTCGGATCCACTCCAAATTCCACCACCTAGTTCCTCAATACTACACTAGGGACACATCAAATTAGGTGGGAAACTAACAAAGAAGCAACTTAAGTCCACAAACAAAACAATACAGAATGCTTAACTGTGACAAACAGCTTAGTAAATTCTTAGACAGCCTCATGATGAAGACTATAACAATTTTCACAAATCAAAAATCTTTTTTTTTTTTTTGTTACCAATATCCAAGGCCAGACAAAACATGGATCAGGAGGTCTTATCAATGGGTAGAACCTACTGCAAATGTGTGGAAGTCAGAGGTTAAGTAATACAGAGAAAGTAACAGTGTACTAATAAGTATGATAAATGATTATACCTTCTGCCCCTCAAGGTGTTGCAGGTGTGGCTGTAGTGCCCAGCTGCATCGGCAAGTGGCAGACAGGAGACAGGCTTTGCGTACACCCAGGGCTCTGCCCCATGGGCCCTGGATGGTTGATGGTCTGACATAGGAAAAGACTGGGCCCCCTGGGATCAACCCAGAGCCATGGCAGAGCCTGGCAAGCTACCCGTGGTGTATTCAATATGCCAAAAACAGTAACAATAATGGACCACCTTCTCAATGAATGGAGAGGTTACTGGCACCCGCTCAAGCAAATTGATGAACAATGGGAAGACAAGTGACAAGTGATAATGCCAGCATAGAACTGAGCATTGAAAGTAGGCAAAAGGATATACATGATAACCTCTAAATGTATGTATTATAAGCCACAATGTGTAAGAGAAGGGGGAGAGAGAGAGAGAGAGAGAGAGAGAGAGAGAGAGAGAAGTGCAAATTGCCATCATAGATGCAGGCTGGGGGGGATCAGGGGACATTGGTGGTGGGAAATGGGCACTGGTGGAGGGATGGGTATTGGAACACTGTATGACTGAAACCCAAATAGGAACACTTTCGTAACTGTATATATCATGGTGGTATAATAAAAAATGTAATTGATTTTTTATACTTATTTATTTTAATATTGGATATTTGTTATCTAATCAGTTTCAACTCTAGAATTATATCAACAGTTGTGGCTTTTGTACACATTAAAATAAATTTTTAAATAAAAAATTTTTAAAGATTATACTTACAGAGAGTGCTAAATCCTAACCACTACACAATTAATAACAATTATAGACCTCATTCCCATGACCTGAAGGAATGGTTTGAGGCTCTTTGTGTTCCTGGAGTGAGCAGATGCCCTTGGGCCACACTAGCACCCCACAAGATAGGACGTATAGAGATGTTACTGATGCTCCCTCAAGCAAATCAATGAACAATGGGAGGACAAGTGATACTTACAGACCTGTTTGTCTATAGCATATGAGGACTAGATCGATTGTTTATGTGTTGTAATATCTTATATAGTGTTGGACATACAGTAACTCTCAATAATTAATAAGTTAACAAATAATCATTACTCAGGGGTTCTGGGTTCTATTTTTAACCTTACTTCTAATCTTATGAGAATTTTCTATGATCTTAAAAGATTTTCTTTTACTTATTGATCCTAATTTTTTCCTCAAGAAAGCAAAGATTTGGGTTTTTCTGATAACTTATGACATTATGCTCTATTTTAGTCTTAAAATATTTCATTAAAGAAACATAATTTACAGTTATTAATAGCTGAGTTTTAGACATAACGATCTAGCACAATTTTAACACCAATAACAACTTCCCTCCACTAGTCTTCCCAAGTTTCCTCTTGCGTCGTTCCACAGTCTGTTACCCTTATAGGCACATTTTATTTTATTTTACTTTTTATTTTATTTTATTTTATTTTATTTTTTTGGTTTGGGGGTGATGTTCAGGGGTTACTCCTGGCTCTACACTCAGGAACTGCTCCTGGAGGTGCTGAAGGGACCATGTGAGATGTCAGGGGTTGAACTCAGGTAATTCGCATGCAAGGTAGGACCCACCCATTGTACTACTACTCTGGCCCTCATAGGTACATTTTAAAGTTTGCTTGTTGTAGTTTGGATCTCTTTTTCAGTGTTGTTGACTTTTGTATACTCTATTTTCATGTTCCAAAAATGTTACCTGCAAGTACATTCTTTGTAAATTAAAATTGTTTTAAAGTGTGTCTTTTAAAAAAACATGGTAAATTTTTAATAATAGGAGAGGGCAAGATATAGTCTAATAAATTCAAATATGTTATCAAAATAGTCATACTACTCTAAGATGGGTGGAAAAGCTTATTTTGAAATGTTTATAGGTTTCTTAAATTTCTATAGGTTACCAGTTTTGGGGAATATTCAAACCTAGTGCAAACTGATGGGAACATAAGAAATAAAAATACCCAGCAATACCACTTCTGCGAATATACTCTGGGAGTCAAAAACACACAGTGAACACACTATCTACACTTCTATGTTCATAGCAGCACTATTCACAATAGCCAGAATTTGGAAACAACCAGAGGACCCGAGAACAGATGACTCAATAAAGAAACTGTGGTACTTCTACACAATGGAATACTACACAGCTGTTAGGAAAAACGTAACTAAGAAATTTGCCTATAAATGGATGGACATGGAGAGGATCATGCTAGAGTGAAAGGACAGATATAGAATGACTGCATTTATTTGTGGGATATAAAAAAATAGCATGATACCAATATCCTAGGCCAGACAAAAATGGATCAGGAGGTCTTGTCAGTGGGTAATACCTACTGCAAATGTGTGGGAGTCAGAGGTTAGGTAATACAGAGAAAGGAACAGTGTACTAATAGCTATTGTGAATGATAATACCAGTGTAGAACTGAGCATTGAAAGTAGGCAAAAGGATATACATGATAACCTCTAAATGTATATATTGCAAGCCACAGTGTATAAGAGAAAGGAGAGAGAGAGAGAGAGAGAGAGAGAGAGGTGAAAATTGCCTGCTATAGATGCAGACTGGGGGAGGGGGAGATCAGGGGACAGTGGTGGTGGGAAATGGGCACTGGTGGAGGTATGGGTGCTGGAACACAATTTTGTAACTATATCTCACAGTAGTGTAATAAAAATTTAAAAGAATAAAAATATTTATAAATCTATATACATACCTACATTCTGCTCAGCCTATGTGAACAGTAAAATAATTCGTGAATTCAGACTTTGTGTATTGAGATTCCAAAAGTCTACCCAACTCATTTTGCTCGGTGTATGTCTTCGCAACCTTCCTTATTCTACAATTTTAAAGCCAATTTTTTGAAAGATTCTCCCGTTGAAGAGGGAAAGTAAGCTCCACAAAGAGCTTGAGGGGGAGAATTCATTTCTGTCTCCAATAATGACCAGGAGTAAATATCCTGTGCTGATATTTGAAACTCACACAGAAGGCTTTTGACACTTTTGCCAATGTCTTTCATAAAATATTTGTCTAAAAGAGCCACTGTAACCCAACTATCTCTGAGCTGTATCTCATTTTGCTTCAGGACATTCATCATTCTCAGGTCCTTCCTCTATTCTGCTTTAATCTCATGGCGTTTTCATTAAAAGCTGATCTGAAGAGCAGAAGCCATGTCAATGTAATGAATGGGGATGGGTTCCTGATAGCATCGTCTCGGGTCTGAGAGGAAGATGCCCGCTGAACTGGAATGCTGGGTGAAAAGCAAACTCGAGCTGAGAAGCAAATCTTGGCAGAGCAGGAGGTGGTGTCTGGCAGCTGAGATGGCACCTTACTAGCCTGCCCTAGTTTGGCAGCTTGGCCTGCAGACCAGTCAGAATCACAAGAGAGTAAGCAGTTATTGGAATTGCTGCCCTCAAGAATCAATGATGTACAGCTTGGCAAAGATAACAATACTGTGTGATTTATTTGAAAGTTGAAAAGAGAATCGAGCTTGAAAGTTCGCATCTCCACACAAAAAAGGGAGTCATACAAGGTGATGGCTATGGGGCCAGATCATTTGGCAACATGCAAATATCAAATCACTATCTTCTATACCTGAAATCAATACAATGTCATGTCAATTCTGTTTCTTTTCTTTTTTCTTTTTTTTTCTGAGTTTTGGGTCACACCTGGCGATACTCAGGGGTTACCCCTGGCTCTGCACTCAGGAATTATTCCTGGTAGTTCTTGGGGCACCATAAGTGGTGCCAGGGATTGAACCTGGATTGGCTTCATGCAAGGCAATTTTCTTACTATCTCCACAGCCCCATTTCTATTTTTTTATAAAGTAAAACAGGTAACACCGATGTTTTCCAAAGTTTTTATATAATTCACTTTGATTTTTAACTGTTGATATATTATTAATGTCCTATCTACCTCTATCTGCCTACAGAATTTCTCAAGGGAAATTACATCCCACCCACCCACCATTTTTATTGAGGTACCTTTATACAGGTCACATTTTTATAAGCAAACACATTTTCTAATGATTGACAGTAATAGAAATTTTCACTATTGTAAAAAAGTAACTCAGTGATAATTTTGTGAAATGCTAATAAAATAAAACTTGAAAAAATAGACTTGATGCTATTCATGGAGGAAGAACAGGGCCCGTCTAGAACCCACCACTGCACACCTATTCCTTCATGTTGCTCTGGCTTCCTCACTCATGCCTCTCCCCCTTCTCCCCGTCCATCCCTCCATTCTCCTCCATCTCTTCTCCATATTCCAACAAAGATAAAGGCTGATACAACCACACAATAATAACTTGTTTTGTTAAGTAGTTCTGGCCCGGACAGTTTTCTGTGCTAAGTATTCTATCCACGCAGCAACTTCCAGAACACTTTATTCATCTCAGCTAAAGCACAGAGCAGCTAAATAATGGGATCAAGGTCTCTGGCAGTTGCCTCATGGAGTCAAGCCTGACCCAGGATATGGGATTTCCTAGAGCACAGTGAGTGAGCCACATTCCAAAGGGCCCTAACCGCTTATTAAGGCACTTATCACACCAAGCATTCTAGATGAATTAATGTGCATGTGGTCCTGACTAGACCCTGGAAATTTTTATAAAGTCTTCCTGTTGTTATGCAACTTACATGGCCAGGTCTTATCACCAGGATTTTCCCTTTAATGTTAGAAATGAAGGAGAAGTATAAGGAAATCACAGAGCAATTAGAATTCTGAATGAAATCAGGCTTTGTAAACTTCCTTTATTTTATAGATTCCTGCCACAGGAAAACTTTTTCTGTTTCTATGACTCACATTTAGGACATATGAGACAAGCATAGGAAATCTCTGAAATTTGGGGGCATGGTTGGTTGGGAAGCGTTGTGAGAGACACAGGTACAGGTCTCTCTGGCTAGCTGGGTCACCACTCAGCTCACTGGGGCTTTTGAGCAAGGCTCTTGGACATGTGCCTTGGATTTCTCACGAGAAAGTAGCGGGCATTCATTGGTGCTTTCTGGTGTCACTTTATTTATTTTTTTTTCCAATTTTATTTTATTTTATTATTTTCCCCCAAATATTGTTACACCATTTTTTTTTTTTTTTTGCTTTTTTGGGTCACACCCGGCAATGCTCAGGGGTTACTCCTGGCTCTGCACTCAGGAATTACTCCTGGCGGTGCTCGGGCGACCACATGGGATGCCGGGATGGAACCCGGGCTGGCACAGGCCGGCCGCGTGTAAGGCAAATGCCCTACCCGCTGGGCTATCGCTCCGGCCCTGTTACACCATTTTAGACATACAATTGCAAGATGCTCATGTAGAGTTTTGGTTCTACAGTGTTCCAACACCCATCCCTCCACCCAAACCCATCTCCCATCACCAATGTCCCCACCTCCCTCCCCCCTCCCACACCTCAACTACTTGGCGGGTTCTGTATGTCATTTCTCTCCTCTTTATCTCTCCCTCCTGCCAAACTTTCCTGCTCTTCGTGGAATTCAATGCATTAAAAGACATTACTGTTTCCACTATTTTAATGGACCACACAAAGCGGCCGTGCAGCTGGGCTCGAACTGGTTTTGCTCTGTTGATCTGGTCGTGAGGCAGTTTCCCAGGGTCCAGACAGCGAAAATGGTGGCTAGTGTGATGGGCGAGTCTCATCCGGCTGCTTCCAGGACCCCCCAGAGGTGACGGGCCCACTCCCCCAAACCCGTCTGCCCTCCTGGGGGTCCCTCTTCAGCTGGGCCCGGGCGAGCCGAGCTCCAGCCTCCCCAGCCGTTTCATGTTATCTTCTGGTGTCACTTTAGAATGGAAGAGGAAAACAATTCTGTTCTGAGGCCAGGAAGATAGTACAGAGAGAAAGGTGTTTTCCTTGCATATGGCTGACCCAAGTTTGATCCCCTGGCAACCCATATGGACCCATAAGTACGGCCAGGAGTGATTTCTGAGGTCTGAGCCAGGAGTAACTGCTGAGCATTGCCATGTGTGGCCTAAAAACAAATCAAAACAAAAATATGTTCTGCTAAAATAGAACTGCCTCGTTCCAGCACAAGAGATCTGACAATGTGGCTCAAGTGCAGCCTAGATAGTCACAACTTTTTATGCTCCTTGAGTGATATGACTGTTCAAGCAGGTTGAAGGCCACAAGCTACAGCAGCATTCCTAAAGCTTTTATACCTATGGACCAGCATCTGTCCTGCACCTCCTTCCATGGTTCAGCAGTTATGGAAGACCAGTGGTTTCAACCTTTCTGCACCTTCAGACCAGCACCTGTCCATGAACTGATGGCTGAAGGTCACTGAAGTACTCTGTATCAGAATGCACTAGTCTCAGGCAGGCCTAAAATTCTGAGTCGGTTGCTAAAATGTCTGTCTTCCATTAGAGTTCGTTTGCTATGGAATATTTGGGTAGTTTTAGTCTCAGAAGTCAGAAGTGCAGTGATAACTTTAGATACAATAAAAACCAAGAGAATTTTAATCATTTCTCTTACAAACAAATGAAGAGAATTAGGCACTAAAAATGATTAAACAGAACATGACCACTTTTAAGTCCCTCAGAAGAAAATAAACAAGGAATTATGATAAAAGAAGATGGTGAGAATCTTATTTTTGGAGACTCCCAAGTGGGTTCCATTGCTTTCTAGGCACAAATGAAGAGGAACCAGTTACACACAATGTGGGGAGAAGGAGATGGGGGAGACCTGAGAATGGACCAGAGTAACTGCCAGGCAGAGGAAACTGCATTTGCAGGAATTAATACTGGAAAGAGCTTTCTAGTATGTTCAAGAACAAAAAATAAGAACAAACAAATCTGTTAAGAGTATATTAATATTGCCTGGGGGTGCACATTTGGAATAACTAATACAGAATTTAAGGGAAGATAATTTTAAGAAGTTATAAAATTGATTGTGCTGATACTTGCTCATCGAGATGAGTTTGCTCGGTTAAGGGGGAATTGCTGAGAGTCTCCTCAATATAAAAGTATTAATGTTCAGAGTTAGAGTTATAAATGTGGACAGTGCCTGAGGTAAGTTTGCAGGATGGTTGGAGATCGAGGCTGGCAGCCACTGACATTTAAGAGAGCACGAGCATTGCCCTAGAACACATTGTAGGCACCAGGGGCTGGCCACAAAAAGAATAGCCACTCTAACTGTGAAGACAACCTCAAGGGAGTGATGGACATATGTGTCAGAATAAGACTTCACATCTTCATCCTCTTCATCCTCTATTTTTCAATATTCATAGCTTTATATAGCTACTACCTGCATTTTCAGGGAGACTATCAACTCATACATTATTTTGTAATTCAGTAACTTTGATGCATTCCTTCTGATCATAGACACTCATCTCCATCCTCATCAGGTACTTTTTTTAGATTTGCAGCTATACAAATTTTTAAGGTACACAGATACATTGAAATAATCTGTCCTTGGAGCTGGAGAAATAGGACAATGTAGGGCACTTGCCTTACACAAGGTCGACCTGGATTAAATCCCTAACATTCCATATGGTCCCCAAAGCATCCAAGTGTGGGTCCCTCCCAAAAAGAAAACCTCTGTCCTTAAGAATTCTATGGTCTAAAAAAAGAGACAAAACAAATTTTTAAAAAATGGAAACATGGTATATATTCACAATAGAATATTATTCTGCCACCAAAAGGGAAATACTGACATTCACAATAACCTAAATAGACCTTGAGAGAATTAAAGTTTAGGAAAGAAACCATAGAAAGACAAGAATTGTGTGTGATGTGTAAAAAGAAGAGGGAGAGAGATGCAGAGACAGAGAGAGAGAAAGAGAGGAAATGGGGCTACCTGCTATTGAGGCAGCATGGGAGTGGGTGGGAGGGGGTGGGGTACCTTGGTGGTGGAAATGGGGCACTGGTGGAGGGATGGGTGCTGGAATACTGTATTACCAAGAACCAATTATGAACACCTTTGTAATTGTATGTCTCATGGTGGTATAATAAACAAATTTTTTAAAAATTGTGTGTGATATCATTTTATGTGAATCTTAAACTGCCCAAACTTGTAGAAAGATATTGGTGGTTGCTGGGAAAGGGGAGGGGGAGGAAAACTGGGTGGATGGAAACAGAGAAAAGGCAGAAACTCAGAGTTACAGATAAGTCCTGAGAATGTAAAAACAGCATGGTCATTTTGTATGTTTTTAAAAATTAAGATCACTTATAAATTCTCATCACAAGACAAAAAATGATATATATGTGAGATGACAAACATTAACTAACTTAATTATGTGATCATTTTGCTATATATACCCAATCCTGTTGTATACCTCACAACCATACAACGCTAAATATTGGCTATATCTAGATAAAAGTGGGATGGGAAAGAGTGAAATGTCCTAAGAGCTGTGTTAGTAAAACATGTCAAGAATTTTAATAAAAGAAAGATGAGGGGCTGGAGTGATAGTCCAGCAGGTAGGGCGTTGCCTTGCATGCGGCCGACTGGAGTTCGATCCCTGGCATCCTATATGGTCCCCGAGCACCACCAGGAGTAATCCCTGAGTGCAGAGCCAGGAGTAACCCCTGAATAATAATTTTTTTATTTTTGTGTGTGACCCAAGAAAGATGATAAAGATCAAGTAGCTGAAAGTTCACATAAATTGTGTGTGCATGCACATGCCCAGGGTCTTCCAGGACACACACCATATTTGCTGCATAGTGACATCTTTCTCCTTTGCACTTCTGAGGACCAGTTCTCCAAATGTTTCTCACCAAAAGAGTCTTCCTTTGCACCCAGCGCCTTCCTATGCATTGTAGCCCTCTCTAAGCAGCATATCCTTCCTCTCTGAAAGAGACTATTTGGGTGAGTGAGTGTTACTTTGGCATGGAAAAAAATGGGGAACAAGAAGAGATGAAAGTAAAGGGAACATAAACGAAGTCCCTGCAAAGAGGGAGTCTGCTGCTGCCAGGCATGTGCCTGAATGTGGCACCTCATGTACAAGAGCCCACACGCTTTTCATTCACAGAGTCCACTGCATGGCTATCACTTTCAGAGGCTCAGGACTTAGGGGGGTAGCCAAGGGGGTTTTAGGGAGAGGTTTAGGGGATTTTAGGGGGGTCCAAGGCTCTTTCAAAATGACTTTCTGGTGGTTTGTTTTCTGAGGGGCGGGGCTCTGAGGCAGTAGGGGGTACAAGAGGTGGTTTGGGCAATACCTGGTGATGCTTAGGGAATTGTCCTGGCTCTGTGTTCAGGACTGATGGTGTTTGGGAAACTACATATGGTTTGGGGTACTTGAACCCAGATCGGTGGGCAGCAAGACAAGCACCTTAACTTCTGTACTCTCTCTCGTCCCAAAATGGCTCCCTTCCTTACTCCTTCCTCTTGCTCTACTATGCTGAGAACTAGAAAGCCTATTCTTCCTTAGAGCCCAATCTCAGAGTCAAGGTCCCACAGAGGGGAGGGAGAGGGAGAAGTTGCAGGAAATGGTGGCCAAATGGGTCTGGATTGTCTACTTCCAAAGATTTGGAGTCCTAGATGGGTTTTGGGAGTGGGCCCATCACTTCTGGGGTCCCGGAAGCTGCGGATGAGACTCGCCCACCACAATAGCCACCACCTTCGCTGTCCGGACGCTGGGATACTACCTCACAACCAGACTAACAGAGCAAAACCAGTTCGAGGCTCAGGTCGTCGCGGCCACTGCTGGTCCATTAAAATAGTGGAAACAGTAATGTCCTTTAATGCACTGCATTCCACGATGTGCAGGAAAGTTTGGCGGGAGGGAGAGATAAAGAGGAGAGAAATGACATACAGAACCCGCCAAGTAGTTAAGGTATGGGAGGGGAGGGAGGTGGGGACATTGGTGATGGGAGATGGTTTGGGTTGAGAGATGGGTGTTGGAACACTGTAGAACCAAAACTCTACATGAGCATCTTGCAATTGTATGTCTAAATGGTGTAATAAAATTTGGGGGAAAGAAATAAAAAAAAAAAGATTTGGAGTCCTGGCCGTCTACCGCATTGTGCCATTGTGCTATAGGAGGTATCTCTTACTTACATTTGCATCAGTCCTCACTGAGATTTTCTGAACCTTTCCTGATACAGCTTGCTTTTCTCAACAAATTAAACACTGAAAACCCATTACAAGGTGATTACAATTGCACACACTGAGAACTGATTGCGTCTTTCTTGCAACTGATGTTTTTATCTCAAAAGCAATTTTCTACTTTAGAACTATGTGGTGATATTATACCAGAGTAAAGATTTTCCTTGAAGCTTTCATCCTTTTCTTCTTTCCACCAATTCCATGCCCAGCCTTCAAAATAGACACTAACTTTAGGGGCATTTGCAAGAATTTATAAGGATTTCTCATATAAGGACATTTATGAGATTTTTTCATATATTTTTTAATAACATGGTCCTACTAAGCCCCTTATCTTGAATGTTTTCCCATTTAACAACCTAGTGTCAATATTGGCACACTGTAGTCCTCTTCTCAACCCCTTGCTCCCTAAGTATTGTTAAGCTGTACTAATGAATTAGTTGCCACTTGATACATTTTTAGGTTATTTCCAATATTTGATCTCATAAATAAAGCTTCCAGCCATGAATACACATGTGAGGTTTTATATCGCTGTCACCATCAATGAGTTTTACAAATAATTCTCTCTGTAAGGTGATGTTTCTATTAGGAGTATCCTACTCTGAGATCAGTCTGCACCATCACCTTGGCTCACAGTTTGGATCTGCATAATTTTCCCCCAAGAGCAATAAACGAAACCAGCCCAGAACACATTGTCAGCAAAAGCCTGGGTCTCTAACAGCCAACTATTTTGGGAAGAAGGCCAGAGGCTTTCTAACCAAACAAGTACAAACCTCGTTTTCTTTTGCACTCAACCATTTCCTTTTGGTCTCCGTCTATTTATGGAGCCCCTGGAATAGGTCACATCCTTCTCAGCCTCTCATTGCTCGGCAGAAGTCCGGGAATTACTGACCAATTCTGAAGCTTTTAGATTCGGGACTAGAGATTCTTGACCTTTCTTTGGTCCATGAATATTTTTGGCAGCCTGCTAAAGTCCATGAACACTTTCCTTAATTCTTTCAAAGCATCATGGAAGGTCACCTGAAATCTGGCTCACTTCACGTTTTTGCTGCTATCATTTAATTCCTTTCCTATTGCTTTAGGTCACAGCTGAAAATAAAAGTTTACCCTCCTCTCATATCAAAGATAATTTAGCTTGTAATTTTCGAGGGTTATTTTCCTATGCCTTCCCATAATGGCTACATATGTTCCCACTAATAACATATGGCGACTGCCTTCTCCCACGTCCTCCCTAACTCTGATTGCCTTTTGCCTTTTTGGACAATACTGGCTGGTTTTCTTCATTTATATTTTACTAACATCAAGAGTGCTTCAAAATCTAGTATTGTGTTTTTGTTTCCTTTACATCTAACACAGTACTTGATTCTTAAACAAAAGAGGTAGGGCTGTGAATATGAGTGCAAAAAGACACAGCTTAAGACTTCAAGTTTTTAGATTTAGGTATATACTCCTAGGACTTCTCAGGGGACCGTGCAATTCTGGGAATCTAATACAGAGTTCCTGCATGTGAAGTATGTGTTTCAGTTCCTTAAGCTATCTCACCAGCCTAAAAATTGCTATTTTATTTTTCCTCACCCTTAATTAAATAGTTTTTCTTTATGCATGAAGGCAATCAACCAACCATAGGAGTATTTGCCATACCCATGATACTGTCCTCAGTCAAAAGCACAGCTAAATTTATACTATTTCCTAGTCACTGCAGACATATTGAAATATTGTGGACATGCCAATGACAGATGAATGGACTGTGAAGATGTTGTAAAAATGCACAATGGAATACCATGCAGCTGCTAGGAATGATAAAATCATGCAATTTGCTGCAATCTGGTTCTGAGTTTCTATGAACATTTTCTAGGACCAGTTATCTTGGGCAATGCTATTGCATTAATAGAATATCATTGTGTGCCTCTGGCCAGCAGGATTTGTATTTGGCTGCAAACGATATGTGAACTAAAAGACAGGGGGCCTGTTGGATGACATATCTAGCTAATCTGGGAGCTTTGTTGTTTTGCCCACTCCCAGATTAATCTATTTATGCCAAGGTTCATTCTAATGAGACCTCTCTTCTATGTAAACACTGCTAGAGGGTGTGGCAGTTACAGAAGTCACCTTGACTGAATAACTTCTGACTTATACATCTAATAAGACTTCTATGTTTTCTAGATTGGGCACAGCTCCTCTTTATACCCACTGCACCCAGCATGGGACACTTAGAATTTACCAGGAGACTACCACCCTGGCTATGTTGAGACTATAGGAAGGCTATAGGAAGGATCATACTAGTTTGCTCTAAGCAGGCGAGTGTGACCCTTTCAGTATACAGAGAACAAAATACTCAGAGTCACCCTGGTGCAGATAATAAATAAAGACCTTGTGGGTACCATCTAGATTTCATTAAGCTCATGAAATTAAGATGTATTACTTTTATATCAGCCCTCTTTCTCTCCAGTTTTTTACATAAGAGGGTAATCTCGGGATTAGTCCTTTGTAATCTTTGTTTATACGTGCAATAGGGTGTGGCACCACCCTTCTACACTCTGTTTAGAGTTCTTTGTTGACATCACCCTCCCTGTTGGATTACTTTGGTGTATATAAGGGGACTGGCTTTTGGCTCCTCTGCTTTTTTTGCTCCTTGGCTTTTTGCTCCTCGGCCTTTTGCTACTTCTTTTCAGTAGGACTCCTCTCAGGTGAGATTCTCTCTCTTTGGTGGGAGACTCAGGCTCTTTTGTATGGTCTAAGTTCTGACCAGAGCTAGAGTTCTTTCATTATATTGGATTGCGGTGGTAGAGCTTTTGTACTATTAAAAGCCTTTTTTGGAACTGCGCCGGACTCATGAGTTTTCATCTGTTCCCCTGGCATCCTTGGAGGTAGAAGAGAACTTCTGTCCTGACACTGTCGGGGACCCCAGTGGCATCCCTGACAGGGGCCTTCAGCTCACTCACTCACCTAAAATCGCATGCAGCTCCCTTGTTAGGAAGATCCTCATTATCACTAACTTGAGAATCACTGCCAGTTACAAGACAAATGTGGCAGAGTCACAGTCATTCATCAAAGGAAGCAAGAGACCGACCTTTGCCATCACCATGAGGAGGATAGGCTGGAAGCTTTGCTGTTCCTGCAGTTAAAATGGTATATATGACCAAGGCTTCTTTTTCAAACTCAGACTCAAGGCAGAGCTTGAAAGTGTCTGACTGACCTCCTGCCCAGAGGAAAGTCTTATGAAATCTGACCTGTGGGACTAATGTCCAGTGTCTTCATGGTCATTGGCTCCGTGAAAGATTTCTCCTTCCGGGCTTCCCATACTTTTTGACCATACACAGTTTTCTCTTAGTGCTGAAACACGTAGATATTTAGCTATAGTTTTTTTAAAAAGTTTTTAAATAGTTCTCTAAGCCTTCTATTTTTTAAATTTTCTTAGAAAACAAGGGGTCTATATCAGGCTAATTTGTTTTTTTAAGAGTAAGCTCAGGAATCCAGAAACTCTTGTTTTTGACAATCTTTCGTTTTTGTGTTTTTATGTGTCTGCATGTGTGTGTGTGTGTGTGTGTGTGTGTGTTTTGCATAGTCACAGCAAATTATCACTAAACACATACTAACTAAAGCAGAAAGTAGTCTGGGGATAGATCTGAGTCTCTGCATGATTGCAGGGTCCTCAGAGAGCCTCAAAAGCCCACTTGTGGGAAGGAGAAAGGCAGAGAAGGAACAGAAGCCCAGGCACAGCATTTGTTGCTGTCTTGTTTCCAAATTACAAAAAATCATTTTCAAGTTATCTAACATTGCAACATACTTATAGAATATTCAGGATACAGAATATCATTGATTTCCATGAGGCTGATGTAGGCTTTCTCCCCCCCTCTCTTGACTTCCTTGGCTTTGGAGCGATAGCCCAGCGGGTAGGGCGTTTGCTTTCGCCGGGCCGGCCTATGCCGGCCTGGGTTCAATCCCCGACATCCCATATGGTTCCCTGAGCACCGCCAGGGAGTAATTCCTGAGTGCACAGCCAGGAGAAACCCCTAAGCATTGTTGGGGTGACCCAAAAAAAGCAAAAAAAAAAAAAAACACTGTTACAACCTATATACAAATTCATTCTTAAACATAAAACTGTCTTCTTCCTCCCCCACCCCCCCACACACACACACCTCTTTCTCTTGTTCTACCACTTAAGTGGAAGTCAGGCTTTAGGGTCACGTTTTTGATCCAACATGGGAACAAGTGATGCAGTTTCACAGAATGATATGGCGATGGGTGGAGATACTGGGAATGTCAGAGAGGGAAGATTTGGGAGGATGGCTGCAGAGAGGGAAGGGCCTGGATCTGACATATCCATGAAGACCTTAGCTTTAGAATTCCGGTGAAAAGATGCCTCTTTCTGATATAAAAAGAGGGTTCATGGATACCCTTGATTACCCTGAATATATATATATACAGGGTTCATGATTACCCTGAATATATATACAAATGCATACAAAGCACAGAGAAAGTACTGAAGCTTCTGTAATCTCATCTTAGCCCCTCTGTGGAGCTTTATTGGAAAGGTTTTACATTCCTGGCTTTGGAGATGGTGACCTGGAATTCCCTCTAACTTCCTCCTTTCACCTGGTATCACTGAGCACAGCTCTTGGTGCTTGGCTTTGGGTCTTGGAACCTGGCACTCCTTATCTTTCTCCTTGGCACTAGGCTCTGGCAATGGCATTGCCCTGTGTAACCCTATCTTATGGCCCAACCCCTCCCGACCCCCTTTGCCGCCTCTGGAGCATACAGCACACTGGCCCAGCTGGCACTCTGACTCATTCTTGCCCTAGTTTTGCCTTTCAAGCAGCCAGGCTCTGTAGCAGGGTTGGAGGAGGAAATAGATCAGAGTGAAGGCAGAGGCCTAGGAAATGTTGGTGACAGGGAAGCCTTGCTGAAATTGCATCCTAAGCTCACCTTATATGAATTAAGGTTGGTGCTACATTTTTAGATTGTTCTAATTTTTTGTTTTGTTTTGTTCTGTTTTGTTATTGGACCACACTCGGCAGAGTTCAGGCTTTGCTCCTAGATCTGTACTCAGGGAGCACTTATGAAGAGCTCACAGCTCCATATGGGGTGCTGGGGATAAAACCCAGGTTGTCTGTATGCAAGGCAAACACCCTACCCACTATTCTATTGCTCTGGCCCCATATTCGAATCTTTTTTTTAAGTTGGAAATAAACTTCTGGAAATAAAGTTATTTCCAACTTTTTAAGTTGGAAATAAACAAATTCTGTGATCTCTATTTCTTCTCCTCCTCCCAACTCCTGCTCCCCCAGGTGGGTTGATTTCTATTTAGGAATGCTCTATATACTGCAAACAAGTTTAGTCATGCCTCACATTTGAATGATAAAAGATACGCTTTCTCTGGGACCTACATGTCCCCCTAGAAAGCCTTCCTGGTTGGCTTTTGCCTGCATCCAGCAGCAAACTGTAGACTTGGTGGAGGAGCGGGAGCCATGTAGAGATGTTTGGCAGCGTTTGCCGTTTATGTGGCTTTCACAACTCCACAGTGGTTGTGAGCAACCAGTATGATGCTGTTGTGGGCAGGACAGCGCAAACTCACAAGCTCACTTTTCTTCTGCTCATGTTGGGGCAGAGAGCAAGCACAGTATGGACAGGACACCATGAAGAACAACTGTGCAGGAATTGCAGAGTGGACAAGGATCAATGAAGAATTAGAGCAGAAAAGAGAAAAAGGGACTAAAAAGATATACCTCAATGAACTAGAGCACAGGCTTTGCAGGCAGAGAGTGCCAGGTTTGATGTCCAGTACTGTGGGCTCTTCCAAGCAAAGCTGGGAGCAATCTCTGAGTCTGGATCAGCTTCCAGCATCACCATGAGTGACCCACAAAGCCAAAAGGAAGCAAAAGGAACAGAGCAATAAAGCAAAGGCGTTTGTTGTTACCTGTTTTCTTCCTTTCTCCTTTCCCTATTCTTGCTTTGTTTCCTTAATAATATCACCCTTCCCCATGGCATAGATGCTGATGAAGCAACAATCTTCCAAATATACATATTCAACCCTGGCTTGGTTTCTAAGCTCAGCTCATCTTTCATCTGTTGATTGGGTGTCACCATGTGTGTGGCCCCTGCTACAAGCTACACAGTCTTAACAGAAGTCATTTTTCTTCCCGTAAATGTAATCTCAGGATTGCTATTAAGAAACTTCAAAAGCCTCTCTCCCTCATCCTCCTCCCCTAAGTAGGCCAGCAAGCCCAAATCCTGCTCATTTGTGCCTCCAAATGATGCGGCAGAGAGATCTCTCTTCTCTCTTTTGCAGCACTTATCCTAATTGGAGTCCACACGGTCTCCTGTATAGACTTTAGCAGTCATCCTCTCCTTTATTCCCAAGCCTTCTCCAGCTATTCTAATCCCAGTTTAAGGCTTTCCTCCTGCTAAAGGTTTCCTGCTGCTATGAAGATAATGTTCAAATCACTTAGCATATCTGCCATTGTGCATCAGTCTCCCACTCCAGGCCTTCACACATCATTTATTTTTGTTATTGATTTTGTTTGCTATGGGGGTTATTTTGATGGGGCATCTGATAGTACTCAGAATTTACTCCTGGCTAGATTCTCAGGGATCACTCCTGGAGGGAGTGATCGATGCTCAGGGATCACTCCTGGAGGTAACCATATAGTGCTGGGGATATATCCTTGGTCATTTCTGTATAGGGCAAGCACCCTATCCACTGTACTATTGCTCCAGGCCCCATATCAGTTATTTCTACCCAGAATTCCTTCCTTGCTTATCCATCTAATGGATAAATTATTATATAAACTTCAGTGACTAACTCAAGGGAAAGTCTCTCTTATTCCCCATTCCCAGCTCTAGAACTAACTGCTGTTTTGTCTGTTTTCCCAGAGATTTTGGGCCAAACTTTCATAACATGACTATTTAGTACTGCTGACAGAGGTTTATTAATAAATGTTTTCCAGTAAGTATATTCTAGAAGTGTAGTGAATAGGAAAGGCACATGGCTTTCAGCCACCAAGTTCTATGTTCTTGTCTTTATTTCTGTGATCCAAACCCTTGTTCTGCCTTGTAAACAGTAAAAAAGTTTTTTGTTTCAGTGTTTTAAATGATAATAATAAATCATCTGGGAAGAGACTTGACAGGGCCATAAGCTCATCAAACAATGGGCTAAAAGATGCTGACAGTTCAAGAACACTTTTCCCTTAAATTTATTTTGCATGCTCATAACTCATGTCCAAATTTCCTATTATTTCTTTATAATCAAATGTACTTTACTATAGAGTATTATTGCTGGGGCTACCACCTACTTCTATATCCTTCTCTGTTATAAGGCAGAGGGCTACAGAATGCAGCAGCAATGATTGTTCCTAATGCAGCAGGTCACACCAGGAGTCCAGAGGAAAGCAACCTCATGTGGAGGCATTTGCTTTGGTATCTCCTATTTGCCAAAAGAGTTTATTTTAAGTCAGGTTTGACATAAAATATGTGATCTGTGTACTCCTATTCCTTGCTCTAGTTTCCAGAAAACACTTAAAAAAGGGTTAGAGTGGGAAATCAAGAGAACCAAATACTAAAGAAAAAAGGATCTTCTTGTGTAAACAGAAAAACTTAAAGAGCAGGGAAACTAAAACACAGGACCAAGGATGGACTGTGGAACAAACACTGACTCCAACTGGATTGTTTTTTGCAAAATCTCAACTGGCAGTTGTAAGTTTTGTAAGACAACATAGCTTTAAAGCTTAAAATGTCATACTGCTTATAAATAATTCACTCTCTTTTTATTTACATTAGGATGTTTGCAACGTGAAAATGAAAACCATCAATATGTCTTGACTAAGTTGTAAGATCAAAGTCTTAACTTGAGAATATGACTTATGGGGGAAGTCTTTACCAACTATTACAAACATCTATGGCAGGAGAAATAAGTATATAGAGCTCTCACTGATTTTTCCCTACTTCCTATGATAATGGTCAACAATAACAACAAATTATGATATTAATAATAATTGCAGTCAGTATACCAATCTTGGAAGTTCTAATAAAACATTATTGAGGGAACACCATTAATCCATCATTGCTGACCCATGTTTTAGCAGAGGCCCATCAGAAAGTAGATGGTGTATGTAAGATGATTACTTCAGAGATTTTTGTTAATTCTCGCCATTCTTTGGCCTGTAGGTACAAAATACAGTCCAGTGAGTGGCCTTATGATCAAGGTTTCTTTGGTTGGTTGGTTGTGGTTGGTTGGTTGGTTGGTTGGCTGGTTGGTTGGTTTTTGGGCCACACCCAGCCATGTACAAGGGTTACTCCGGGCTCTGCAATCAAGAATTACTCCTGGAAGTACTTAGGTAACTATATGCATTGCCCAGGATGGAACCCAGGTTGATCTTGTGCAGGGCAAGTGTCCTACCTGCTGTATTATTTCTTAATCTCTGAAGGTTTCTTTTTAATTGCTCATAGGTTTGGGTCTATCTTGAAGGCGCTTGTGTCTGGCTGAACAGTGCACAATACCCACCCAAAATTCCTGGGAGCCACACCCACGGCTATACTAGCAGTGCTAAGGGAAATGTCTAGTGCTAGGGATAAACTGCAAGTTTGGTCACATGCTAGGTTTGTGCTCTATCCCTTGAGCTATCTCCCTGATCTACAGTGAAGGCTTTTGACAAGAGCTGTGGCCTCTAGTGGGTATAAGCAGTCAGACTATTGCAATCTGACAAGGAGGAGTCTGGAGTGACAAATATCCAGTTCTTACTCATCTCTCATCTTCCAAGTTCCTGACAATGTGTGTTCCATTAATCTAACCCAGTTGGCTTTAGGGGTCAATCCCACTGCTGGAGCAGAGCAAAAGCAAAATGAACTATAAATCCGATAGATGCTATCAGATTGAGATTAGAGACCTTCTGCCATTTATAGCTGCTTTCTTGTACTATATGCGGGTGCAAATGTAAAACAAAGCAGGTTGAGCATCTGATACTCTGATGCTATTGAATTGTCATCTTGCTTTCCACTCGTTGGGCTAGAGTGAGCCTACAAACCTCAGAAATGGATGACTCAATTCTTCCAGTTCCCCAGTTCTAAACCAATCGGGTTGTTGGCAAGAGAATACCAGCTGATATTGTTAGAAATATGTGATAGACTATTTTGTTTCTAACACATTTCGAGCAAAGCACCCAAGAAAAATTCCGCCCTTCTTTCCATCTGCAGATGTCTACAGATGGGATTCTGTACAAATGTTGCTGATCTCCTCATCTGAATTCTCAGCCAGCAGAGAAGTGTGAGTTCTCAACAGGGTGGATTCATTTCTGTTTCTTGTTGAAACCTGGTATCTTGACTTTAGAGCCAAAAGTCTTGTGGATCTGCCATCACACAAATGTGTTTTGCAGTTCCATCCTTACATTGGTTTCTTTTACCACTAATAGGATGTTGTTGGTGTCTGTCTTATTATGGAAAATGTTTGGCATACCAGTTTTCAAAAATAAAAATTGCAAAACAGAGATTCTAAAACCGTCCATGAAACATTCTAGGGGTTGCTTAGGAGTGAAGGTCTTGGGCAGGAGAGATAGTGCAGGGGCGAAGGCACTTGCCCAGTCACGCTGGCTTAATCTGCAGTACCCCATATGAAGATAATATATGAACATACATTAACTCCATCATGAGTACCCCCAGGAGCGATTCTTCTGCACAAAACCAGGAGTCAATCCTGAATTAAAATGAAGTATGGCAGGAATCATTCTGCCAGCTACGGCCTTAAAACCTAACCAAACTAAAATAAAAAAGTGAAGGTCTTGTCCAACTAGGGTTCAAGGTAGTACTTAAATTATATTAGGAGAGCAGTCTGTGAAATTCAGCTTAATAAACTAAGTTATATGTTGACCATGGAAATGTATAACAGAGAAAATAGTGAAATATTGATATAAAAATAAATTGAAGAGCAGGGCATGCAGCTCAGTGATGGAGCAAACGCCTCACATGTATGAGGTCCTTGGTTTTATCCTCACACCACACACACACACACACACACACACACACATGCACACATGTGCACACACAGTGAGTTGAATATATTGCTTTTTACTATCTGCAGTACAAGAATAAGTAAAATAAGGAGGTGCAAACTATTCTACATAGATTTAATCATCAAGTCTCTTCTGGTCATTTAAACATTTATTCAATAGGTATTTGTAGTCAGGTATGGTCAATATATTTTTCCCATTACAGTGCTGTATCAGGAAAACAAGAAATAAACTATTTTCTTGTTGTGTTTGAAGATGTTCATCTCTCTTTAAAACTGGGTGCATGAGGATTCAGATGACTGCTTGGCAAGCCTAGAGCCAGTGAGGTCAGGAGTTTAATCCCTGGAATCCCTCACAAACTCCACACTTCTATGGCTCTAATGTTTGGGATCCCCAACATCATAACCAAATGTTTGAAAATCCTGTCGCTAACAAGATAGCCCCAGCTAGCACTGAAACCAGGTGTTTGTGACCTTTAGTCATTGAAACAGCAGTAATAACAGGGAAAGGAATGGAGAGGACAGATGTGCTTGAAGCCTGCAGATGAAACCATAAGAATCTGTTTTATACTTCATGATTAAGATGGTCCAAGCCATGTAAATAATAAGCTTCCAACTATACTGTAGAGATTAAGTTTTGTTTTACTTATTTTTATTTACCATAATTCACAGCTTTGTGAATTACAAAGCTACAAAGCTATTCATGATTGAGTTTCCAACACCAAACCCTTTACCAGTGTCCAGAGGTGGTTTCATTCTCCATGGACTGGACTCATTTATGGAAGGAATAAAGGTGCAAAGCCATGAAGATATAACGAGAATCCCCTCTTTTTCTGTCATCTGCATGCCTGCCAGTGGTCCTGACTCAAGTCTCTCTATGACATCTTCATGTTGCTCCATGGAACTCATTGTTATGTTTTACTCCTTCTCTTTAACACTCCTGATTCCTGACATATTCAAGTCATCCCATAACTTGCCTGTCCTGCCCACTCAGATCGGTTCAGCCTACCACTAGACATATACCACTCTCAGCATGTGAGGATCAAATTATGATTCCTGCCCTGTTGAGTTTTCCATCTCAGGAGGGAGTTAGACAAACATTTGATCGCAATTCAAAGTCATGAAGCATATAATATAAAGTGCAGAAATAAAAATCTTTATAGAGAGAGGTCTCCCAAAGAAGAGCGGAATTCTGACCAAGAAGAGATATTACTGGAAAGATTCCTGAAGGAAGTGGCATTGCAGATAGGCCTCCAGCAGAGACGGGGAACCTCCAGCCAATCACTAAGTCCAAACCATTCACTCCGCAGTGCAAAAGGATGACAGAAGGAAGCCGGAAAAGAAAGAACAAAGTGAGACAAAGGGGTAAGGGAGAAGCAGGAAGAGAGGAGGAAGGGAGGCCAGGAAGGGGCATTGGAGAAAATCATAGAGATTGGAGGAGGAGTAAGAGTTTGGAAGCAATGAAGCTAAGAAAGAATTTTCAAGAGAAGGGATGACTAATAATAGTCATGTGGAGAAGAAAAACTAATCTTTGGGAACTATCTTCACTCTGCCAGGAATGATTAAAATTCCTAACAAAGCCAGAAAAAGTGATATCAGTAGGATGTGTCCCGGGCCTGATGGATGTATCACACTGTGTGTGATACCTCTAACATGCAGGTATCACACAGAGTGACACCCTACTGTGACACCCTATAGTGACGTGAAGACCATCTCACCACTGTTGTTGCCCCAGGCAGAACAGCTGAGACAGTTTGTAAGAGAAGAAAGGGGGTAGGTGTTAGTATCTCTTCCCTGAAAGTTTGAAAGTAAACTTAAGAAATAGGATAGTCACTTGGAGATAGGAAGAAATTATTTTAAAAAGGGAATGATTTCAAGAATAATGAAAACTTCTTGGTAATGGAACAAAGACAGGCAGAAGTTCAGATCAATAGAATAGACTTGAGAGCCCATAGGCAAAACCCTCGGTTCATTTATGACAAGCTAACTAGATGCATGAAGTAGAGAAAGGAGTTTCTTCAACAAATGGTGCTGGGAAAACCGGATAGCTACATGCAACAAAAATAATGATAAATAAAATCAAACTAGACTTTATCTCATACTGTTCACAAAGGTCAATTCAGATGAATTGAAGACCTTGGTTACAATTGTGTCTTTATTAAAAACACTGAGGGAAACAAAGGCAGACACTCCAAGAGCATGGCCTCAGAAGAGTCTTCAACAGATACAATCCAAATATAATAATAAATTTTAATTTAATTAAAAACAAAAACCAAATGTAACCCTAATGGCAAAGAAAGTAAAAAGTATAAACAAATGGGACAACATCAAACTGAAAAGTTTCTATACTACAAAAGCAATAAGGTTTCAATTAAAGATATTTTACTGACTGGGAGAAACTATTTGCATGCTGTAAATCAAAGGGCTAATGTCCAAGATATAGGAAGTAAGAGCTCAACAACAACAAACAACCCAAACAATCAAAAAAAATGGAGAGAGAGGAGATGAACAGACACTTTCTCAAAGAAGACACATAGATGGCCAGCAGCCATATGCAAAAGATGCTCATCATCCTGATTATCAGGGAGCTACAGATCAAAATGACCATGAGCTACCACCCAACACCAGCAAGAATTATCTATATCAAGAAGTTCATAAATAATACGTGCTGACAGGAATGTGAAAAGGAACTCTTATCTACTGCTGATGGGACAGTTGCCTGGTTCAGACTTTTTGAAAACAGTGTGAAGGCTTCTCAAAATATTATGAATAGAACTTACATATGACCCGATAATTCCACTCCTAGGACTCTAGCTCAAGAACATAAAAATCATTAATCTGAAAGGACATGCACAATCCAAATTCATCACAGCACTGTTTTCAACAGCCCAGATCTGGAAAACAACCCAACTATCCAATAACAGACAAGTGAATAAAGAAACTGTGTATTTACACAATGGAATACTACTCAGCTATGAGAAAAGATTAAATTTTGTCATTTGCTGCAACTTGGATGAGATTGAAGGAAATCATACGGAGAGTGAAATGAACCAAAAATAAAAAGATAAATAAAACATCTCATTCACATGCAGAGTATAAAAACAAAGGAATCAGATAATCCCCAATGAAATCAAACCCTGAATTATGATTAGTAGAACCAGGAACTGAGTAGGCTAAGAGGAGGGAAGGGAACAGACCTTGGAACTATGGTGGAGGGATCTTGACACAATAATCAGGGGTTGGAAGTGTAGCAGCTCTGCAAGTATAAAGCAGTCTTCAATATTATTGTAAACTGTAATATCTTAAGAAAACTTTTTTTTTTTTTTTTTTTGGGTCACACCCGGCAATGATCTAGGGTTACTCCTGGCTCTGCGCTCAGGAATCACTCCTGACACTGTGTGGGGGACCATATGGGATGCCAGGGATCGAACTCAGGTTGACTGCCTGCAAGGCAAACTATCTGGACTATCGCTCTGGCCCCTCAATAAAACATTTTTAAGGTTTAAGGGGGAAAAATTTCAACATTAAGTTGAATGTGAGCTTGAGATTGTGAGAGGAGTTTCTCATAGATACGGCAAGGAGATTTAAGGATATATGCAAAAATTTCTCTCAGAAATTGGAGGTAGGTGGTGAGGGTGGTACTTCCTGATGAAGAGCTGAGAGAAAGAGGGGGCAGAGCATGGAAGACTGCTCCCCAAGGTAGAGAAGCAGGGACTGTGCCTGGAAGAGGACAAGTCTCTTTCACTAAGAATTATTAATGAAAGGGGCTTGAAACTCTGAATTAGAACTGAATGGTCACAGTGGACATGTGCTTAGGAAATCTAATCTGTGGAAAGTGCCCACTTGAAAGCACTCACTTGGAACACTTAAGAAGAATATTCAGAAACAAAATACAGAGCAGGAAAACAGTGGTGCCTTGAGGTAACTAGAAGTTGTTTTTGAAATAATCCCAAAGACAGAAAAGGGGGAAAAACGAAAGGAAAAGGTAGATCCACATTCCAGTTGAGTGCCTGGACTTCTCCCCTTACTGATTTTTTGGCTAAGAAAACAGTAATCAAATAGCTCTGGCATCCATATACCAGAAAGACCTCTGATAAATTAAAAGTTGCCTTGGCAGAAAGCAATGTTCTGAGTGCCCAGGGTGTAACAAAAGGCTCTTTGTAGGCACAAATCCCACAGAATGGGACTTGAAGTCAGAGTTTCTGTGTTACCTATGCTGGTTTAAGGAAATTCTTTATCACACAATGCCACAACACTCACCTTTCTTTCTCAACCATTAAGCAAATAATAGAAAAAAAAGTGTGACCCAACTTTTGAGAGACCAATGTTATCAAGCCTGGATCCTCTACTTCATGGGAGAGAGTTCTTTGGTAAGACCAGAAAAATTATTTACAAAGAGAGAAAAAATGATCAGGGACAATTCCACTGTACACCTAAGAAAACCACAAAGATGCAGGCACCTGCCTGAAATTTTCTTGTAGCTTCTTGTGAATTCAGTTTTCACTAATACTGCCTCCCTAGCATGTTCTCCTGAATATATGAAACTTATTTGACAGGAATTGGGGACCTTGCTATAAAGAGAAAAAGCAATGAAATCAAACCTAATGATAGGTTTGGTATCTCCTCCCTCGGGAGTGATGGAATTAGGTATGTCAGACTTTCTTAAACCACCTAATCTGGGTGTCAGGATTTGTTCCTAGAAAGACAGCCTCGACCAAGAATAGTTGTTACCTCCACTCCTCAGAATTTCGTGTTAGGTACAAAACTAACAATAATAGCAAAACTAGGAAAGTTAGATTTTCCCAGACGCAAATTTCTTGCACTGACACTTTAGATTTGCAAAAATGCTGGAGTAACTTCTTTACACGAAGCAATACTACTTGAGTGGGAAGATAGAAGAGGTCAGAGGAGAGTGGTAACAGTGTCCACAAGCTTTGCCAGATCACTTGTCTCTGGTCTGGTCTTTGCCTTCTCTACTGTCATTATGGTGGCCTGGGCACCTTCTCCGACCTGGGCCAAAAATCCCATTCCTGGGTTCTGCTTAAGGTGTGCTTTCAGACCCGTTGGCTCCCACATTCTCTTTTTTTGAGCTTTGTCTACAGGTGTGCTGATAGACATGCTTCTCCATTTAAGCTGTTTTCTTGCAGAAAGAAACAGAAGATACGATGAGGAGCGGAAGGAGGAAGAGTGGAGGAGGGAGAGGAGGAGAGGGAGGAGGAAGAGGAATTGCTTCTGTGATTCCCCCACCCCCAACCTCTATCTCCATTTCTTCAAGCTTTCCCTTCTCTCTCCTAACTCCCACCACCACCACCTGTGGCAATTTTCCAACAGTGGGCCATTCCTTCCGGCCACTGTTTCTACTGTCCTTTGGTATATGTCTCATACTACTTGTTTTTATATCCCACAAATGAGCACAATCCTTCTATACTTGTCCCTCTCCCTCTGACTAATTTCACTCAGCAGGATACTCTCCATGTCCATCCATTTATAAGCTAATTTCATGACTTCATTTTCCTTGGTGGCTTCACTACCTATTTCATTTATCTTGTTTGCTATAGAATACATGTCTATCATGCTTCAAATATCTGTCTCACTGTATTAGATTTTCCTATTTTGTTCACTGCTTTATTACAGAACCCAGAGTAGTTCCTGGGCCAATGCTGAAATATTGAATAAAGAGATGTATTAATTGAAAATGTTTAATAGTCAAGGAATATTTCATCAAAAGTTTAAAAGGTTTTTAGAGGAAGAGGTGGTAAAAAATTGGGGGTATAGTGTAATTAAATTTAGAGAAGTCTTAGCTAAAATATCACCCAAACTGATCTGAGCCATTGTGGAGAAGAATGAGATGATAAGGGGCCAAGTTTTTCTTCCCGATATGCTGATGACCAGTCTCCTGTCAGAGAGCCTCCTACTGCCAACAGAAACCAACTCGGTGTCTCTGACACTAAGAATAAAATCATGAGGGTCATATTTACCAAGGGAGATTTTCTGGGCAGAGTGGAATTGTTTCTTAATGATTTATAATATCAGAGGGATGGGATAATGTCTCTAGGCAGTGAAGGAAATGGCATCAGGTACGTCTATGTGATGGTTATGGATATGGATGGGAAAATTGATTCTGCCAACTTT
>JAJIBD010030701.1:0-26549 GCA_021461705.1 Cryptotis parvus | reverse complement strand
TCCTGAGTGCAGAGCCAGGAGTAACCCCTGAGCATCACCGGGTGTGACCCAAAAATAAAAAAAAAAAGAAAAAAAAAAAAAAGAAAAATACAATGGCAGTTAGTCTACCTGGTTGATAATCAGAATATGACAACTATTAAAGCAGTATGAGTCAAAAGACACACTACTCTGCTCCCATAAGACAGAAAAAGTAATATTGCTATGATTACATACATGCATTTAGCTAAAATTAATCTCATATTAAAAAGTACTGACAGAGAGATAAGCCAGTGGGTAAGACATATGCCCTGCCCACAGCCGACCCTGGTTCCATTTCGGGTACCACATCTCCAAGCACTGCCAGGAGTGATCCATGAATATGGACGGAGGCAGGAGTTAGCCCTGAGTATTGCTGGTTGTTAAGAAATAATTTTCAAATAAAAGGCATTTTTATTCAGCTTTCTGCTTGCTTTATTTCTTTTTTAAGAGAGAAGGCAACCAGGTCTGTTGGCAGAGGCTCTCAAAACACTTTTAGAACACAAACACACCATAAACACTTTGTCCTTGCCAAGCCAAACAAATTTTGCTGAACTAAAGAATTAGCCAGCTGCTTGCACTTGCCTGCAGCAGGGGATGGGGTGCAATATAGGACAGGAATAGTTACTACTTTCTCCATTAAACCATCCAGATTTTCTTCTCCATGTCTTGACATAAGAAACAGAAAAGAAATGGTAATACTCCCTAGAGCTTTATACAGATTCAATGCGGTCACTATAAAGATACCCATGATGTTCTTCAAAGAAATTGAACAAACACTCCTGAAATTTGTATGGAATAATAAAACTCCACGAATAGCTAAAGCAATCCTTGGGGAAAAGAAGATGGGAGGTATCACTTTCCCCAACCTCAAGCTCTACTACAGAGCAGTTGTAATTAAGACAGTGTGGTATTGGTATAGAGACAGACCTGTAGACCTGTGGAATAGAACTGAGTATCCTGAAACACATTCTCAAATATACAACCACTTAATCTTCGATAAAGGAGCAAAAATATTAAGTGGAGCAAAGAAAGCCTCTTCAATAAATGGTGCTGGGAAAACTGGGCAGCTACATGTAAAAAGTGAACCTAGACCTCCTTCTAACGCCATGCACGAAAAGTCAGATCAAAATGGATTCTAGATCTCAACATCAGACATGAATCTATAAGGTACATCGAAGAAAACATAGGAGAAACGCTCTACGACATCGAAACGAAAAGTATCTTTAAAGATGACACACCACTGACCAAGCAAATGGAAGCAAAGATAAACAAATGGGATTATATAAAACTAAAAGCTTCTGCACCTCAAAAGAAACGGTGACCAAGATACAAAGACAATCCACAGAGTGGGGAAAGGATATTCACCCAATACCCATCTGACAAGGGGTTAATATCCAGGATATATCAGGCACTGGTAGCACTCCACAAGAAAAAAACAGCCAACCCCATCAAAAAATGGGGAGAAGAAATGAACAGAAGCTTCCAAAAAAGAAGAAATTGAATGGCCAAAAGGCATATGAAAAAGTGTTCTTCATCTTTAATCATCAGGGAGATGCAAATCAAAACAACAATGAGGTACCATCTCACACCACAGAGACTGGCACACATCCAAAACAGCAAGAACAACCAGTGCTGGCGTGGATGTGGGGAAAAAAGGGACTCTGATCCACTGTTGGTGGGAGTGCCGACTGGTCCAGCCCTTTTGGAAAACAATATGGGCATTCCTCCGAAAACTAGATATTGAGCTCCCATTTGATCCAGCAATAGCACTCCTGGGAATATACCCGAGAGACCGAAAAACACATAGCAGAAACACTATCTGTACTTCTTTATTCATCTCTGCGCTATTCACTATAGCTAGAATCTGGAAACAGCCTAAATGCCCGAGAACAGAGGACTGGCTAAAGAAACTGTGGTTCATCTACACTATGGAATACTATGCGGCTGTCAGAAAAGATGACATTATGAAATTTACCTGCAAATGGAGGGACATGGAGACTATCATGCTGAGTGAAATTAGTCAGAAGGAAAAGGACAGATATAGAATGACTGCATTCATTAATACGACATAAATAGATACCAGTGTTTTACTAAATGTGGGAAATGGTAATGGCAGATTAAGACTCACCATTGAATATACACAGAGACTTAAGTGATAAACTCTAAATACCTGCAGGGCTAGCCACAATGTGTAAAATAAGAGGCAGAGAGATGCAGAGACAGAGAGAGAGACAGAGAGAGAAAGAGAGAAAACTGGGGTACCTGGTATTAAGGCAGCATGGGGGTGGGCAGGAGGGGGTGGGGTACATTGGTGGTGGAAATGGGGGCACTGGTGGAGGGATGGGTGCTGGTATACTGTATTACCAAGAACCAACTATGATCACCTTTGTAATTGTATGTTTCACTGTGGTATAATAAAAAATTAAAAAAAAAAAAAAAAAACAGAAAAGGTTTTTGACCTTGGCAGTAACTTTAGCAAAGTACAGGTATGCTGAGACTGTCATCCAAGCATATACACTAACCACTTACATTAACTTAGAAGTGTTGCCATTACAAAGTGCCACAGACAGGGAGACTTAAAACAAAAGGAATTTATTTTCTCAAAGTTCTGGAAACTAAAAGACTGAAATCAAGATGTCAGCAGGCTTGGTTCCTTCTGAGAGCCACTGGGAACAGATCTGTGTCATGACTTTCTCCTTGGCTTCGAGCCATCTTCTCTTGTGTCTTTAGTCTCTACAAATCAAGTTCCAATTTCCTCTTCTTACAAGAACACAAGTCATATTAATTTGAGCAAGCTCTAATTACCTCACTTTAACTTAATTACCTCTATAAAGATCTTATCTCCAAATACTGTTACTGTTATGAGGTACTCAGGACTGGGACCTCAACCTCTGAATGTGTTTGTGTATGTGTGTATGTGTGTGTGTGTGTCTGTGTTGAGACCTCAACCTCTGAATGGATGTGTGTGTGTGTGTGTGTGTGTGTGTGTGTGTGTAGAGGATTCTCAATTCAGCAGAAACATCATCGAAATGGCAATAAGCTAAGATTGTAGCAACCAATCTGTATCTCCTTTTCTTGGACTAAAGGGGCTTAAATAGCCAGTTTTTCTTCACAAAATTATCAACTGTTTATAATGTTCTAGAAACCAGGTTTAAAGAAATAAGTATGACTTTGTGCCTGAGATGAGAGCTTCCATATAGGTGAAAATATATATAAAAACACAGCAAAGTCAAAATTTCTTAGTCTATTTCAATACAAATCAAGGCTAATATGTATAAAAGCAAATAATATAATAAGAAAAAAATACTACGAGGAAAAAATGTGAAAAGAAAACCTATGGGGCCAGAGCGATAGTACAGTGGGTAGGGCATTTGCCTTGCACACGGCTGACCCAGGTTCAATCCTGGTATCCCATATGGTCCCCAATCATGGCCAGGGGTAATTCCTGAGTGCAGAGTCTGGAGTAATCCCTGAACATCATAGGGTGTGACACCCCGCCCCCAAAAAATTTTTAATAAAAACAATGTAAACATCACTGCGCAGTTATTTCACTATCAGTTACTCCACTTTACTCTCTTTCCCCCACATAATACCATAAATAAATATTTCCTAAAAACACAATTCCTTCAACATTTAATATTCCTTTACAGCTTTTGCATTCTAAGAGGCAGTTTTCCCTGCTGAGACAAAGGAAAAGACAAATGTTAAACACAAAATTCCACTTATTTAGTGGGCTGGGTTGATGTCTTAGGATGAGTCACTGCCCTTTAGGAAACTAGAATGAAATCCTCACCCGTTAATGAAGCCTGCCAATGGAGGCTTAGATGTTCAATTAGAAAATGGTGGGGGCAAAGGAATGTAGCAATGATAAAACACCAGTAAACAGAGTTAATGATTGTAATGTGTACTAATCAAGCTGAAATAATAAAAGCAACAGATCCTGACTTATACCACAAAATTCCATTTGATTTTTCTAAAACAGAAATTCAGTGGATCATATTAATGTAATTGTTTTTCTTGGTCAAGAAAGAATATAGTGGGGCTGGAGAGATAGTACAGAGGGCAGGGCTCTTGCCTCACACATGGCTGGCCCAAGTTTGATCTCCAGCACCCATTCAGTCAATTTAGTCACCCGAGCCCCACCAGGAGTGATCCCTGAGTCCAGAGCCAGGAGTAAGCTAGAGTAAGTAAAAAAAAAAAAAAAAAGATAGTGAACAAGACAGGTAATGCTGTGTAAGCAGGAGCCGGAGGAGGTTCAATTCCCAGTACCACATGGTTCCCTGTTAGCAAGGTAGCCCTGAGGGCACTTGTCCATATTGGGTGTGGCCTAAAGGCACTCAGCACCACTGGGGTACCACCCAGTATCCTTGGTATGTAGGGCCCTGGGGCTCTGAAACTTTATAATCTGGTTTCTGTTCTGATTACCATTTTGTGACCAAATCAATACAATCTCTGAGAAAAAAAAAAAGCAGCCTTTCTGAGGTGCTATCAACATTTCTGTAAAATATTTGCAATTCTCAGAGTAACTAGATCAAGTTTTTCTTTCACAGTGGTTACTCCTTACTGACCAGGGATACATTCCAAGAACCTCATTCCAAGGCTTTAGATGTGCCTAAAAGCATGGATAATACTGAACTTAACTATACCATTTCTTTCTATAATATATATCAATGATAAATTTTCTTTTATACCTTTGGTTTACCAATCCCGTCCCTGAACAGGATTGGCAGGACATTAGATGAAGAACAACCATGCGAGCAAGCTGGCTTATGAAAAGGATTCAGCACAATTGACCATATCCACATGGTAACCAAGCTCACTGAAGTTTGTAGGGAGTTCAAGATGCCGCTCTGTCTCATGTTCATTGATTTAAAGAAAGCCTTTGATTCTGTGGAGACCGAAGCAGTCATCAAAGCCCTAGCCAAACAGGGCGTTCAAACCCAATACATCAAGATCCTTCGTGAGCTGTATTACGGATTCACCACCAGGATCTCACCATTCTACAAGGAAGTGATCATTGATGTCAAAAGAGGGGTTCGGCAGGGTGATACCATTTCACCAAAACTCTTCAGTGCCAACCCAAGAACATCATGCGAACAATTAGAATGGGAACGAATGGGAGTGAAGATAGACGGTCTGTAACTACACCACCTCCACTTTGCTGATGACATCGTTCTAATAACACCAAACACTAACCAAGTGGCACAAATGCTGGCTAACTTCGACAGAGAATGTGGAAAGGTAGGTCTACAGCTGAATCTCAGAAAAACTATGTTCATGAAAAATGAACTAGTTCAAGAGGCCCCATTCACTCTCAATGGAATAAACATCTCTGAATGCAGCAGCTATGTGTACCTAGGTCAAGAAGTCAACATGATGAATGACCTAAAACCTGAGCTGTGCAGGAGGAAAAGAGTGGCATGGAATGCCTTCAAAAGCATCAAAGAAATAGTTAAAAAGACAAAGAATATCCAGCTCTGGACATATCTCTTCAACTCCACCATTCTCCCTGTATTAACATATGCCTCAGAGACCTGGGCCCTATGAAAGCAGGATGAGAATGCTATTTGGATCTCCCAAAGAAGAATCAAAAGAGCTATGCTTGGAATATCACACCTCACTCAAGTGAAAGAAGGAATCGGAGCTCCGACCTCCATTGCTGTTCTAGAGTCAGGGATGCTGTCTCGTTTGCCAAGCCATCAGAAAATCAGATGGGCTGGACTGTAATGCGATTTGGGGACGACCACTGGACTAAAGCGGTTACCGACTGGATCCCACGAGATGTCAAAAGATCACGTGGCCGCCCACCTACAGGGATGGTCAGACTTCTTCATCAAGACCCTGAACGAAGGGTTTGAGGCTCTTCGTATTCCTGAAGCAACCAGATGCCATTGGGCTACACTGGTATGAGATAGGGTCAAATGGAAATGGTACTGGCACCCCATACGAGCAAATCGATGAATAACGGGATGTTAAGTAATCAAGTGATCAAGTGACCTTTTGGTTTTACATGCAGGGCTCTGCTAGGTGGGCCCTGGATGATTGATGGTCTGTCAGAGAAAAGACTGGGCCCTTGGCATGAACCCAGAGCCAAGGCAGAACCTGGCAAGCTACCCGTGGTGTATTCAATATGCAAAAACAGTAACAATAATGAACCTCATTCCCAACGAATGGAGACGTTACTGACACCCGCCGAAGCAAATTGATGAACAACAAACAGGAAGACAAGTGACAAGTGACAGTGATTTTTGGTATTGTAAGAGACTGATAATAACTAATATTAAATCAGAGAAATTAACAACATATTATTATAAAATTATGTGCATATTATGTCTTTCTCTCAAAGATACCTTACTGTTAGTCATATTTTTTGGATAGGAGAATTTGAAACTACAGGTAAAGGACAGCCTTTGAACCTCGACATTGCCTCTTTGTGATCATATCCTCCCCCACGATTTATCATTATCATAAACTTATGATTTATCATTATCATAAACTAAAAAAATTTTATATCACCAAATAAAAGTAAATTGTTGGGCAAGGGAGATATAGCTCAAAGGGAAACAACTGAAGCACATGCTTTGTATACGAGTCTCAAGTTTAATCCCCCCACACTGCATGGTACCCTGAACACCAGGTCCTATGAAACTCAGGGTGTGATCCCAAAAACTAAAATAAAAATGTAAATTGTTTAATTTACATTTTACATAATTGCAATTCTCAGAGTAACTAGAATTGTTACTTCACACATTTGTGAAGTTTCTCTCCCACTCCTTTCTGAAAGGATCTTTATATTAGATGCCATTGGGCTACATTGGCACGTGATAGGGTCCAATGGAAATGTTACTGGCGCCTGCTCGAGCAAATCGATGAATAATGGGATTCAAGTGATCAAGTGATCAAATTGTTTAAAAATTATGCATTATTTCTGTGTGGTATTGGAACTTTAAAAAGGGTCCCTTTTATAAAATGTTTTAATAGAAAGTACAGTTAACAAAGTTATAACAAATATTTGTGAAGTTTCTCTCCCACTCCTTTCTGAAAGGATCTTATATTTCTTTTTAATATCCCACTGTTGGAGGACATGTTTAGCTAATCTGGGAGTTTTGTTGTTTTGCTCACTCCCAGCTTAATCTTATTTAAGCCAATGTTCATTCTAATGAGATCTCTCTTCTATGTAAAACACTACTAGAGGGTGTGGCAGTTACAGAAGTCACCTTGATTGAATAACTTCTGACTTATACATCTACTAAGACTTCTATGTTTTCTAGATTGGGCACAGCTCCTCTTTATACCCACTGCACCCAACGTGGGACAGTTAGAATTTACCAGGAGACTACCACCCTGGCTACGCTGAGACTAAAGGAAGACTATAGGAAGGATTATACTAGTTTGCTCTAAGCAGGCGAGTATGACCCTTTCAGTACATGAGAACAAGATACTCAGAATCACCCTGGTGCAGATAATAATAAGGGCCTTGTGGGTACCATCTAGATTACATGAAGCTCATGAAGTTAAGATGTATTACTTTATATCAGCCCCTCTCTCTCCAGTGTTTTACATAAGAGATAATCTCGGGATTAGTCCTTGGTGTAACCTTTGTTTATACCTACAATAGGGTGTGTGGCACTACACTCTGTTTAGGGTTCTTTGTTGGCATGACAACCTCCCGGTGGATTACTTTGGTGTATATAAGGGGCTGACTTGAGGCCCTTTCACCTTTTGCCTTTTGGTTCCTCAGCCTTCAGCTTTTGGCTCCTGTGACTTTTGGCTTTTGGCTTTGGTCTTTTGCTCTTTGACCTTTGCTCCATCTTCTAGTGCTGTGGAAGAGCTTTTGTACTATTAAAAGCCATTTTTGGAACTGCACCGGACTCGTGAGTGTTCATCCATTCCTCGCCGGCTTCGGAGGTAGAAGGGGAACTCCCGCTTCCCGGCACTGTCGGGGACCCCGGCGGCGTTCCCGACATTTGGCGTCCCTGGGTGGGCACCGACGAACATCGTCTGGTCTAATTATCATCGGACAGAGACCATCTGCCTCCGAACCGTGAGTAAAATGATGGATATCTCATGGTATAGATACACTGTATCTTTTATTGGCTCAGAACCATACATAGCCCAGTCTATAAAGTTCCTTTCTGAGAACTACTCTATCTTTTCACAAATCATCTGGATCCTTGCTATTTTTAAACTGTACCTTTGTGTAAGGACAATGTTTAATAGAGAGAGGGAAGAAAGTAATAGTTTGAATGCAATCTTTAGGGACGAGGTTTACTCAGCGATTAAAGAAATAAGTGAGAATCATAAAACTACAGGTAAACTGGTCTTAAAGCTTGAGGACAGAATTATTAAACAGAGTTTAAAATTTGAAAAGAAATTAGAAGAACAGGAAAGTAAAATTATTAAACAGATTTTAAAATTTGAGGAAAAATTAGAAGAACAGGATTTAAAATTCAAAGAAAAATTAGAAGGACAGGATTTAAAATTCAAAGAAAAATTAGAAGAACAGGATTTAAAATTCAAAGAAAAATTAGAAGAACAGGAAGATAAAATTATTAAACAGGATTTAAAATTTGAAATAAAGTTTGAAGAGCAGAAGAAGGATATCGATAAAATCAGCATTATCTTAGAGGAAGAAATTGACAGACAGAGAGATAGAATAGATGGACAGAAAGAGGAGGTTTGGAAGTTACACATAAGATTGAAAGAACAAAAGGAAGAAACATATAGGAAACTTGAAAACTTAAACCAAGAAATGGATGTGTTACGCAGGGAGATTTCTGATTTCATAACTTATCAATCAGGACCTAGCGCATACCCAATACTGAGACGTGAACCAACTAAAAGCCGTTCACAAACACGCCCCAAAGCTGTAGACTTGAAAAAGGTGTATACATTCCCAGCAAAAAATCTAAAAAGAATTCTAATGTGGCTGATAACTTAGAGGAGGAACAGGAAAACCCAGAGGAGGCAAATTCCCAAGCTGAAAATCTCCCCAGAGTTAATACCCTCAATGGGGTAGATGTTCCTCTGCCAGATACTACAAGCTCTGATGAGGAAGAAGGGGAGAAACAGATTAGCTCGAGTCAAAGAGCAAAGCGCAGCAATCTTTCTCATGACCAATCTAAAGATAAAGTAAAACCAATTCATGAAGACTTAAAAATTGAGGCAATAACCCCGTTTAGGAAGGCTTGCGACAGGTTTGGAATATCAAGTCCTTATACTTTAAAATATTTAGCTGATTGGAGCGAAAATGATCAGTGGGTATTGGGAGACTTTGAAATGGTAGCCCATACTTGTCTAAACAAATCACAGTACATGCAATGGCATATGTGGTATGCAGATGGGGTTAACCGGAATATTGACACTTTAAGAGAAAAAGAATCAGGCCATACTATAACTTTTGCCATGCTAAAAGGTGAAGGTGAATGGAAAAAGAAAGCAAAACAAGCGACATTACCTGAACCTATTTTAAAATTTGTTCGGGAGACAGCATTAAAAGCGTGGGAAAGAGTAGGTTCCGACCCAGAATTTCTAGGTAGCTATACGAAAATTTACCAGGGTCGTGATGAACCATACTTTGATTTTGTTGGGAGATTATGTGAAACAATCCAAAGACAGGTTCAAGACCCAACCACTCAAGAAATCCTAAAACGAAACTTAGCATATGAGAATGCTAATCAAAATGTCGAGCAATACTATACAGTATTAAGGAAAAGGATGACCTCATGGGGTATCTAAAGGCCTGTAGAAATGTCGGTTTAACCTCCCATAAAACACAGGATGATATAGAGGCTTATCCCATACAGCAGGAGGATCAGGAGAGGGATGAAATGTCAGACAGCTCTAGGGGGGAGAAACAATAAACTTCAAAGAATAAACAAACAAACAAAGAGAAACTATTCTAATAATCGCAGCTCCACCCCTCGGAGGGCCCCACCTGGACCATGCCCAAGGTGCAGGAAGGGAAAACATTGGGCCAGAGACTGTCGGTCTCGAGACGAAGTCAGCCTCAGGCTTCATCTGGACAGATAACCTGCTTTAACTGTGGAGGGAAGGGGCACAACCGTAGAGAATTGCCCATCTCCTAAAACTATCGATACAGGGCAACATCCTAATAATCCCTTTATGGGAAATATTACATGGACTCCCTCCCAGGTTCCACAAGTTCCGCAGGCTCAAATGACACCTATGCCTCCCTCGAATGCGGGAAACTGGGTGGGGGGCCAGCCCCAGGCCCAGCTGAATCCAGGGGCACCTCATTCATCCCACCTGCCCAGTATCCTCCGAATCAGAACCCACAGAATTACAATCAATAAATACTCCCCCACGATTTATCATTATCATAAACTTATGATTTATCATTATCATAAACTAAAAAATTTTTATATCACCAAATAAAAGTAAATTGTTGGGCAAGGGAGATATAGCTCAAAGGAAACAACTGAAGCACATGCTTTGTATACGCAGTCTCAAGTTTAATCCCCACACTGCATGGTACCCTGAACACCAGGTCCTATGAAACTCAGGGTGTGATCCCAAAACTAAAATAAAAATGTAAATTGTTTAATTTACATTTACATAATTGCAATTCTCAGAGTAACTAGAATTGTTACTTCACACATTTGTGAAGTTTCTCTCCCACTCCTTTCTGAAAGGATCTTTATATTAGATGCCATTGGGCTACATTGGCACGTGATAGGGTCCAATGGAAATGTTACTGGCGCCTGCTCGAGCAAATCGATGAATAATGGGATTCAAGTGATCAAGTGATCAAATTGTTTAAAAAATTATGCATTATTTCTGTGTGGTATTGGAACTTTAAAAGGGGTTCCTTTTTATAAAATTTTTTAATAGAAAGTACAGTTAACAAAGTTATAACAAATATTTGTGAAGTTTCTCTCCCACTCCTTTCTGAAAGGATCTTATATTTCTTTTTAATATCCCACCACACCATATTTGAACCCAACTCAATAGATGGAAGAAGCAACATGGAATAAAGAAAGAAGTGGAGAGGAAAACTAAAACCCTGAATCAAGTTACTTGAAATTCCTAAATTCCAGGTTTGTTTGTTTTTTTTTTTTTTTTTTGCTTTTTGGGTCACACCCGCGATGCTCAGGGGTTACTCCTGGCTCTGCACTCAGGAATGACTCCTGGCCGTGCTCGGGGACCATATGGGATGCCGGGGATCGAACCCGGCCGGCACAGGCCGGCCGCGCGCAAGGCAAACGCCCTACCCACTGGGCTATTTTTCAACTGTGAAACGCTCACTTGATCACTTGATATCCCGTTATTCATTGATTTGCTCAAGTGGGCGCCAACAACATTTCCGTTTGACCCTATCACGTGCCAGTGTAGCCCAATGGCATCTGGTTGTTTCAGGAATACAAAGAACCTCAAACCGCTCGTTCAAGGCCTTAACGAAGAAGTCCGGACCATCTTGTAGGTGGGCGGCTGTTGGATGACAGGTTTAGCTAGTTTGGGAGCTTTGCGCTTTTGCCCACTCACAGCTTAATCTACTTAAGCCAAGGGTCATTCTAATGAGACCTCTCTTCTATGTAAACACTGCTAGAGGATGTGACAGTTACAGAAGTCACCTTGACTCTGAATAACTTCTCTGAATAACTTATAAATCTACTAAGACTTTTATGTTTTCTAGATTGGGCACAGCTCCTCTTTATATCCACTGCACCCAGCGTGGGACAGTTAGAATTTACCAGGAGACTACCACCCTGGCTATGTTGAGACTATAAAAAGACTATAGGAAGGATCATACTAGTTTGCTGTCAAGCAGGCGAGTGTGACCATTTCAGTATACGGAGAACAAGATACTCAGAATTACCCTGGTGCAGATAATAAATAAGAACCTAGATTACATGAAGCTCATGAAATTAAGATGTGTTATTTTATACCAGCTCTCTCTCTCCAATGTTTTACATGAGAGATAATCTCAGTAGAAGGGATTAGTCCTTGGCTAACCTTTGTTTATACCTGTAATAGGGTGTGTACTGTCCTTCTACACTCTATTTAGGGTTCTTTGCTGACACGACCCTCCCTGGATTACGTTGGTGTATATAAGGGGACTGACTTGAGGCCCCTTGGCCTTTTGCTCCTTCTTTTGGGTAGGGACTCCTCTCGAGTGAGATCCTTTCTCTTTTGGTGGGAGATTTAGGCTCTTTTGTATGGTCTAAATTCGGCCCAGAGCTAGAGTTCTTCCATTATATTGGAATGCTGTGGAAGAGTTTTTGTACTATTAAAAGCCTTTTTGGAACTGCGCTGGACTCATGAGTTTTCATCTGTTCCCCGGCGTCCTTGGAGGTAGAAGAGAACTTCTGTCCTGACACTGTTGGGGACCCCAGCAGCATCCCCAACAGGCAGCCACGTGATCTTTTGCCATCCCATGGGATCCAGTCGGTAATGGCTCTAGTCCAGCGGTCATCTCCAAATTGCATTACATGCCCAGCCCATCTGATTTTCGATGCCTTGGCAAACGAGACAGCATCCCCTGACTCTGGAACAGCGACGTAGGTCTGAGCTCCGATTCCTTCTCTCACTTGAGTGAGGCGTGATATTCCAAGCATAGCTCTTTCGATTCCTCTTTGGGAAACCCGAATAGCATTCTCATCCTGCTTTCATAGGGCCCAGGTCTCTGAGGCATATGTTAATGCAGGGAGAACGGTGGAGTCGAAGAAATGTGCCCGGAGCTGGAGGTTCTTTGTCCTTTTAGCTATTTCTTCGATGCTTTTGAAGGCATTCCATGCCGCTCTTCTTCCTCCTGCAGCTCAGTTTTTAGGTTGTTCATCATGTTGAACCACTGCACCAGTCACAACCACTGTAGCCATAACCACCAGCCCAACCCCATGTGCAACTACCAGCCGCTTAAGAGTGGGACAACCGGGCACAGGCCATGTGTCCTCCGACTATGTGGAGCGGCTGAAGGGCATGTCCTACTTGTCATGGTGGAGAGCAACGTCACACTCAGCAATGCTCAGGGGTTACTCCTGGCTCTGCACTCAGGAATTACTCCTGGCAGTGCTTAGCCCAGCAAGCTACTAAGAGTATATCGCCCGCACGGCAGAGCCTGGCAAGCTGTTAGATGCGTATTCGATGTGCCAAAACCAGTAATAAAAATGAACGACCTGTGAAAGGTAGGGAATATAAATACATTACAGGAATGTGAAAAGTACTGGCTACTCACAGAGGTTCAATAACATCAGCTCTAATTGTCACAAGCAATATTTATCAATAGGAAAATTAAGAATATATTTCAGAATATATTTCCTGAAAGGGGGAAGGTGGAGGGCTGAGAAAAACCTAGTAGGAAGAGTTCATTCGATTCCAAACACCCTCCAGCTACCCCATTCTTATTGTTAACTTTCTGATTTAATAACCTAATCTACTGCCACTGCCTCCAGCTGCTTCACCATCAATTTATTCCTGAAGCCTCTTTACCTATGTGTTTAGTCCTCATCACCAATATTTCATCAGCTTCTCAATGACAAATTTCTTGGTTCTTGCTTACCTCTTTCATTTCCACCCCTCCCTTCCTGCGATTTTCATTCCCCTTTACAGCTGCTGTGATGACTGGGGTGGCACACAGGCTTGGCGGTGATGCTGAGACTGGGGACTGCACATCGGATTTCACACTGAGGATTGCACATCTGACTTCAGTACTCACGCACCCCATGCAGTTCTCACTGGGGTCACATTCTTTAGCTGTGGTGCTTGCATATGTGCTCTCCAAAGCTCACACTTGTAGCCACAGAGCGCCCACACTCTCAGTTGCAGCTGCCCATGACATGTTTGTGTGCTCACACACACTATACAGCAGTATATCAGAGACCCCATACTCTGCTGTAGTACTGGGATTCCCTAACAGCATAGCTGTCTGGCCGTGCTCAGAGCACATGAGCGATACCAGGGATCAAATTCTCAGTCTCAGGCTTGATGCCTCAGAGGTAGGCACTTTTGTCAGTCATCCCTGAGTCCTTGGAATATTTATTCCTTCTCTTTAACCTTGCCATAAGTGTGTTCCTTTGTGGAAATCTCCTAAGAAGACTTCATTGCCTTCAATCACCCACATAACCATTCTTTGATTTTTCTATTCTAAGAAGTCCCATTGATTTGCACATTGCTGTCTTCTTTACTTAAGAGATATTTCTCTCCAAACTCATTTAAAGTTTCATCATTTCCCAAAATAGTGCGCCCCGCCCCATGCCTCTAAACAGTGCTTTGGAGACTGCGCACTCTCAAATACCTATGGTTTAACAAGTCAGTAGAAAGTTTGACATTTAAATGAGGGTATACATGCCTAACAATTTTTTATACAAATCTTGTCTATGTATGTATGTATGTATGTATGTATCTATCTATCTATCTATCTATCTATCTATATATCTATTTATTTTTTGAGTCACATCCAGCAATGCTCAGGGTTTATTTCTGACTCTGCACTCAGGAATTACTCCTGGCAGTGCTCAGGGGACTATATGGGATACCAAGAATTGAATCCAGGTCAGCGGCATGCAAGATAAATGCCCTCCCCACTGTGCTATCGCACTGGCCCCTGCCTAGCAATTTTAAAGAGGTAAGACTAACAACTTTTTTATTCCCCAATTGGGAGATGGGGCAACTTTTTATGCCCCAATTGGGAGATGCATATACATATACACTGTATATGCATTGATTGGATCCAATTAGCCTTAACTGAATTGGTAACTGATTTCAAAAGGAAAATACATGAGAAAAAACTCAAAAAAATATAAAGAGCTCATAATTGCTTGCTCTGTTTAAGCACTTGGAAGGTTTATATTATTTTTGTGAATTTCCAGGCCTGAAAAAGTAACTATGAAAGAATGAAAAGGCCAGGGGATGGGCTGGAGGTCAATAGGCGAGAGCACATGCTTTTCATGCAAGAGCCCTGGGTTTGACTCCCTGGTACCTCACCATCCCAAGAACACCCAGAGGGAGTAGCACTGAGATCTCAACTTTGACATCACATTTTAGAACAAAATACAATGTTTCCAATAAATCAAATGTAAAGAACTAAATTAATCCATTGACTTTTTTTTTTCTCTTTTTTGGGTCACACCTGGCAATGCTCAGGGATTACTCCCGGTGGTGCTTGAGGGACCATATGGGATGCCGAAGATCAAACCCGGGTCAGTGGCTTGCAAGGCAAATGCCCCTACCCGCTGGACTATCACTCTGGCCCTCCATTGACATTTTATTAGAAAGAAATTAATGTTCATGAGTTTGCTAAAAGACATTTTGCTCAAGAAAACACACATCAAAAAACCTCACTTAACACTTACTATTAAAAGGCTACCCTGATGTAAACTGTAACAATGACAAATACTCAAACTGAAAAGGAAAAGTACGGTCTCCAAAACTCCTTTATTGCTCATATGAGTTGCCCTTAATGTAACATTTACAAGTCACAAATATGGTTCAGGAATGCAAATTGTTCTTGAACACCAATAAATTAAATGGTGAATTATATTAAATATATTATGCAACTATCCTGTCCTATTCCAGAATCTTCTATCAAAACCAAACTGGGCTGTAAGAAAGGCCATCAAAAGAGAACAGTAAAAATTATGATAGGGCTACCAAAAACTAAAACTAATTGGGCAAAGAGGAAAACACTTAATAAAACACACCGAATTATTATACTTAGTTCTCAGTAACAGAGAATAAAGAGAGAGCCCAAATTAAGAAACAATTAGGGTATATTTTAGGAACTGGGGTTATGGCTCAGTGGTAAAAGTATTTGCTCTTGCAAGGATGAGTCTCTGGTAAAACACACACACACACACACACACAGAGTCAGAGGGAGAAAGAGGTAAATATTAGAAAACATGAGTCATGGCATAGATAGGAAGTGAGCTTAAGTTCTTTCTTTCACTAATTAACTGGTGAGCTTGATTAAGGATAATACTGATCTCATAAAGTTGTGTACAGATCAAATAAAATTAATTATACAAAATACTGAGGAAGTAGCACATAATTAAATCTCAATGAATTGTATTTTTGTACTCAAAAAGACCTAAGCATGTTTATAGCTAAATTACTTTAGACTTTCAAGGAATAGATTGTCAGAGCATATTAAAAAGATGGAAAAGTTTTTTCTTTTACAAAGTTGGCATATTCAGAAATCAAAATGTGAAAAATACAAAAAGTGTACTAATGATCAAGTGTACATAACAATAAAATATAACATATTAAAGAGATATAAAATTCAAATTGTCTTTATTCCAAAGAGAGCTATTATGTGGTGAAAATCTCTATAAACATCTGTAAAATTTATCAACCAGTCACTGAAAGAAGAAAAACTCATCAGTGAGCATTAAGGAGCTATATGAATCAAATTAATTTTTTTTCTTTTTGTTTTTTGGGCCACATCCAGTAATGCTCAGGGCTGCCTCCTAGCTCTATGTTCAGGGATCGCTCTTGGCCACAGTCAAGGAACCACAGGAGATGAGATGCCTGGGATCAAACTCTCAGATCAGGTCATGTGTGTGCAAGGCAAGTACCCTACCCACTATATTATCTCTCCAGCCCCCTAAATCTATTTCTTCAATTTAATCTTACTTTCAAAAAAGAGAGAAATAGGACCGGAGCGATAGTCCAGCAGGTAGGGTGTTTGCCTGTGGCACAGCCGACCCGGTTCGATCCCCGGCATCCCATATGGTCCCCCAAGCACCGCCAGGAGTAGTTCCTGAATTCAGAGCCAGGAGTAACCCCTGAGCATCGCCGGGTGTGACCCAAAAAGAAAAAAAAAAGAGGAAATAGGAGAGACTCTGCTCAACAAGCTAAACCACTGTGGAAAAGAATATACAACTATGAAATCCTTTCTGTGAGGAGGGGGCTGGCAAAGGGGGTTTGAGCCACACATTGTGGTGCTGAGAATCAGTTGTGGTACAGAGGATTAAGCCAAAATTGGCTGCTCACAAGTCTTCAGATCTTGTACTACCTCTCAGGCCCATGCAACTGTGAAATCCTTAAAGCAATCTCACGGAAGTGAGAAATGAATCTATGATGCCCATATTTTCTGCTACAATGTATTACTATTCTCGAAGCTCTGGCCAGTGAAGTTTTTAAATAAAATAAAGATCACATATTGGCAAAAGATCAAATACCATCATTTACAAATGCTATATACATCCTAATAATTAAATCTAATAAAAACTAATTGAATCAAGAGTTTTATAAGGTAACCAGTTAGAAAACAGTATACACAAATCAACTTTTATACACTCCATCAGAAGATGTATTTCCCTTTTAAAAGTACAATTTAAAAATTCCATTCACAATAGGGAGCAAGTTTTTAAAATATCAAAAAATTAAATTTACAAAAGGGGGAAAACTATATGAAAAAAAATCATGGAAAAATTATAAAATACTGAGTAGCAACAGATGACAGGAATAAAAGATGAAACTATTGGGGAATGAAGGAAAACTTTTCTTTTTTTTTTATTTTTTTGGGTCACACCCAGCAATGCTCAGGGGTTACTCCTGGCTCTGCAATCAGGAATTACTCCCTGACGGTGCTTCGGGGGCCATATGGGATGCTGGGGATCGAACCCAGGCCGGCACAGGCCGGGGCGCGTCAAAGGCAAATGCCCTACCCGCTGGGCTATCACTCCAGCCCAGAAGGGAAAACTTTTCTAAACAAACATTTTCTGTTAAAGTGTGGTAGTTCTAACTATATTAAAAATATTGAAACTGATTAAAAGAAAAATTACAACTAAAAAAAATGAGCATATATATGACAAACTGGAAAAACTATTTGTAATGCAATTTTTTTTCTTTAAGGGATTTTTTTGTAATGCAATTTGTTACTGTTCTAATAGTTTTATTATACAAAGGGCTATCATAATTTTAATTTTCCATTTCTAAAGTCATGATAAATGAAAGACTAACATTACAAAAAATACATATCTTGGATCAGAGAGATAGTACAGCATACAGAGCTTGTTTTGCACAGAGTGGCCCTGGTTCGAGCCCAGAATCCCATATGATGCCTAAGCACCACCATATGCCATTCCTGAGTACAGAGCCAGGAGAAATCCCTGAGGATTGCCGGATGTCCCACCCAAGAAAAGACACAAACACCATCATCCCATCTCATCGTCACAAATAATGAACAAAATTTTTTGAATTATAGAAGACAAAACTTTTCGTGTTGAACTGGCAGGGAGGGCTGGAGCGATAGTACAGCAGGTAAGTATTCATTTACTTTGCATGCTGCTGACCTGCGCTTCTATCCCCAGCAACCCATTTGGTCCTCGAGCACTCATCAGTAGTAATTCCTGAGTGTAGAGCCAGAAGTAACCCCTGAGCATCGCTTGGTGTTACCCAAAAAGCCCCTCCCTCCCAAAAAAAAAAAAAACAAACCCTGGCAGGAAGATTTTGGATGGGGCACCTGCAGTGTTTGGGAATGCCACCAAGGACACAAGTGGCAGTGCTTGGGAGTTACACGGCACCCGGGATCAAACCAAAGACCTCACAATTTCAAGGCACGTGCTCTACCACTTGTGTTGCCTTCTCGGCCCGAACTGGCAGTTATTTAAATTGCTAGTGTTAAATAAAGAGAGGCTGCTGGTATTCTCAGGCATAATTAATAAAAACAAAACTTAATTAAACTTTCTGGAAGGTAAATGATTAATGCCAATCAAAAATAGCTAAAATGCGCATACCTTTTCATTTTAAATATTATCCTATGAAAACAAAGACACCGAAGAGACTAAATTGGAACCAGAGAGATAGCACAGAGGGTAAGCCCTTGCCTTAATGCAGCTGACTCAGTTTGATTCCTGGCACTGCATATAGTTCCATAGCCTTGCCAGGAGTGATTCTTGAGCACAGAGACAGGGCTGAGCACAACCAGGTGTTGTCAAACCCAAAACCAAAAAAGACTATCAAGAAGCTAACTGGCTAAAAGCTAGAGAGGCCCTGGACCCTCCATATGGTTCCCTGAGCTGACCAGGAGTGATCTCAGAGCATAGAACCAGGGGTAAGTCCTGAGCACTTTCAAGTGTGGCCCCTAAACAAAACAAAACAAAACAACTAAAATAAAAAGGAAGCTGCTATATTAGTCATTTAAAATTACTGAAAGGAGCTTAAATTTTCAACAGTGAAAATTTCTCACTAAATAGATAGTAAATTCTTAAGTTGAAACATTAACCACAAGCTTAAAATGTTACACTGTAAGAATTTTTGTTTTGTTTTGTGCTGCAACCAGCAGTTTTCCCGGCTTACCTCAGTCTCATGTGTTCAGGGATCACTCTTGGCAGAGCTCAGGGCACTATATGTATGGGGTGCCTCAGCTTGAACATGGGTCAGCCACATGCAAGGCAAGCATTCTGCGGGCTGTGCCATCACTTCTCATAAAAGAATGTTTTTGACTCAGATAATTTAAGTGAAATATGTAGCAAAATGGTGTGTATGCAAAAAAAATTATGTTTTTTCAGGGGCAGTGGTGGAGGGATGGGTGCTGGAATACTGTATTACCAAGAACCAATTATGAACACCTTTATAATTGTATGTCTTACGGTGGTTAATAAAAAATTGTTTTTAATTATGTTTTTCAGTTTGAAAAGTGAATTCATATTTATTAAAACTTTTATGTGTAGTCACTTAAGTTCATCTCTGGCTGGAAATATTATGAGTGTTATTTATCATTTATGTTTTCCTGAATTTCCCAAATTTCCTATAGTATGCATTACTTTAGTAATTAATAAAAATGCTAACAATATTTTAATATTCCAACTCTTTAAAACTCCACCTAAACTAAAGATGTTAAGCTAACCCATACTTTGATATAATCACAATGAAAGAACATTACAGAGTTGTAGGAATTAAACCGAGAGACTCACATACACAGGGCAGAGCTGTTCTAGCCACCCCAGCAGAGCCTTGCAAGAAGCTAAAGGACTCCCCACACCATGAGGGCCGCCATTTTCCACATCCGGACTCCCCTCTCATCAGAGCTCCACCCAGCAGAAGAGTTGATCACAGCCCAGCTCGCTGACCGCTTTTACGACCAAGCAGTTCATCAATAAATGCTCAAGATTAGAGGTGACTACAAGAGTATCCCACCCACACGGCAGGGCCTGGCAAGCTACCCATGTCATATTTGACATAGCCAAATACCAGTAACAATTATAGACCTCATTCCCATGACCTGATGGAATGGTTTGAGGCTCTTTATGTTCCTGGAGCAAGCAGATGCCCTTGGACTACACTAGCACAAGACAGGACATATGGAGATGTTATTGGTGTCTGCTCGAGCAAATCCATGATCAACGGAAGACAAGTGATACAAGTGAGGAATTAAACCAAAGTTTTCTACTATACCTCTACTTATGATCAAGTACAATGACAAATAATATTTAGCTATTAGTCTTTTAAGTGATTGGAAGAAATATAAATATTACCTTTCTAGTATAGAAACTGGTCTTTAACAAATCCCAATCACAAATATTCTCTGTCTTATTTGATAAACAGGAATGTCACTCTACTCCAATGTATTTATAAGGCATATATATCCAAAGCTAGAATAGTTTCTTCTGAAAGAAGACTTTTTTTTTCTTTCCTTTGTTTTTTTTTGGGTCACACCCGACAATGCTCAGGGGTTACTCCTGGCTCTGCACTCAGGATTTACTCCTAGTGGTGCTCAGGGGACTATATGGGATGCCAGTGAATTGAACCCGGGTCGGCCACATGCAAGGCAAACGCCCTACCCACTGTGCTATCACTCTGCCCTGATAGAAGATATCGTAAACAGGAGCTTTGGAAAGAGAAATGTTCTTTGCTCATTGCCAATAAGTAACGGACCTGCAAGAAGGCCAAAGTACTCTAGAAATATTTGGTTCTTGATAAATAGTAGTCAAACTGTTAATTCCATCTGCTCCTCTCCAAAAACAGATAAAACATTACAAGGTAATCACTTTTCTATCCCTTTTTTGTTTGTTTGTTTGTTTGCTTGCTTGCTTGTTTTTTGGCAAAGGGGGAGGGCACACACAGCAGTGTTCAGGGTTTACTCTTGGTTCTGTGTTTAGGGATCACTTCTAGCAGTGCTCAGGGGACCATATAGGATACCAGGATTGAACCCAGGAATCTGGGGCTTCTTAAAGGGTCTTGGGCTCCTTTAAAGGGTCTCGGGCTCCTTTAAGGGGCTTTCCTGAGAGGCATTCACTTTCACAATATTAGCATACTCTAATTTTTAAGTGTTTCAGAGAACCAATCATGATGCTACATGTTAACAACTTAATGCCAATAACAAAGACTTCATCCTTAACATCCTTTTCTTTGTTAGAGATACTGCATCCCGTACTATTTTCCTATCTTATTGTTCAAAGTCTGAATTCCAACAACTGGACTGGGTGTTTGCCTTGCATTCACCAACCTGGGTTCAATCCTGGCATCCTGTATGGTCCCCTGAGCACTGCCAGGAGTGATCCCTAAACACAAAATCAAAAGTATACCCTGAACACTGCTGTGTGTGCCCTCCCTTTTATCCCCAAACAAGAAAACTAAAAAAAAAGGGAAAGAAAAGTGACATATCTTTAACCTGTATCTCTATAGTAGCTTTCAACTATTCCTATGTTAGAATTGCCCAGCGAAATTTAGAACACCTATACTGCTAAGACATAGAAACAGGAACTAGATCAGTGGTTTTCCAGGAGATAAAAGTAAGTTATTATAAAGTGTTGGGGCTGTTGTTAGTTAGCAAGTTATCCAACAATAAAGGGACACGAGAAAAATTTTTAAAGCGATAAATATGATAATTTTGACTGTGGTGATAGTTCTGGGTCTAGACACATGTCAAAAATTAAACTGTATATTAACCATTATGCTACAATAAATCTATTGAAATAAATACTGATGTCTGTATCCGTAGAAATTAGTACAAGGTTTCCCCTGAAAATTGGAATTCTCAAAAAACTCCTCAGCCGATTGCAAATGCACAGCTGAGATTGACGGCCATTGCTCTACAGTTTAAATCTCTTCCTTCTTCAAGTTTTGGAAATGCCTCACTCAAGCATGTTGACTTTATCAACACCCATTTTCTTTCTCATCTTCTGAAGACAGGTTTCAACTAAACCTATACTTGCAAATGTCACCACCTATGGACTCTTGACAAATTTACTGTTCCTCCAAGCACTATTGACACCTCTTTATAGCATTCAAAACTGTTAGCCTATTTTCCCTCTATCTGAAAATCTTTCCACCCTGAATATGTATCTTGATGTTCCTTCTAACTTTTTTCTTTAATTCTGTCCTTCCATCTGTTTCTATTTTTTTATCAGAGGCTGTTCTCTGGACACTGCTTTTATAGTGCTAAATTCTTTCCCAGAGTCATTTCTTTCTTTTTTTTTTTTTTTTTTGCTTTTTTTGGGTCACACCTGGCAATGCTCAGGGGTTTCTCCTGTCTCTGCACTCAGGAATTACTCCTGGTAGTGCTCGGGACCATATGGGATGCCGGAATCAAACCCAGGTCGGCATAGCGGCTGCAAGGCAACGCCTACCCGCTGGGCTATCGGCTCCGGCCCCACTTCAGAGTCATTTCAACATGAGCACATGGATACAGCTTCGATTCACCCTTCAACTGTCTTCCTTTCAGTGCTCATTGCGCCTGTAAGTCCCCATCTGTAGATCCAACAATGTTACTCTTTATTCAAATTCAAAAAATCCAAAAATGTAAGTTATGTCATCTCTCTTTTGGTTTGAGTATTCCTTACATCCAATCAATTGAACCAAGTCAAATCTCCAACATTTTGATTCCTCCTTTTCCCCCAAAAGTGACTAGGACCCTTCAGATTCTGCTTTACCCTAGAAAGGCTCTAAAATCCAATGAGTTTTTACTCATCACCTTCAACCCAATGCTGTTAGCCAAATGTGGAATGCCCTGGCTAGAGAGACAGTACAGTTGGCACTTGTCTTGCATGATGCTGACCAGGGTTCAATCCCCAGAATCCCCATATGGTTCCCTGTGCACTGTCATGATTCCTCTGTGCAAAGCCAGGAGCAGATACTGAGCATCGCCTGTGCCCCTGCAAACACACACACACACACACACACACACACACACACACACACACAAAACCAAATAGACAACGCCCAGCTCTGCGCCTTGATTGCCCACCATCCTCATCCTCATCTTCCACCATGTCCCTATTTAACCCCTAATTTGTCATTGTCTGTGTCACTGACTTTAGACTTGTTATTGACAGTTACTTCCCTAAGCTGACATGGCTTTCTCATGCTTCCTTATTTTTTCATTTACTACATCTTCCTGGAAATAATTTGATTACCTCTATAGCATGTGGCAAAATTACACTGTACTTTAAAACTGTTAGCCTGATCCAAATATACTCTTATTATATTATGTATCTCTAGTCATATGGAATTAGAATTTTACTTTACTTATCTGTCCTGTATATTTAAAAATAACACACGAGGACAGCGCAATAACATTCACTTATGTATTCCTAGTACCTATTCATCCAATGCAGTGCAAAATATACTTAACATAATTTCAACTATGCAACCCCAAAGGTCTTGAATACTTACATTAAAGTCTGCTTTTTTTTAAGGGGCCGGAGCAATGGCACAGTGGGTAGGGTGAATGCCTTGCATGCTGCGGACCTGGGTTCGATCCCTGCATCCCATATGGTCCCCCAGCTCCACCAAGAGTAATTCCTGAGCGAAAAGCCAGGAGTAACCCCTGAGCATCGCAAATGTGACCCAAAAAAGCCAGGAAAAAATTTTGTTTTTAATGCTCATTTTAAGAATAGGCAATAATATCTCTAAATAAAGCATAAAAATATAGTTGACTATATTTAAACTCAGTCAAAACACTACCACTCTTAAAAAAATGCAGACAAAAGCAGATTTCATAAATAGAAATAAAACCAAGAAAGTATTTCCAGGGATATATATGCTGACCTAGCTAATCCCTCTTTCAGGCACACTCACACATCCAGGTAGTGTTAATGGTGAAAAGTGGGTGTTTATAATCATTGTAATATTTGTTGTCAATCAAAGACAAAATCCACTAAATCCAGAATGTTTCCTAAATCTGTTATGATTTCCCCTGCTACTTGTTTCAAATAAATTGAGTATCTGACTTTTAAGTTACTGTTGTTGAGCAGATTTTACAAAAAAAAAATTGCTTTTCCTTACACTTCAAAAAATATGATGCTTTAATACTCATCTTGTAAACCTTAAAATGTATTTTTACCGGAAGAAAAGAAGTGGGGGAACCTCAAAGGCAGGGTGAGTGGAGGCAGCCAGAGGGATATCTCAGAACGTTCTGAAAGAAAACAGGCTTCCCCGGACTATCAACATTGACTCAAGGTTACACAGATCCTCATGACAGTATGCAAATAGATTCCGAACGCGGAAAAATCACGAACTGTAAAGTGCTAGGTGAACTACAGAAGTGGCATGCCAGCTCCAAACACCACTGTGCATCCCAACGGACAACATAAGACCAGCCTGGCTGTTGCCTGGAGCCACGGCTCTGCGGCAGTGGAGCCAACACCCCCTACCTGGTGAGCCTGCGGCTGCGGGGCGCGTTACCGACAGAACGACCCACCGAAAGACAGACACAGCTTCTGCCAGAGAACCGACTCGGCTGCAGGTACGAACCCACTGGGGGCAAAATTCCTGTATTTCGGATCGTCTATACTCCGGAGATAAAAAGCACACACGTGACGCTGAAGGACAGATACCCAGTTTGGCTGAAGCGTGCAAACTTGGGGGGTAGAGGCTTCCAATGCAATGTCTTTTGTCGTTGGTGGTTGTTTCTTTCTTTTCTTTTAATTTTCTAGACAAAACACCGATGATTCTCCAGTATGTTGAAAAATCAGCTCCGGGAGAGAACTCGCAGAGAGAAGGGGACAAGGGCGGAAGAAGAGGGCTCCAAAACAATAAGCAAAGAAAGGACTCGCGGCCGCTTCTCGGTCTCTGTGCCGGGGAGGTGGCCACGTCCCGGCAAATGAGCCGCTGCGTTCAGGGAGGAAGGGGAGGTCGAGGGGGTCCACTGTGGGCCAGTAAGACCGGACGAGAGAGACAGCCGCGGGCACCGAGAGGCATAGAGAGAGCCCAGAGCGACAGCCGCTGCGGAGTGGGGTGGGGGCCCCCCTACGCCCCCCCTAGATCAACCCGCGCAAAATAAAAAGAGGGTAACAGAGGAGGGCGGCGCGCCGGGGGTGGAGGCTGCGCCCGGGTCACGCCCCGAGGCTGCCCGCTGCGCGCCGGCAAGAAGAAAGACGAAGTCGGCGCGCACAAAGCTGCCCCCCTGCCCAGACAGAGCGGGCTGCGCCCAACTTCGCGGGGAGAGCCGCCCGCCGCAGCCCCCGGACGACCCCGGCACCTGGCGCCGTCTCGCGCCCACCCGCAGAGCCTCGCGAGCGAGCCGTTACCCGCCGCCACGAAGCCGCCGCCCCGCGGACAAAGTCCCGGTCCCCTCCCGGCCGCCGCCTTGCCCCGGCTCCTCCCTGGCAGAAAAAAAAAAGTTCTCGGTGGCCGGCAGCCCCGGGGCCCGCCCGGCGTGGGTCGCTCGGCCCGACACTCCACCAAAGCGGCTCTCCGAACTCTTTTTCCAGAGCCTCGACTTGTCAGGCTCGGTAGCAACAGCGACGGCTCGCTGCGCTGCTTTTCTCCGAGTAGTAGTACCACTGCCCACCCTCTCTTACCAGCAGATCGGGTCGCAGCAAGCCATCTTCCCCCTCTGTTCACTGACTGACAACCTGAGCCCCGAGGGCTGCCACGCCGCCAGCCACTCTGACAGGCAATCTAGGGACTCGGTCCTGGAGCAGCCAACCACCACCGCCCCACTCGAGTTCAACCTATCGTCGCTCCGGGGGGGGACCAGAACAACTTCTCCACCAATAGAAATGTTCCTCAAGCAGGCCTCAAGCGGAGCCTTGAGACGGAGGGAGGGCTACTTAAGTGGTGTGGTCTGAGCAATAGGCGAGTCTGGGCTCCCTGGGGAGAAGATTGACTGTTAAGATATGGTGCCGGACTAGCCTCCAAGTACCAAGAAGTCAAAAGAAAATACGCCTTGCAGAGTGGTGTTAACTATGATCAAAGAAGAGAAGCAATGAAATTTGAATGATCAAGAGGACTCACTCTGAGCCTTACTCATCGCCCTTAGCCTGGAAAAAGTCAAACACAATTTCCTACTTCTTTTCCATGGTCTGTTTTCTTAATGTCCTATCTTCCCTCCCTTCTCCTCTGCCAAAACAACTAAATATTTGTATCCTAACTGGAACCTGAGCACATTTGAACCAGCTCCTCCCAATAGACCTTTGCTTTTGACTTCACCAATTCCTACATGTCAGGGTACTAGAAGAGGATTGATAACATAATAATTCAGGGTTTTTTTTTAAAAAACATTTTATTCTACAACCGTGAGATCTACCATTAACCGTTGTTCATGTTTGGAGGTTTCAGTCACATAGTGTTCCAGCACCCGCCCTCTCCACATAAGCTGCCCATTTTCTCACCACCAATGTCCC
>JAJIBD010030700.1:0-14709 GCA_021461705.1 Cryptotis parvus | reverse complement strand
CAGTCACAACTCACTCAGCCATAACCACCAGCCCAACCCCATGTGCAACCACAGCCGCTTAAGGTGGACAACCGGCACAGGCCAGGTTCCTCTCGACTATGTGGGAGCGGGGGCTAGCGGTACGCGGTCCGCTTGTCATGGTTAGAAAGCAACGCCGCACTCAGCAATGCTCAGGGTTAGCTCTGGGCCTTGCACTCAGGAATTACTCTCGGCAGTGCTTAGCCCAGCAAGCTACTAAGTATATCGCCCTAACGACAGAGCCCGGCAAGCTGTTGATGCGTATCCTGACAAAACCAGTATTAAAATGAACGACCTGTGAAAGGTAGGGAATATAAATACATTACAGGAATGTGAAAAGTACTGGCTACTCACAGAGGTTCAATAACATCAGCTCTAATTGTCGCAAGCCACATTTATCACCAGGAAAATTAAGAATATATTTCAGAATATATTTCCTGAAAGGGGGAAGGTGGAGGGCTGAAAAACCTAGTAGGAAGAGTTCATTCGATCTCAAACAACCTCCAGCTACCCCATTCTTATTGATTAAACTTTCTGATTTAATAACCTAATCTACTGCTACTACGGTCCAGCTGCTTCACCAATCAATTTATTCCTGAAGCCTCTTTACTCTATGTGTTTAGTCCCTCATCACCACTATTTCATCAGCTTCTCAATGACAAATTTCTGGTTCTTGATAACTCTTTCATTTCCCCCCTCCCTTCCTGCGTATTTTTCCTTCCCTTCCTTTACAGCTGCTGTGATGACTGGGGTGGCACACAGGCTTTGTGTGATGCTCACTGGGGACCGCACATCGGTTTCCCACTGAGGATTGTACGTCTGACTTCAGTACCTCACGCATTCCTGGGCAGTGCTCACTGGGGTCATTCTTTTAGCTGTGGTGCTGCATATGTGCTCCAAAGCTCACACTTGTAGCCACAGAGCGCCCACACTCAGTTGTAGCTGCCTTCACATGTTTGTGTGCTCACACACACTATACGGCAGTGTATCAGGAGACCCCATACTGGCTGCTGTAGTATGGATTCCCAACAGTTAGTTGTCTGGCCGTGCTCAGAGCACACGCTGAGCGATACTAGGGATCAAATTCTCAGTCTCAGGCTTGATGCCTCAGAGGTAGGCACTTTTGTCAGTCATCCCTGAGTCCTTGGAATATTTATTTCTTCTCTTAACCTCGCTATAAGGGTGTTCTTTGTGGAAACTCTAAAGAAGACTTCATTGCCTTCAATCACCCACATAACCATTCTTTGATTTTTCTATTCTAAGAAGTCCCCATTGATTTGCACATTGCTGTCTTCTTTACTTAAAGAGATATTTCTCTCAAACTCATTTAAAGTTTCATCATTTCCCAAAATAGTGTGCCCCCACATGCCTCTAAACAGTGCTTTGGAGACTGCGCACTCTCAAATACCTATGGTTTAACAAGTCAGTAGAAAGTTGACATTTAAATGAGGGTATACATGCCTAACAATTTTTTATACAAATCTTGTCTATGTATGTATGTATGTATGTGTATGTATGTATGTATGTATGTATGTATCTCCATCTATCTATCTATCTATCTATTTATTTTTTGAGTCACATCCAGCAATGCTCAGGGTTTATTTCTGATTTATTTCTGACTCTGCACTCAGGAATTACTCCTGGCAGTGCTCAGGGACTATGGGATACAAGAATTGAATCCAGGTCAGCGGCATGCAAGAAAATGCCCTCCCCAACTGTGCTCTTTGCTGGCCCCTGCCCAGCAATTTTAAAAGAGGTAAGACTAACAACTTTTTATTCCCCAATTGGGAGATGGGGCAACTTTTTATGCCCCAATTGGGAGATGCATATACATATACACTGTATATGCATTGATTGGATCCAATTAGCCTTAACTGAATTGGTAACTGATTTCAAAAAAGGAAAATATATGAGAAAAAACCAAAAAAATATAAAGAGCTCATAATTGCTTGCTCTGTTTAAGCACTTGGAAGGTTTATATTATTTTTGTGGAATTTCCAGGCCTGAAAGTAACTATGAAAGAATGAAAAGGCCAGGGGATGGGCTGGAGGTCAATAGGCGAGAGCACATGCTTTTCATGCAAGAGCCCTGGGTTTGACTCCCTGGTACCTCACCATCCCAAGAACACCCAGAGGGAGTAGCACTGAGATCTCAACTTTGACATCACATTTTAGAACAAAAATACAATGTTTCCAATAAATCAAAATGTAAAGAACTAAATTAATCCATTGACTTTTTTTTTTCTCTTTTTGGGTCACACCTGGCAATGCTAGGGATTACTCCGGTGGTGCTTGAGGGACCATATGGGATGCCGGAGATCAAACCGGGTCAGTGGCTTGCAAGGCAAATGCCCTACCCGCTGGGCTATCACTCTGGCCCTCCATTGACATTTTATTAGGAAAGAAATTAATGTTCATGAGTTTACTAAAAAAGACATTTTGTTCAAAAAAAAACACACATCAAAAAACCTCACTTAACACTTACTATTAAAAGGCTACCCTGATGTAAACTGTAACAATGACAAATACTCAAACTGAAAAAGGAAAAGTACGGTCTCCAAAACTCCTTTATTGCTCATATGAGTTGGCCCTTAATGTAACATTTACAAGTCACAAATATGGTTCAGGAATGCAAATTGTTCTTGAACACCAACAAATTAAATGGTGAATTATATTAAATATATTATGCAACTATCCTGTCCTATTCCAGAATCTTCTATCAAAACCAAACTGGGCTGTAAGAAAGGCCATCAAAAGAGAACAGTAAAAATTATGATAGGGGCTACCAAAAACTAAAACTAATTGGGCAAAAGAGGAAAACACTTAATAAAACACACCAATTATTATACTTAGTTCTCAGTAACAGAGAATAAAGAGAGAGCCCAAATTAAGAAACAATTAGGGTATATTTTAGGAACTGGGGTTATGGCTCAGTGGTAAAAGTATTTGCCTTGCTAGGATGAGTCTCTGGTAAAAACACACACACACACACACACAGAGTCAGAGGGAGAAAAGAGGTAAATATTAGAAAACATGAGTCATGGCATAGATAGGAAGTGAGCTTAAGTTCTTTCTTTCACTAATTAACTGGTGAGCTTGATTAAGGATAATACTGATCTCATAAAGTTGTGTACAGATCAAATAAAATTAATTATACAAAATACTGAGGAAGTAGCACATAATTAAATCTCAATGAATTGTATTTTTGTACTAAAAAGACCTAAGCATGTTTATAGCTAAATTACTTTTTAGACTTTCAAGGAATAGATTGTCAGAGCATATTAAAAGATGGAAAAGTTTTTCTTTTTTACAAAGTTGGCATATTCAGAAATCAAAATGTGAAAAATACAAAAAGTGTACTAATGATCAAGTGTACATAACAATAAAATATAACATATTAAAGAGATATAAAATTCAAATTGTCTTTATTCCAAAGAGAGCTATTATGTGGTGAAAATCTCTATAAACATCTGTAAAATTTATCAACCAGTCACTGAAAGAAGAAAAACTCATCAGTGAGCATTAAGGAGCTATATGAATCAAATTAATTTTTTTTTTTTTGTTTTTGGGGCCACATCCAGTAATGCTCAGGGCTGCCTCCTAGCTCTATGTTCAGGGATCGCTCTTGGCCACAGTCAAGGAACCACAGGAGATGAGATGCCTGGGATCAAACTCTCAGGATCAGGTCAGTGTGTGCAAGGCAAGTACCCTACCCACTATATTATCTCTCCAGCCCCTAAATCTATTTCTTCAATTTAATCTTACTTTCAAAAAAGGAAAGAAAGGACCGGAGCGATAGTCCAGCAGGTAGGGTGTTTGCCTCTTGTGCATGGCCGAATCGGGTTCGATCCCGGCATCCCCTATGGTCCCCAAGCACCGCCAGGAGTAGTTCCTGAATTCAGAGCCAGGAGTAACCCTGAGCATCGCCGGTGTGACCCAAAAAAGAAAAAAAAAAAGAGGAAATAGGAAACTCTGCTCAACAAGCTAAACCACTGTGGAAAAGAATATACAACTATGAAATCCTTTCTGTGAGGAGGGGGCTGGCAAAGGGGGTTTGAGCCACACATTGTGGTGCTGAGAATCAGTTGTGGTACAGAGGATTAAGCCAAAATTGGCTGCTCACAAGTTTCAGATCTTGTACTACTCTCAGGCCCATGCAACTGTGAAATCCTTAAAGCAATCTCACGGAAGTGAGAAATGAATCTATGATGCCCATATTTTCTGCTACAATGTATTACTATTCTCGAAGCTCTGGCCAGTGAAGTTTTTAAATAAAATAAAGATCACATATTGGCAAAAGATCAAATACCATCATTTACAAAATGCTATATACATCCTAATAATTAAATCTAATAAAAACTAATTGAATCAAGAGTTTTATAAGGTAACCAGTTAGAAAACAGTATACACAAATCAACTTTTTACACTCCATCAGAAAGATGTATTTCCCTTTAAAAAGTACAATTTAAAAATTCCATTCACAATAGGGAGCAAGTTTTTAAAATATCAAAAGTTAAATTTCACAAAAGGGGAAAAACTATAGGAAAAAATCATGGAAAAATTATAAAATACTGAGTAGCAACAGATGACAGGAATAAAAGATGAAACTATTGGGAATGAAGGAAAACTTTTCTTTTTTTTTTTTTTTTTTTATTTTTGGGTCACACCCAGCAATGCTCAGGGGTTACTCCTGGCTCTGCAATCAGGAATTACTCCTGACGGTGCTGGGGCCAATATGGGGATGCTGGGGATCGAACCTAGGCGGCACAGGCCGGGCGAGTGCAAAGGCAAATGCCCTACCCGCTGGGCTATCGCTCCAGCCCAGAAGGAAAACTTTTCTAAACAAACATTTTCTGTTAAAGTGTGGTAGTTCTAACTATATTAAAAATATTGAAACTGATTAAAAAAAGAAAAATTACAACTAAAAAAATGAGCATATAAATGACAAACTGGAAAAACTATTTGTAATGCAATTTTTTTCTTTAAAGGGATTTTTTTGTAATGCAATTTGTTACTGTTCTAATAGTTTTATTATACAAAGGGCTATCATAATTTTAATTTTTCCATTTCTAAAGTCATGATAAATGAAAGACTAACATTACAAAAATACATATCTTGGATCAGAGAGATAGTACAGCAGACAGAGCGCTTGTTTTGCACAGAGTGGCCCTGGTTCGAGCCCAGAATCCCATATGATGCCTAAGCACCACCATAAGCCATTCCTGAGTACAGAGCCAGGAGAAATCCTGAGGATTGCCGGATGTCCCACCCAAGAAAAAGACACAAACACCATCATCCCATCTCATCGTCACAAATAATGAACAAAATTTTTTGAATTATAGAAGACAAAACTTTTCATGTTGAACTGGCAGGGAGGGCTGGAGCGATAGTACAGCAGGTAAGTCATTTATTTACTTTGCATGCTGCTGACCCATGCTCTATCCCCAGCAACCCATTTGGTCCCCGAGCACCATCAGCAGTAATTCCTGAGTGTAGAGCCAGAAGTAACCCCTGAGCATCGCTTGGTGTTACCCAAAAAGCCCCCCCCCAAAAAAAAAAAAAAAAAAACCCCTGGCAGGAAGATTTTGGATGGGGCACCTGCAGTGTTTGGGAATGCCACCAAGGACACAAGTGGCAGTGCTTGGGAGTTACACGGCACCCGGGATCAAACCAAAGACCTCACAATTTCAAGGCACGTGCTCTACCACTTGTGTTGCCTTCTCGGCCCGAACTGGCAGTTATTTAAATTGCTAGTGTTAAATAAAGAGAGGCTGCTGGTATTCTCAGGCATAATTAATAAAAAACGAAACTTAATTAAACTTTCTGGAAGGTAAATGATTAATGCCAATCAAAAATCGCTAAAATGCGCATACCTTTTCATTTTAAATATTATCCTATGAAAACAAAGCTACACGAAGAGACTAAATTGGAACCAGAGAGATAGCACAGAGGGTAAGCCCTTGCCTTAATGCAGCTGACTCAGTTTGATTCCCTGGCACTGCATATAGTTCCATAGCCTTGCCAGGAGTGATTCTTGAGCACAGAGACAGGGCTGAGCACAACCAGGTGTTGTCAAACCCAAAACCAAAAAAAGACTATCAAGAAGCTAACTGGCTAAAGCTAGAGAGGCCCTGGACACTCCATATGGTTCCCTGAGCTGACCAGGAGTGATCTCAGAGCATAGAACCAGGGGTAAGTCCTGAGCACTTTCAAGTGTGGCCCCTAAACAAAACAAAAACAAAACAACTAAAATAAAAAGGAAGCTGCTATATTAGTCATTTAAAATTACTGAAAGGGAGCTTAAATTTTCAACAGTGAAAATTTCTCACTAAATAGATGATAGTAAATTCTTAAGTTGAAACATTAACCACAAGCTTAAAATGTTACACTGTAAGAATTTTTGTTTTGTTTTGTGCTGCAACCAGCAGTTTTCCCGGCTTACTCCAGTCTCATGTGTTCAGGGATCACTCTTGGCAGAGCTCAGGGCACTATATGTATGGGGTGCCTCAGCTTGAACATGGGTCAGCCACATGCAAGGCAAGCATTCTGCGGGCTGTGCCATCACTTCTCATAAAAGAATGTTTTTGACTCAGATAATTTAAGTGAAATATGTAGCAAAATGGTGTGCACGCAAAAAAAAATTATGTTTTTTCAGGGGCAGTGGTGGAGGGATGGGTGCTGGAATACTGTATTACCAAGAACCAATTATGAACACCTTTATAATTGTATGTCTTACGGTGGTTAATAAAAAATTGTTTTTAATTATGTTTTTTCAGTTTGAAAAGTGAATTCATATTTATTAAAACTTTTATGTGTAGTCACTTAAGTTCATCTCTGGCTGGAAATATTATGAGTGTTATTTATCATTTATGTTTTCCTGAATTTCCCAAATTTCCTATAGTATGCATTACTTTAGTAATTAAGAAAATAGAAAATGCTAACAATATTTTAATATTCCAACTCTTTAAAACTCCACCTAAACTAAAGATGTTAAGCTAACCCATACTTTGATATAATCACAATGAAAGAACATTAAAGAGTTGTAGGAATTAAACCGAGAGACTCACATACACAGGGCAGAGCTGTTCTAGCCACCCCAGCAGAGCCTTGCAAGAAGCTAAAGGACTCCCCACACCATGAGGGCCGCCATTTTCCACATCCGACTCCCCTCTCATCAGAGCTCCACCCAGCAGAAGAGTTGATCACAGCCCAGCTCGTGGACCGCTTGCGACCAAGCAGTTCATCAATAAATGCTCAAGATTAGAGGTGACTACAAGAGTATCCCACCCACACGGCAGGGCCTGGCAAGCTACCCATGTCATATTTGACATGCCAAATACCAGTAACAATTATAGACCTCATTCCCATGACCTGATGGAATGGTTTGAGGCTCTTTATGTTCCTGGAGCAAGCAGATGCCCTTGGGCTACACTAGCACAAGACAGGACATATGGAGATGTTATTGGTGTCCGCTCGAGCAAATCCATGATCAACGGAAGACAAGTGATAAAAGTGAGGAATTAAACCAAAGTTTTCACTATACCTCTACTTATGATCAAGTACAATGACAAATAATATTTAGCTATTAGTCTTTTAAGTGATTGGAAGAAATATAAGTATTACCTTTCTAGTATAGAAACTGGTCTTTAACAAATCCCAATCACAAATATTCTCTGTCTTATTTGATAAACAGGAATGTCACTCTACTCCAATGTATTTATAAGGCATATATATCCAAAGCTAGAATAGTTTCTTCTGAAAGAAGACTTTTTTTTTTTCCTTTTGTTTTTTTGGGTCACACCCGACAATGCTCAGGGGTTACTCCTGGCTCTGCACTCAGGATTTACTCCTAGTGGTGCTCAGGGGACTATATGGGGATGCCAGTGAATGAACCCGGTCGGCCACATGCAAGGCAAACGCCCTACCCACTGTGCTATCACTCTGCCCTGATAGAAGATATCGTAAACAGGAGCTTTGGAAAGAGAAATGTTCTTTGCTCATTGCCAATAAGTAACGGACCTGCAAGAAGGACAAAGTACTCTAGAAATATTTGGTTCTTGATAAATAGTAGTCAAACTGTTAATTCCATCTGCTCCTCTCCAAAAACAGATAAAACATTACAAGGTAATCACTTTTCTATCCCTTTTTGTTTGTTTGTTTGTTTGTTTGCTTGCTTGCTTGTTTTTTGGCAAAGGGGAGGGCACACACAGCAGTGTTCAGGGTTTACTCTTGGTTCTGTGTTTAGGGGATCACTTCTAGCAGTGCTCAGGGGACCATATAGGATACCAGGATTGAACCCAGGAATCTGGGGCTTCTTAAAGGGTCTTGGGCTCCTTTAAAGGGTCTCGGGCTCCTTTAAGGGGCTTTCCTGAGAGGCATTCACTTTCACAATATTAGCATACTCTAATTTTTTAAGTGTTTCAGAGAACCAATCATGATGCTACATGTTAACAACTTAATGCCAATAACAAAAGACTTCATCCTTAACATCCTTTTCTTTGTTAGAGATACTGCATCCCGTACTATTTTCCTATCTTATTGTTCAAAGTCTGAATTCCAACAACTGGACTGGGTGTTTGCCTTGCATTCACCAACCTGGGTTCAATCCTGGCATCCTGTATGGTCCCCTGAGCACTGCCAGGAGTGATCCCTAAACACAAAATCAAAAGTATACCCTGAACACTGCTGTGTGTGCCCTCCCTTTTATCCCCAAACAAGAAAACTAAAAAAAAAAGGGAAAAGAAAAGTGACATATCTTTAACCTGTATCTCTATAGTAGCTTTCAACTATTCCTATGTTAGAATTGCCCAGCGAAATTTAGAACATCTATACTGCTAAGACATAGAAACAGGAACTAGATCAGTGGTTTTCCAGGAGATAAAAGTAAGTTATTATAAAGTGTTGGGGCTGTTGTTAGTTAGCAAGTTATCCAACAATAAAGGGACACGAGAAAATTTTTAAAGCGATAAATATGATAATTTTGACTGTGGTGATAGTTCTGGGTCTAGACACATGTCAAAAATTAAACTGTATATTAACCATTATGCTACAATAAATCTATTGAAATAAATACTGATGTCTGTATCCGTAGAAATTAGTACAAGGTTTCCCCTGAAAATTGGAATTCTCAAAAACTCCTCAGCCGATTGCAAATGCACAGCTGAGATTGACGGCCATTGCTCTACAGTTTAAATCTCTTCCTTCTTCAAGTTTTGGAAATGCCTCACTCAAGCATGTTGACTTTATCAACACCCATTTTCTTTCTCATCTTCTGAAGACAGGTTTCAACTAAACCTATACTTGCAAATGTCACCACCTATGGACTCTTGACAAATTTACTGTTCCTCCAAGCACTATTGACACCTCTTTATAGCATTCAAAACTGTTAGCCTATTTTCCCTCTATCTGAAAATCTTTCCACCCTGAATATGTATCTTGATGTTCCTTCTAACTTTTTCTTTAATTCTGTCCTTCCATCCGTTTCTACTTTTTTTTATCAGAGGCTGTTCTCTGGACACTGCTTTTATAGTGCTAAATTCTTTCCCAGAGATTTTTTTTTTTTTTTTTTTTTTTGCTTTTTGGGTCACACCTGGCAATGCTCAGGGGTTTCTCCTGTCTCTGCACTCAGGAATTACTCCTGGTAGTGCTCGGGGGACCATATGGGATGCCGGGAATCAAACCCAGGCCGGCATGGGCCGGCTGCGTGCAAGGCAAACGCCCCTACCCGCTGGGCTATCGCTCCGCCCCACCCAGAGTCATTTCAACATGAGCACATGAATACAGCTTCGATTCACCCTTCAACTGTCTTCCTTTCAGTGCTCATTGCGCCTGTAAATCCCCATCTGTAGATCCAACAATGTTACTCTTTATTCAAATTCAAAAAATCCAAAATGTAAGTTATGTCATCGCTCTTTGGTTTGAGTATTCCTTACATCCAATCAATTGAACCAAGTCAAATCTCCAACATTTTGATTCCTCCTTTTCTCCCCAAAAGTGACTAGGACCCTTCAGATTCTGCTTTACTCCCTAGAAAGGCTCTAAAATCCAATGAGTTTTTACTCATCACCTTCAACCCAATGCTGTTAGCCAAATGTGGAATGCCCCTGGGCTAGAGAGACAGTACAGTTGGCACTTGTCTTGCATGATGCTGACCAGGGTTCAATCCCCAGAATCCCATATGGTTCCCTGTGCACTGTCATGATTCCTCTGTGCAAAGCCAGGAGCAGATACTGAGCATCGCCTTGTGTGCCCTGCACAAAACACACACACACACACACACACACACACACACACACACACACACACACAACCAAATAGACAACGCCCAGATCTGCGCCTTGATTGCTCCCACTATCCTCATCCTCATCTTCCACCATGTCCCTATTTAACCCCTAATTTGTCATTGTCTGTGTCACTGACTTTAGACTTGTTATTGACAGTAACTTCCCTAAGCTGACATGGCTTTCTCATGCTTCCTTATTTTTTCATTTACTACATCTTCCTGGAAAATAATTTGATTACCTCTATAGCATGTGGCAAAATTACACTGTACTTTAAAACTGTTAGCCTGATCCAAATATACTCTTATTATATTATGTATCTCTAGTCATATGGTATTAGAATTTTACTTTTACTTATCTGTCCTGTATATTTAAAAAATAACACACGAGGACAGCGCAATAACATTCATTTATGTATTCCTAGTACCTATTCATCCAATGCAGTGCAAAATATATTTAACATAATTTCAACTATGCAACCCCCAAAAAGGTCTTGAATACTTACATTAAAATCTGCTTTTTTAAGGGCCGGAGCAATGGCACAGTGGGTAGGGTGAATGCCTTGCATGCTGCGGACCTGGGTTCGATCCCCTGCATCCCATATGGTCCCCCCAGCTCCACCAAGAGTAATTCCTGAGCGAAAAGCCAGGAGTAACCCCTGAGCACGCAATATGTGACCCAAAAAAGCCAGGAAAAAAATTTTTGTTTTTAATGCTCATTTTAAGAATAGGCAATAATATCTTAAATAAAGCATAAAAATATAGTTGACTATATTTAAACTCAGTCAAAACACTACCACTCTTAAAAAATGCAGACAAAAGCAGATTTCATAAATAGAAATAAAACCATGAAAGTATTTCAGGGATAATATGCTGACCTAGCTAATCCCTCTTTCAGGCACACACTCACACATCCAGGTAGTGTTAATGGTGAAAAGTGGGTGTTTATAATCATTGCAATATTTGTTGTCAATCAAAGACAAAATCCACTAAATCCAGAATGTTTCCTAAATCTGTTATGATTTCCCCCTGCTACTTGTTTCAAATAAATTGAGTATCTGACTTTTAAGTTACTGTTGGTTGAGCAGATTTTACAAAAAAAAAATTGCTTTTCCTTACACTTCAAAAAATATGATGCTTTAATACTCATCTTGTAAACCTTAAAATGTATTTACCTGAAGAAAAGAAGTGGGGGGAACCCTCAAAGGCAGGGGGTGGGTGAGTGGAGGCAGCCAGAGGATATCTCAGAACGTTCTGAAAGAAAACAGGCTTCCCCGGACTATCAACATTGACTCAAGGTTACACAGATCCTCATGACAGTATGCAAATAAGATTCTGAACGCGGAAAATCACTAACTGTAAAGTGCTAGGTGAACTACAGAAGTGGCATGCCAGCTCCAAACACCACTGTGCATCCCAACGGACATGTGTAAGGCCAGCCTGGCCGTTGCCCGGAGCCACGGCTCTGCGGCAGTGGAGCCAACACCCCTACCTGAGGAGCCTGCGGCTGCGGGGCGCGTTACCGACAGAACGACCCACCGAAAGACAGACACAGCATCTGCCAGAGAACCGACTCCGCTGCGGTACGAACCCACTGGGGGCAAAATTCCTGTATTTCGGATCGTCTATACTCCGGAGATAAAAAAGCACACACGTGCACGCTGAAGGACAGATACCCAGTTTGGCTGAAGCGTGCAAACTTGGGGGGGTAGAGGGGCTTCCAATGCAATGTCTTTTGTCGTTGGTGGTTGTTTCTTTCTTTTCTTTTTAATTTTCTAGACAAAACACCGATGATTCTCCAGTATGCTGAAAAAATCAGCCCCGGGAGAGAACTCGCAGAGAGAAGGGGACAAGGGCGGAAGAAGAGGGCTCCAAAACAATAAGCAAAGAAAGGACTCGCGGCCGCTTTCTCGGTCTCTGTGCCGGGGAGGTGGCCACGTCCCGGCAAATGAGCCGCTGCGTTCAGGGAGGAAGGGGGAGGTCGAGGGGGTCCACTGTGGGCCAGTAAGACCGGACGGAGAGAGACAGCTTCGCGGCACCGAGAGGCATGAGAGAGCCCAGAGCGACAGCCGCTGCGGAGTGGGGTGGGGGGCTCCCCCCTACGTCCCCCTAGATCTACCCCCGCAAAAATAAAAAAAAAGAGGGTAACAGAGGGAGGGCGGCGCGCCGGGGGTGGAGGCTGCGCCCGGGTCACGCCCCCGAGGCTGCACCGCTGCGCGCCGGCAAGAAGAAAGACGAAGTCGGCGCGCACAAAGCTGCCCCCCGCCCAGACAGAGAGCGGGCTGCGCCCAACTTCGCGGGGAGAAGCCGCCCGCCGCAGCCCCCCGGACGACCCCGGCACCCGGCGCCGTCTCGCGCCCACCCGCAGAGCCTCGCGAGCGAGCCGTTACCCGCCGCCACGAAGCCGCCGCCCCGCGGACAAAGTCCTGGTCCCCTCCCCGGCCGCCGCCTTGTCCCCGGCTCCTCCCCCTGACAGAAAAAAAAAAAGTTCTCGGTGGCCGGCAGCCCCGGGGCCCGCCCGGCGTGGGTCGCTCGGCCCGACACTCACCAAAGCGGCTCTCCGAACTCTTTTCTCCAGAGCCTCGACTTGTCAGGCCTCGGTAGCAACAGCGACGGCCGCTGCGCTGCTTTTTCTCCGGAGTAGTAGTACCACTTGCCCACCCCTCTTTCCTAGCAGATCGGGTCGCAGCAAGCCATCTTCCCCCTCTGTTCACTGACTGACAACCCAGCCCCGAGGGCTGCCACTGCCGCCAGCCACTCTGACAGGCACATCTAGGGACCGGTCCCGGAGCAGCCAACCACCACCGCCCCACTCGAGTTCAACCTATCGTCGCTCTCCGGGGCGGGACCAGAACAACTTCTCCACCAATAGAAATGTTCCTCAAGCAGGCCTAGGGCGGAGCCTTCAGACGGGAGGGAGGGCTACTTAAGTGGGTGTGGTCTGAGCAATAGGCGAGTCTGGGCTCCCCTGCGGAGAAGATTGACTGTTAAGATATGATGCCGGGACTAGCCTCAAGTACCAAGAAGTCAAAAGAAAATACGCCTTGCAGAGTGGTGTTAACTATGATCAAAGAAGAGAAGCAATGAAATTTGAATGATCAAGAGGACTCACTCTGAGCCTTACTCATCGCCCTTAGCCTGGAAAAAGTCAAACACAATTTCCTACTTCTTTTTCCATGGACTGTTTTCTTAATGTCCTATCTTCCCTCCCTTCTCCTCTGCCAAAACAACTAAATATTTGTATCCTAACTGGAACCTGAGCACATTTGAACCAGCTCCTCCCAATAGACCTTTGCTTTTGACTTCACCAATTCCTACATGTCAGGGTACTAGAAGAGGATTGATAACATAATAATTCAGGGGTTTTTTTAAAAAACATTTTATTATACACCGTGAGATATACAATTACAACGTTGTTCATGTTTGGAGGTTTCAGTCACATAGTGTTCCAGCACCCGCCCTCCACCAGTGCCCATTTCTCACCACCAATGTCCCCAATTCCCTCCCCACCTCCCATAGCCTGCCTAAATGACAGGTTCTTTATCTCTTTTCTCTCTCCCTCTCTCTCTTTTCCTTCTCTTACACACTGTGTGTTGCACTACATACACTTAGAAGCCATCATGTGCATTTTTTTGCCTGTATTTAATGCTCAGTTCTAGGTTGGTATCAGCCCTTTTGACATTTATTCACACATGTTCCCCTCTCTATCTTACCTAACCTCTGACTCCCCACACGTTTGTGGTAATTTCCACTTTTGGTAAGATCACCTGATATATTTATGTCAAATAGATGCAGTCATTCTATGTCTCTCTCTTCCCTTCTGACTAATTTCACTCAATATGATCCTTTCCATGTCCATCCATTTATAGGCAGATTTCATAACTTCATTTTACCTAACAGTTGCATAGTATTCCATTGTGTAGATGTACCAAAGTTTCTTTATCCAGCCATCAGTTCTCGGGCATACTGGTTGTTTCCAGGTTCTGGCTATTGTGAATAGTGCTGCTATGAAAATAAAAGTGCGGATTGTGTTTCTGCTGTGTGTTTTTGGCTTCCCAGGGTATATTCCCAAGGAGTGGTATGGCTGGGTCAAAAGGGAGCTCTCTAATCTTTGGAGGAATGTTCAGATTGTTTTCCAGAAAGGTTGTACAAGTCAACATTCCCACCAACAATGTATGAGAGTCCCCTTTTCCCTCATCCATGCCAGCACTTGTTGCTTTTACCCTTTTGGATATGGGCCAGTCTCTGTGGTATGAGGTGATATCTCATTGTTGTTTTGATTTGCATCTCTCTGATGATTAGTGATGATGAGCATTTTTTCATATGTCTTTTGGCCATTCGAATTTCTTCCTTGTCAAAGTTTCTGTTCATCTCTTCTCCCCATTTTTTATGGGGTTGGCTGTTTTCTTCTTA
>JAJIBD010030699.1:0-16435 GCA_021461705.1 Cryptotis parvus | reverse complement strand
TTTTTTCTTAAATGCTTTAATATCATGATCACCTTTTGACCGTTTTTTAAAAAAAAGTTGTGTTTCTGCTGGTTTTGTTGTTGAGTTGTGTGAATTTGTATGAGTTCTTTTTATATTTTAGATGACAATTTCTTGCCAGATATATCATGTAAATATCTTCTCCAAATTGCCAGGCTGTATGGTTTATCATTTTATTATCCTAACAATGTCATTCAAAGAGCAAAATTTTGATAAAATTTAAATGATGAATGATATAGATTATGCGCTTCTATTACATAAGAAATTTTTTGACTAAGGCAGGGAAGGGAAGAAATTTTACCTACATGTTTTTTCTATATGCTTCATAGTTTGAACACTTACATTTATATTTATTATCTATCTTGAATAATACACATTAGTGAATTCATGATCTACAGAATAATGATCTATCCTGTAGACTATATGGTATGACATAACAATTTGAGCATTTTCATGTTATTTCATATGGAGATGGATGTTACATATGTATTTTTCCAGAACCACTTTTTAAAAAGGTTTCTTAATCTCATTTTTGAAAACTCCTCCTTGTATTTCTTGCACTCTTTTCAAAAATAAATTGACCACAAATATCTAGTTCCTGGAATCTAACAGTAACCTACATGTCTGTTCTCATGCAAAATACCACATGGATTTAATTGTAGTAGCTCTGTAATAAATTTGAAATATGGTACTGCCAGTTTTTCAACTTTGTTCTTATTTTTCAAAATTCTCTGGTAATTTAGGTTCATTGTATTTCCACTAGCTTTAGGATTGTCTAACTTTGTGTTTTGTTTGATTTGAGCACTCTAACTATTATCTTATAGAATAGATTCTATATTCTTCCATTTTTCCATTTGAAAGAACAAAATTTTAATATGGTTTTAACAAGAAATATCTTCAATGATGTTTCATGTACATGAGCTCTCCATTTTTCTTCTACGCCAACTTGCAGTGCCACTCGGAATTTAGAAGCTAGAACAATAGAGAATTCTATTCTTTCTATAACTTCCAAAGTGGGAAGTTATGCAAATTATTTAACCCAAGAGGGCTTTAGTGGGGGAGGGGGGAGTATTTAAAAGATAGATACTGTCTACCTCATCTGGATGTCACTCTATTAAATGTACAATGGAAGACACATGAAAATGCTTAGTAAAATGCTTTATCAACAGTAGATAAATAATTGAAGAGTTGGTTATTATTCAAGCTTAATGGAAAATGAACCAGTAACACCCCTATGGCAACATGATCAAGACACTTGGGGAAGAAGAGTTATCAATGATTTCTCAGAGGTATTTCTTTTTTTATTTTATTTTTTATTATTTCCCCCAAATTTTATTACACCATTTTTAGACATACAATTGAAAGATGCTCATGTAGAGTTTTGGTTCTACAGTGTTCCAACACCCATCCCCTCCACCCAAACCCATCTCCCATCACCAATGTCCCCACCTCCCTCCCCCTCCCACACCTCAACTACTTGGCGGTTCTGTATGTCATTTCTCTCCTCTTTTATCTCTCCCTCCCCGCCAAACTTTCCTGCACATCGTGGAATGCAGTGCATTAAAAGACATTACTGTTTCCACTATTTTAATGGACCGCGGCGCCAAGCGGCCGCGACCTGGGCTCAAACTGGTTTTGCTCTGTTAATCTGGTCGGGGAGGCAGTTTCCCAGCATCCGGACAGCGAAAATGGTGGCTAGTGTGGTGGGCGAAGTCTCATCCGGCTGCTTCCGGGACCCCCAGAGGTGATGGGCCCACTCCCCAAAACCCCATCTGCCCTCCCGGGGCCCCATAGTCAGCTGGGCCTGGGCGAGCCGAGTTCCAGCTTCCCCAGCCACTTGTGAGGCTCTTTCATGCTATGGCTGGTGGCCCCAGGGCAGCTCCTGGGCGGGTCCACCAGGCTCAACAAAATGGAGGGGGGAATGGCCGACCTCCCTGACTCCATCTGATGAATTCCCAGTGATTCCCGCTTCTGGGAGCCGCCAACCTGGGCTCGAACTGGTTTTTGCTCTGCTAATCTGGTCGTGAGGCAGTTTCCCAGTGTCCGGACAGCGAAAATGGTGGCTAGTGTGGTGGGCGAAGTCTCATCGGCTGCTTCCGGGACTCCCCAGAGGTGATGGGCCCACTCCTAAAACTCCATCTGCCCTCCCCGGGGCCCCATAGTCAGCTGGGTCCCGGGCGAGCCAAGTTCCAGCTTCCCCAGCTGCTTGTGAGGCTCTTCATGCTTTCTGATAGAAGATGAAACTCCCTGATTCTGACTACCTCTGTGATAGGTAGAAAAGTGATTGGAAAATTCTTCCTAAACTCTAGTACTGGCTGAGATTTTCAGAATACAAAGTGAACTACTTTCCTCAGTTTTGTGTTTCATATTGCAGCTTGTTACTGCCCTAGACCCTGGGCCAGACTGTGCATTTTTGCTCTTGAATTGTCCAATTTATCAAATAAAAATGCAGGATTCCTAACTGGGTTAGGCAATACAATGACTTAAGGTGGGGGTGGGGAGAGTAGAGGGCAGAGAGGCATAGATCACCCTTGGCCCAGAGTATAGGAAGAAGAAAAGAAATTGAGTGAAGAGGAAGAGGAAATATGTAGAGAAGTATCAGGGTTAGGGGTCAAGGGAACCCAAGTACATTGGTGGTGTTACGGAATGGTAGAGCTAAATGCCCAAACTACAGAGTCAACATTACAGAAACCATGAAATCCAAACCTTAATAGCCAAATTTTATTTTTTTTAATTTTATTTTATCATACAACCATGAGATATAAATTACAAAATCTGTTCATACTGGGTTCCAGTCATACAATTTCAGCACCCATCTCCACCAGGGCTCATTGCCCACCACCAATGTTCCCTGATTCCTTCCCCTCTCCTCCAGCCTGCCTCTATGGCAAAGCACTTTTCTCTCTCTCTCTCTCTCTCTCTCTCTCTCTCTCTCTCTCTCTCTCTCTCTCTCTCTCTCTCTCTCTCTCTCTCTCCTCTCTCCCCATCTGACTCCCACATAACTTGTGGTAGATATCCTCGTCCATGATTTGCCTGGTCTTGGATATTAGTATAATACTATTTTTGTATATCCCACTAATGAATGCAGTCATTCTATATCTGTCCTTTTCTCTCTGGCTAATTTCACTCAATATGATACTCTCTGACCTGGGCCGGTTCACCCCTCCTTAGGCAACCTGGTGGTCCTCCACTCCAGGAGGGTCACCATATTGAAGCCGAACTTAGTGTGGACACCCAATCAGCATAGCATAGCGTACTACAGCCCAGAACTCCTGGACTCAAGCAATCCTCCGGCCTCAGCCTCCCGAGTAGCTGGGACTAGAGGCATGCACCACCATGCCTGGCGCGCACCTGTACCTAGGTCGAGAAGTCAACATGATGAAGGACCTGAAACCTGAGCTGCACAGGAGGAAGAGACTGGCATGGAATGCCTTCAAAATCATTGAAGGAATAGCTAAAAGGACAAAGAACCTCCAGGCTCCGGGCATATCTCTTCGACTCCCACCATTCTCCCTGCATTATCATATGCTTCAGAGACCTGGGCCCTACGAAAGCAGGATGAGAACGCTATTCAGGTCTACCAAAGAGGAATCAAAAGAGCTATGCTTGGAATATCACGCCCACTCAAGTGAAAGAAAGAACTGGGCTCCGACCTCCGTCACTGTTCCAGAGTCAGGGACACTGTCTCGCTTGCCAAGGCATCGAAAATCAGATGGGCTGGACATGTAATGCGATTTGGAGACAACCGCTGGACTAGAGCCATTACTGACTGATCCCACGGGTGTCAAAATATCAAGTGGCCACCCACCTACAAGATGTCAGACTTCTTTGCCAAGACTCTGAAGGAACGGTTTGAGGCTCTTGTATTCCTGAAGCAACCAGATGCCATTGGGCTACACTGGCACGTGATAAGGTCAAATGGAAATGTTACTGGCACCCGCCAAGCAAATCGATGAATAACGGGATTCAAGTGATCAAGTGATCAAGTGATGATGCTCTCCACATGCACCCATTTATAGGCAAAATTTCATAACTTCATTTTTCCTAACAGCTGAGTAGTATTCCCTTGCATAGTTTGACCATATTCTCTTTATCCAGTCGCCTGTTCTCAGGCACTTAGGTTGTTTCCATATTCTTTTTTTTAATTTTTTATTATATTACCGTGAGACATACAATTACAAAGGTGTTCTACAATTGGTTCTTGGTGGTACAGTATTCCAGCACCCATCCCTCCACCAGTGCCCCATTTCCACCACTCAATGTACCCCACCCTCCCACTCCACCCCCAGGCTGCCTCAACAGCAGGTAGCCCTGTCTCTCTCTCTCTCTCTCTCTCTCTCTCTCTCTCTGTCTCTGCATCTCTCTTTCCATATTCTAATAGCCAAATGTTATAGGTGCATGTCAAGATGGCAGACTGGAGCTGAGATCTTGGGCAGTTGGGGTTGGGGCAGTAAGAGGGGATAGGAGAAATATTGGAACACTGGTAAAGGGAAGCTGATACTAGTGGTGGTATTGGTGATAGAACATTGTATGTCAAAACCAAACTATGAATAACTTTGTAGGAAAAATAAATAAATAAATAAAAAGTGCAGGCTTCCCAATAAACTTTAAATTTCAGATCTACTATGTATAAGTTTTTAGCATATTTGTGTCTTACACAGTGTTTGTGGGACACCTAAAATTAAAGCAGGAGTGTTTGCCTTGCATGTGAAAGTTTCAGGCTCAATCCCTGGCTTTGCATGTTCCCAGGTACTTGCAAGTTTGGCCCTGGTAGCACTGCTAGCAGACCCCCTAAATGGTCATTAGTTTGGGAAATTTAAATGTAATAACATGTCCTATATATTTTCCCCAGACTTTACATGCCTATATATAATAAACACATTTAATAAAACAAATAAAATGTGATAAAATATATGGAAATTTTTGTCCTTTGTTTTGCATACATGGTGTTCATCAATGGCACAATACAGCCTGTAATCATAAATACTGTCTCATCGCTAACCAGTTCTCATGCAAACACCACGCAGACCCAAGGAATCTCTCTTGTCCATGCTCTCTGTTCTTTGTCCTTGAAATAAAAGACAACTACTTCCCAGTGCCGTGACAGTTTGTGGGCTGGGCCACTGCCAAGGTCAGAGGTGAACTCTGCTTCTAAGTACACAGAATTTTTAAGTGGCAGAGGCCCAAGGTAAAAGACAAATTAATTAACCTACTGAGACCTTCCTCTCAGCAAACATGAATAACACACTCTAGCAAAATTAAATGCATTGGTTCACTGTACTACTGAATAACTAATGCATGCTCCAGTGGATGGACATAGAGGTACCCAACATTCACAATATGGCAACAAAAACATTTGGTAACAGTAAACAACCCACAGTCCTCTTTAATGCTTGTATCTATAAGTATATGCATTTATGTATGCACATATCAGTATGCATGGAATAAGTGTGACTGGTTGTACTGGACCCTGGAAAGCTATGTAATGTAGGAAGAAAGAAAGAAATAATTTTTCACAAAGGAAAATATTCTTCCAAACTCAGTGCTAGGGCCTGAGAATGCTGTTAATGCTCTCTGGCATGAGGTGCTGACCAGGCTCAGGCCTACAGGACAGCACCCAGAAATATTTGGGAGATCATGCGGTGCCAGGGATTGAGTCAGCCTAACCATATGTGCCTGCACTAACTCCCCAGAACCAAGAACTACTTTGTTTTACTGAGACACACCAACATTAGCTACTACACAAATCTAAGACACATAGTATGATACTTGATTTATATAGTGAGATGACTGCCAGGTAAGCTCAGTTAACATTTATATTCTCGCATAGAACAAAAAAAGAAAAAAAGAGACTAAAAAATTTTCCTTGTGATAAGAACTTTAAGGATTGACTATGTATAGCATAGTAGTATTATTTATAGGCAAATTGCATTATTATAGCTATTGTACTTATATATAGTATAGCTAGAAATTCATACCTTTTGACCACTTTCTTCTGGTATTTAGTAGAATTCTATTTTTCAAAATTACAACTTGACGTTAGCCAAAAAGCTGAGAAGCAATTATTTTTTCAAACATTAATCTAAAAACTCGGCTCTATGGAAATGATTTTTCTTCCAAAGTTTGAGCTATTCATTATATGTATATTTTGCCTCTTGACAGGTAATTGTAATATTTGGAAAGAAAGTAACTATTTGGAAACAAGCAGAAAATCAATATAAATTTTAATTAAATAAGAGGGAGAGAGATGCAGAGACAGAGAGAGAGACAGAGAGAGAAAGAGAGGAAACGGGTACTAAGCATTGAGGTAGCCTGGGGTGGGCGGGAGGGGGGGGGTACATTGGTGGTAGAAATGGAGCACTGGTGGAGGGAGGGTGCTGGAATACTGTATTACCAAGAACCACTTATGAACACCTTTGTAATTGTCTCACGGTAGGAGAATAAAATTTTTTTAAAAAAACAGAGAAAAATGGTGGACATCAAGGGATATTGGTGGTGGGAAATGTGCACTGGTAAAGAGAAGGGCATCAGAATTGTATGACTGACACCCAATCAGGTACAACTTTGTAACTGTGGATCTCCTAGTGACCCAATTAAAAATAAATAAATAATAACAAAAATTTCACATTAAATTTAATTTTAAATGAAAATATGCTTGCAGAGAGTAGCCTGAAAATAATTATAATCTAGACCTGGGGAGGTGGCGGCTAGTAGAGCTCAGGTCTTCTGTGTAAGACCCTGGTTTCAATCACTTAGCACCATACACACAAAAAGTGTGATATAGCAAATAATTACAATCTATTTTATAACTTTTATATCAGGTACCAAGTGATCATAAAGATGTGAAGATTTTTATCTCTGTAATGATGTGAAGATTACTATCTCTCCATAGGAACTGAGCTAAAAATAAAGCAAAAAAAGAAAATATATGTAATAATTATCTCATAATCTATTATTATTTAGGGTTTTATTATTTATCTAAATAGTACTAGCTCATGAGAAGATCACCAGATATTTATAGTGATAATTACATTGTCATCTTTAACATGATGCCAACTATTAGTCAAGTAAAAACTATAGCCTGACATATTTTAAAATGCCATTGCTGTTTTGCAGGCTATGGGGATGAAGTGCTTCATTTAACCTGTGTATGAGTTCCATGGATGAGCTTTCAATCTACAGTTGTAAAAGAACGTAGCTCAGTCCTGCGTCTCTTTCTAGCACTCCGAACCTTCCTAAGTAGCTGACATCATCCAGGTGAGCAAGGTGGGCCCGAAGGAAGAGGAAATGAGAAGGAACAGGCAAGCAAGCTCTTACTGAATCTTACTGTTGTTGGGGAAACCTTGCTTCATGGAGCAAAAGATCTCATGGTTGTGCAGAAAAGTGCAAATCAAGGCCAGTACCTGCAGGGGAAATGGAGCAGAATTGCATGATAAAGACCTTAGAGTTTAGGGACTCCCAAAGAGGCAGGTCTTGGCTGGACCCTGGAATCTCTACAAAGGGTGAGGACTCTTTCTCATGCCCAGACTGCTCTGGATATTTATAACTTAATTTGCAAGTATACAGTACACAGAGATTGGCCACATGCAACACAGGAGAAACATCCATGTTTGTCTCCTAACACACCAAAGCCAGACCAAGATTACTTTGGAAAGTCCTCACCCTTGGTTTTCTGAGGACAGGATTCCATGGTAGTTTGGAAAGAAGAGCGGAGAGGGTTTGCAGGGACAAAAATCCTAGTTAAGTACTAATGCAAAGATAGTAGGCCACTGGCAAAAACAAATGGAAGACTGGAAGAAACCTATAGGCAGGTGTGTGACTGCCTGGATGAGTAGATTCTGGACTCGATAATGGCCCAGAGATTAACTTGTCGTGCCTAGGCGGTAAGGACTGACCCACATCCCCACCTGCAAGCTTGACACCCCTATGCTGCTCTCTATCCCTGCACCACACACACACACACACACACACACACACACACACACAGAGCCACCATTTTGTTAATAGCCAGTTTCCCAAGGTTGCTACTCCCCTTCAGTGGGAAGCCCTAGTGATCCCTGAATCAGGGGCTTCCCTACCCTCCGCTGCCCTACATGGCCATGTCTCAGCTTCATCTCCTGGCTCAGGTGACCCTTACCCTTAGGAGATTCTGAGGGCTTTAGATACCCCCACATACATATTTCACATCTACTGCCTACATCCTTGTTATCCCCTTCTGCTCCTGGTGAATGGACTCCCCACACACCTTCAAACCCAGTGAGGACACTACTTTCCCCACTATCATCCCAGTATGGAGCCCTGGCTTATGTGGTCCTGGCACCAGGTCTGCTGTATCCATGACATCTGCACTACAGAACAGAATTCTCTGGAGGAGCCTTCTGCTGTGAACTAACTGGAGTGTTTGAGGCTCACGGAATTTCTCATCCTTTGTTCCTAGCATCTGGAGCGGTGCCCGGCACACCATCGGCACTCAATAAATGTTTATTGTTTGAAATGAACATAATCCAGCTTGAACTTCACAGCACCAAGCAGAAATTGACATATTATATCATCTCATTTATGTCCCTTAGAAACTGTTGCTTTAAAGTAGTTCAGTTCCCAGACTAAGTTGCTAAGTCCTAGCTTCAAAGGGCTCATGGTATGCTTGAGTGCTTAGGTTAAATGTGTTCCATTTTTACAAGTATGGTCTACTGCTATGAAGTTCATTGGAATGAGAAGGGAATAAGTGTGTCATTTTTACTTTTGAAACTAGGAAAGCAATTGTCAGACACTTTGGCTGAATAATCTTCAGCCAACAAGAATTGATTTCAAGCTTTCCCTGTCCAGAATGTCGAGTCTGTATCATTAGTTAGGAAATAATTACATGGCACAGTGCCTCAGCCCACAAGAGCCTTTGTTTTTGTTTGTTTGGAGTTTTTGGTTGTAATCAACCCTTACAGGAAGCTGGTTTTCACCCAGGTAACTGCTGCAAAATATTTATCTAAGGAAGAGAAACATTCCTTAGCCTATCAGAGACGACTCTGCTGGGTGACTTCACCTTACCTCATTACCATTTACTACTACAGCCAGCCATGTAATTACCTTCCTGAGGAACACTTCCTGTTTCTGCTTGCTCAGAAGCTCCTGCTGACATTCTGGTGTTCTAGAATTGTGCTGGAGATTCTCAATGTCAGGAGAAGAGGGCGTCTGACTCAAACTCTCAAGGAGCCAGTCTCACAGCTTAGGTGCACAGGGCAAACCTGAACACCTGGACACGGACCTCAACGAGGTCAAAGGGTTCCTTGCTTCTCCTGAAAGTGGATCTCTGAGGAGTTGACTCCAGTGGGTACTTTAATCGTTTTTCCACTTTGTTAAAATATTATGGTTTACAGAGTTGTTCATGATGATCTATTACAGCCATTCTATATTCCAACCCCAATCCCTACCACCACTGTCACCTTCCTTCCACCACTGTCTCCAATTTCCCAACTACCCTCAAGTGTGCCCCCCAGAGCAGGCCCACAATAACTTACTCGACACTGCTTGTTACAACTGAATGGCTAATGGATTGAGAAAAGGTATCTTAGTAAAAGAAAATTTGTGAAAATTGCTGTATTCACTATCATATTCCTTGTCTGGGTGTTTACTAATATATTGTTGCAGTTAGGCTTCTGTGTTAACGTTTTTGTGAGTTGAGATTAATTGGTTTCTATATTACAGTCCAATCCCATCTGGGCTTGCTTTTATTGGGATGTTAGTATTATAGTTTGGAGATGTCGCTCCAGAAAATCCAGAATATTTATCTTGGTAGTCCCGCCTCTGGGCATGGCAGTGGCTGGTCGGGGTGGAGCGTGGCTGCTGGAACTTTAGTAGGGTGGGAACTGGACTGTCCCTTCCGAGAAAGACTGGGAGATCTCAGCCTTGACTGAGGTTTGAGAAACTTTTTTGTGCTCAGCTGATCTCAAAGATTTCATTTATGCCTTTGAAACAAGGGATAGATGAACTTACATGTCAGCAGCAGAAGGGTGTGGTGTATTGCTAGGCTTTTGGAAGTACAGGAAGATGGGGGGAGGTAGCCCTTTCCAGTTCCAAAAGCCCAGAGTTTTCAGTAGAGAAATAGAGCATGCAGAGTACCTGAAATTTTCAGCAGGCTAGCATCTCTGTGGAGGTGAGGTGGTGGAGTCCAGCCTGGCGTGTGGCGGCACTTTACGGAATCCCCCTGAGGGCCTCCCCATGAGCACCTCCCCAGGTACCCGCCCTCCCTCCCCACCCTCAGAATCAACACAAGCCCAAAGGATTCAGGGGTATCCTATATAGCTTGGGACACTGATATTCCCAATAAACTCATTTGTTTCTTTCTTGTGTTTTGTCTTTTATTCAAGGCATATCATCCTGAGGATAAACCGGAGAGGAGTTCTGAGGAACTGCCTCCCACATCAGCTCTGGGCCTATGTGACCTTTAGCACTGTGACCTTTAGCCAGTTTTCCAGGCTCACTGTTGCGACACCAGTGACAGGTATTTTGCTTCTGCAGTTAATGGTCTCTACTTATAACCATAGTAAAGGTGAAATAAAGGCTGGCTCAAGTGCTAAGCAGCCATGTCTAGCACAGAGTCAGCCTGTCGCTGCATATCAGTTCCCTTCCTCTCTCCCCTAAGTCCTGTGAGCAGAGAAGAGGATTTGTCCAGAGTATCAGGCATCCTCTTCAGGAAGGGATGTTGAAGATTGATGAGCCCAAAATCTGGTGCCACCTGATTTGGAAACTTAGAGACCTCCTGGGGTCAGATGAAAAGCATGAATGCATTCAGTGCAGCCTTGGGGTTCTGGCCCACAGGTGAGTTCTCACCCTATTTGGCAGCCTCTGGCAAAGAGCTTTGTACAACAGCCTCTGAGTCCCAGTGGTACCAGAAAAAGCAGCTCTTTGTTTGGGCATTGTGGTGGGTGGGGTTGGGCCACACTCAGAGATGCTCATAGGCAAACCTGGCTCTGCACTTAGGGATCACTTCTGGCAGGCTTAGGAGACCATATGGAATGTCGGGTGCAAACCCAGGTCAGTCCTATGCAAAGTAAATGCCCCACTCACTGTACTATCTGTCTGGTCCTAAGCTCCAGTGATTTTCTGAAAAAATTATTAGAAATTTCCAAGAATTCCAAGATATTGGAAAGATGCCCATTTTCAAAAGTTGGATGAGAGCCGTTCATAGTTCAATAAGATGCATGGCTGGCATGAACCAGCTGCCATACTTGATCCCTGGCTCCATGTGTCCATGTCCCCACTCACAGTATCACCAGGTGGCTCTGATGACCTTCAACCCTCTGGGCCCCAAATAGTACCACATCATCCAGCCCAGGTGATGAACTATCCAGCCCACATAACTGGGTCGGTATCTTAGGAAATAATCTTTACAGAATTCATGGTCCTTCTTTGGGAACATCCCAACCAACTGAAAATAGTATAGTCAAATTAAGATACAAAATATGTTTTCTGGGTCAACTAAAATTGACCCCCATGGACCACCAGTTCACAATCTTTACTGATGGTGAAACTGCAAATGTTGGAGTGGACTGAGTCTGGAGGTGACCCTGTGTTGTCTACTGTGTCCTGTAATCACAGACCCAAATTAAGATACAAAATAATGTTTCTGGGTCAAATAAAATTGATCCCTTGGACCACTAGTGTCTACAATCTTAAGGTGAAATTGCAAATGTTGGAGCTCGTCTGAGTGGATTGAGTCTGTGGGTGACCAGGTGGTGCCTACTGTGTCCCATAATCACAGACACACAAAAAAGGAGTTCTGGGGCTGGAGCAATTGATAGCCAGTAAGGTGTTTGCCTTGCATGTGGTTCATTCAGGTTTAATCCTCAAGCAACTCCATATGGTCCTCTGAGTTACTCCTGAGTACAGAGTCAGGAGTAAGCCCTGGAGTATTGCTGGGTGTGATCCAAAAACAAAACGAGAGACAGGAGAGAGAGAGAGAGCAGAAGAAAGAGAGTGTGCTCTACTACAGAGCGACATTAATCAACTCTAACGTGTGCCTGAATCACCACCTAATTCCTAATCATTCCTAGAGGGTAGTGGTTCTTCTGATCACTGTTTTACGTGATGAGGAAACACAACTTAGACATAACTTTCTTAAGATCACCTTTGTTACGAGGCAGAGGTGAGATCAGCTGCTAGCACTCTAAGTTCATTCACTCCATGATATATATTTAATAATTAAGTGAACTTGAAGAACTAAACCAGAGAGAAGCCCAGGGAAAAATCTTAGTCAACAGTTTTAACTATTGATAAATCCTCATCTATTGGCACCAGATCTATTGGCATTGTTCTTTGTGTGTGTGTTTGTGTGCGTGGGAGGGGGACATACCAGGCAATGTTCTAGTGCAAAGTTTGTGCTTCTCGTCCTTGGCACCATCTCCCTGTCCTTGGCATTGATTCTTAAGAGACTTTGCTCATATTTGGAAAACAACATTGTCTGCTAAGGTCTTTGGCTGCAGGTGATTTTCACACTACACCCTCATCAGGTTCCTAAATGTGCCAAAACAATAGAGGGAACCTACACTTCAGAAAATTAGGGTCAGTATTTGTTATGACCTCACAGTCCTGCAGAGTACGGATGTGGGCATAGCGGCAATCATTTGCTCAGGGCACACACATCTCCCACATACAATGTTACTACACCCTGGCCTGCCTGCCACCTCTTGGTTCCTAACACTCAGGTGAGGATAGAGAGTATCCAGAGCAAGTGCAGCTCCAGGAGGGTAAAACCACGGGCTCCATCCGCATCTCCAGTGAGTCTTAACCCATGTCGGAAGTAAACATCACCTATGAATGAGAACAAATTGCTCTTTCCCACTCACCAGATGTGCACAGTTGGAAATGTTTGACAACACCAAGTGTTGTTGAAGATGTGAGGAAATAGAATTCCCTCACTCAATGCTGGGCTAAGAGTAAACTAATTCAAACATTGGAAAATATTTGGCAACACTCGAAAATGTACACAGCTCCATGATACAGTTATGTCATTCTACTTGTAGTTCTCTGCTTTTTGCTTGTGGGCCACTCCCAGCAATTCTCAGTGACTACTTGTTCAGGGTCACACCTGGTGGTACTCTTGTAAGACTTCTCATGCAAAAGTATAAGCTTAGTCTGTTGAGCTCTCTCCCCGCTCTTAGTGAATACCTTTGTAATGCCCCCTAGGTACACAGGGAGCTACTAGAGTATTTACTAGATGTACTAGAATATCTCTGTAAAAGCTACAAATAGGGTGAAGAATTAATAGATTTTGACTGTATATTCACACTATGCAATACAATGTAAATGTAGAAATTGGTGTACTATATTAATATAAACCAACATACGTGCTTCTCCTTGTTCAGATCATAAAACAGAATAAAGAAAGTACAGTGTTCAAATGGCACCATCTAGAAATGTGCTTTTTCTGGTTTTGTACTTGGGGTTTTCCCCTTCCCTATTCATTATCATCATTGCTGTTGTAGTTGTTCTTCCAGGATGGCAACTGTGCACATGTGGTACTCAACATCTGTAATCTGCAGTGGTCACAGAGTCACATATCAGGGTGGGGTTCTCTTACATGGCTGTGCTGCTCCATAAATATGGAGGTGTCTTGGGGCTCTGAGGTGGGTGACACGGACCCCAAGACACTGGTGGGGGCACACTGACCTCAGTATTGCTTGTGGAGTTAAAACATTGTATGTCTGAAACTCTATCACTAATTGTATTGTAAATCCTGGGTGACTAAATAAAAATAGGGGGAAACTTGAGAGAAAAGACTCAAATTTACTGATAGGTCAATATTAGTTGTGCTGCTTGCATGTGCTCACAAAAGCTCCAACTCTTGCTGAGGCACACAGGCTGTGATGGCTAGGGGAGGGGAAGACCACGGTGCAGCCTCACATGCGCTCACCAGTATTACACTTTCTGGTTGTGGTACTCACACCTCTTTTTTGAGTTGTATTGCTCACCAATTGCTACACCCCTTTTGTGGAATGCTGCTAGAAATGCTGGTATCACTAAAAAGACCAACAGCAGAGCTGTCTGGCACAATGGACAGGCGTTTGTTAGAGCAATCGCCCTGGTACGCGTGGGACACCAGGAATTTGAACTTCTGATCATATGTCGTAAGTCACGATGCTTTAAGCCTCTGCAAATGTTTAAGTCCTCTGCAAATGTTTAGAAGCTATCTTCTAGGCTGTGGTCACGGTAGAAAACAAGGACATTAATTGAAAGGTGTATGCTAGCACTCATGAAGGTAATGATGTTCCAGAGGCAAATGGGATGGAACTGCACAAAAGATTAGAGTGTTTTCTGAATAAACTACTAATTTTCTCTAAAGCACTTATGAAAAAAATGTATGCATGCATTCCTCCAACTAGTGGATATAGAGAGATAAGGTCTCTGCTATTTCGTACTTAGAAATCCCATCCAAAAAATGCAAAAGGATACTATTGGGCCAAGGATCTGCCACACACCCTTTGTTGGCATGTTCCAGCACTTCATGCTGAGGAGTGGCCTCCTTGGTCCAGCAAGGTCTGTCTCGGACAAGGCCCTGAGCAAGTTGTGCCTCTTGGCTATTATCCAACCCTGGGGTCAGCTATCCCAAAAAGTGGGACATGAGTCAATGATTTCAAAAGGAGGAAAGTCTGGCTAGGATACACAACACATCCAGCCAGATATTTTCTAACCTTAAAATAAAGACAAGCTGCTGATCAGGATGTGGAGGGGAAAGTAGCCCTTATCCAAAGTGGGGGAATGTTGTCTGGTTCAACCTCTATGGAAACAATATGGACATGACTCCAAAATTAAGAACTGAGTTTTCATATTATCCAACAATTCCACTTCCTGGCATCTGCCCCAAGGCCCCAAAAAACACAATTTTGAAAATACTTTTTGTACTCTTAAGTCATTGAAGCACTATTTACAATAGTTCAGATCTGAAACAGCCCAAAGGTTCAAGAACAATGAATGGATAATAAAACTGTGGCCTATATAGGAAAACAAAAACAAGGCTATAGATCATATCAATGATAAACTCTGTTACTGAGCACAAACAAGAGCACCAGAGGAGGGGGTATTGGTATCACAGAGGCATGGATGGAAGGGGTTTAGTGGTGGTAACATGAGGTAACTATATCAAGACCATAAATGTGCAACACTATTATAAACATATGCAAAAACTATAATAGAAATTTCTAATTTTAATAAATATAAATAAATAAACTGTGTCTATGTGCACAATTGAATACTAATCAACATAATTTATAAAATGAAATCATGTTGGATATGATTGTTACTAGGGTGGGAGCTGCAAACCATACTGAGTGAAGTCAACCTGAAATGATCTCTCCTATGTGGGATAGAAAGAAATACAACAAGAAATTACAAATGACCACAGGCAACAGAACCTGAGAGTTGGCATACAGAACTGAGTTTACCAAAGAAGTAGGGCGAGGATGATAGGGACCCTAAGACACTGCTGGTGGGCATACTGACCCCAGTACGTACATGTGGAGTTAAAACATTGCATGTCTGAAATTCTATCATTAATTGTATTGCAAATTGTGTGACTAAATAATAAAAAATAGGGGGGAAACTTGAGAGGAAAGACTCCAAATTTATTATAGCTCAATATACAATTAAAGCTAACATTGCCTAACCGTTTGGAATCAAACAGGCTTGAATATACTCTTCCCCATTTTAATATGAATTATTTGTCAACATACTTTGTACCACCATCCCTGAATCTGTAAAGCGTGGAGAGAAGCCCCTCCTCATAGGTCTAGGAGAGACAGCCTGGAATGGGAAGCATGGTTCTATGCCTGTGTTTCCCAAGTGGGAAACCATCCCGGTGATCGCAGCCTCAGGTGCAGCTGGGGGGTTGTCTCACCGTATCACTTGAAGGTAGATTTTCAGGAGCAAGAGTAATACTTCCTTGACAATGGGTGGTACAGCCAATAAACTTGGGAACCTCTGCTTCATGCTTTCTTGTCACAACAGACACTGATAAACTCCAAGTCATAGTTCTCCCACTTTAAAATCTCTCAACTCTGGGCCTATTTATAATCATTATGATCTTAATATCGGATTGGCAGGTTCTGTATTATTTCTTACAGAATAAAACACAAAGATATGTTTTATAAGCAGGAAGCTTCTACATTTTATTAGAGCAAGCTTCTTTTCTTTTAGCCACTATATATAAATCAAGATACACTGAAAACTGTTAGTCTGTTACCTAATTTGTAATGCCAACCTCGGAAAGTGCTCATAGGCACTCACTTTATTCAGTCAATCATCCCAGCCCCTTCAGAAAAAAAGTGGAATCCTATCCCAGTGTAAGATACCTATAACTCTCAAAATCTCAAGTCCAGTTCTCTGTGGAAAGAATTCTAAGTATAGTAGGCAGGTATTTCAAAACATA
>JAJIBD010030698.1:295000-350674 GCA_021461705.1 Cryptotis parvus | reverse complement strand
ACATATGTATTTTTCAGAACCACTTTTTAAAAAAGGTTTCTTAATCTCATTTTTTGAAAACTCTCCTTGTATTTCTTGCACTCTTTTCAAAAATAAATTGACCACAAATATCTAGTTCCTGGAATCTAACAGTAACCTACATGTCTGTTCTCATGCAAAATACCACATGGATTTAATTGTAGTAGCTCTGTAATAAATTTGAAATAGTACTGCCAGTTTTTCAACTTTGTTCTTATTTTTCAAAATTCTCTGTAATTTAGGTTCACTGTGTTTCCACTAGCTTTAGGATTGTCGAACTTTGTGTTTTGTTTGATTTGAGCACTCTAACTATTATCTTATAGAATAGATTCTATATTCTTCCATTTTTCCATTTGAAAGAACAAAATTTTAATATGGTTTTAACAAGAAATATCTTCAATGATGTTTCATGTACATGAGCTCTCCATTTTTCTTCTACGCCAACTTGCAGTGCCACTGGAATTTAGAAGCTAGAACAATAGAGAATTCCTATTCTTTCTCTATAACTTCCAAAGTGGGAAGTTATGCCAATTATTTAACCTAAGAGGGCTTTATGGGGGGGGGGGGGGGAATATTTAAAAGAATAATACTGTCTACCTCATCTGGATGTCACTCTATTAAATGTACAATGGAAGACACATGAAAATGCTTAGTAAATGCTTTATCAACTGTAGATAAATAATTGAAGAGTTGGTTATTATTCAAGCTTAATGGAAAAATGAACCAGTAACACCCTATGGCAACATGATCAAGACACTTGGGGAAGAAGAGTTATCAATGATTTCTCAGAGGTATTTCTTTTTTTTTTATTTTATTTTATTATTTCCCCCAAATTTTATTACACCATTTTAGACATACAATTGAAAGATGCTCATGTAGAGTTTTGGTTCTACAGTGTTCCAACACCCATCCCTCCACCCAAACCCATCTCCCATCACCAATGTCCCCACCTCCCTCCCCCCTCCCACACCTCTCAACTACTTGGCGGGTTCTGTATGTCATTTCTCTCCTCTTTATCTCTCCCTCCCGCCAAACTTTCCTGCACATCGTGGAATGCAGTGCATTAAAAGACATCACTGTTTCCACTATTTTAATGGACCTGCGCCCAAGCGGCCGCGCGACCTGGGCTCGAACTGGTTTTGCTCTGTTAATCTGGTCGTGAGGCAGTTTCCCAGCATCCGGACAGCGAAAATGGTGGCTAGTGTGGTGGGCGAGAGTCTCATCCGGCTGCTTCTGGGACCCCCCCCAGAGGTGATGGGCCCACTCCCAAACCCCATCTGCCCTCCCGGGGGCCCCATAGTCAGCTGGGCCCTGGGCGAGCCGAGTTCCAGCTTCCCCAGCCGCTTGTGAGGCTCTTCATGCTATGGCTGGTGGCCCCAGGGCAGCTCCTGGGCGGGGCCACCAGGCTCAACAAAATGGAGGGGGAATGGCCGACCCCTGACTCCATCTGATGAATTCCCAGTGATTCCTGCTTCTGGGAGCCGCCTACCTGGGCTCGAACTGGTTTTGCTCTGCTAATCTGGTCGTGAGGCAGTTTCCCAGTGTCCGGACAGCGAAAATGGTGGCTAGTGTGGTGGGCGAGTCTCATCTGGCTGCTTCCGGGACTCCCCAGAGGTGATGGGCCCACTTCCTAAAACCCATCTGCCCTCCCGGGGGCCCCATAGTCAGCTGGGTCCCGGGCGAGCCAAGTTCCAGCTTCCCCAGCTGCTTGTGAGGCTCTTCATGCTTTCTGATAGAAGATGAAACTCCCTGATTCTGACTACCTCTGTGATAGGTAGAAAAGTGATTGAAAATTCTTCCTAAACTCTAGTACTGGCTGAGATTTTCAGAATACAGTGAACTACTTTCCTCAGTTTTGTGTTTCATATTGCAGCTTGTTACTGCCCTAGACCCTGGGCCACAGACTGTGCATTTTTGCTCTTGAATTGTCCAATTTATCAAATAAAAATGCAGGATTCCTAACTGGGTTAGGCAATACAATGACTTAAGGTGGGGGGTGGGGGAGTAGAGGTGGGCAGAGAGGCATAGATCACCCTTGGCCCAGAGTATAGGAAGAAGAAAAGAAATTGAGTGAAGAGGAAGAGGAGAAGAAATATGTGAGAAGTATCAGGGTTAGGGGTCAAGGGAACCCAAGTACATTGGTGGTGTTACGGAATGGTAGAGCTAAATGCCCAAACTACAGAGTCAACATTACAGAAACCATGAAATCCAAACCTTAATAGCCAAATTTTATTTTTTTAATTTTATTTTATCATACAACCATGAGATATAAAATTACAAAACTGTTCATAATTGGGTTCCAGTCATACAATTTCAGCACCCATCCCCCACCAGGGCTCATTGCCCACCACCAATGTTCCTGATTCCCCCCCTCTCTCCTCCAGCCTGCCTCTATGGCAAGCACTTTTCCTCTCTCTCTCTCTCTCTCTCTCTCTCCTCTCTCTCTCTCTCTCTCTCTCTCTCTCCTCTCTCTCTCTCTCTCTCTCTCTCTCTCTCTTCCCCATCTGACTCCCACATACTTGTGGTAGATATCCTCGTCCATGATTTGCCTGGTCTTGGATATTAGTATAATACTATTTTTTGTATATCCCACTAATGAATGCAGTCATTCTATATCTGTCCTTTTCTCTCTGGCTAATTTCACTCAATATGATACTCTCTGACCTGGGCGGTTCACCCCTCCTTAGGCAACCTGGTGGTCCTCCACTCCAGGAGGGTCACCATATTGAAGCCGAACTTAGTGTGGACACCCAATCAGCATAGCATAGCGTACTACAGCCCAGAACTCCTGGACTCAAGCAATCCTCCGGCCTCAGCCTCCCGAGTAGCTGGGACTAGAGGCATGCACCACCATGCCTGGCGCGCACCTGTACCTAGGTCGAGAAGTCAACATGATGAAGGACCTGAAACCTGAGCTGCACAGGAGGAAGAGACTGGCATGGAATGCCTTCAAAATCATTGAAGGAATAGCTAAAAAGGACAAAGAACCTCCAGCTCCGGGCATATCTCTTCGACTCCACCATTCTCCTGCATTATCATATGCTTCAGAGACCTGGGCCCTACGAAAGCAGGATGAGAACGCTATTCAGGTCTACCAAAGAGGAATCAAAAGAGCTATGCTTGGAATATCACGCTTCACTCAAGTGAAAGAAAGAATCCGGGGCTCCGACCTCCGTCACTGTTCCAGAGTCAGGGACACTGTCTCGTTTGCCAAGGCATCGAAAATCAGATGGGCTGGACATGTAATGCGATTTGGAGACAACCGCTGGACTAGAGCCATTACTGACTGGATCCCACGGGGTGTCAAAATATCAAGTGGCCACCCACCTACAAGATGTCAGACTTCTTTGCCAAGACTCTGAAGGAACGGTTTGAGGCTCTTTGTATTCCTGAAGCAACCAGATGCCATTGGGCTACACTGGCACGTGATAAGGTCAAATGGAAATGTTACTGGCACCCGCTCAAGCAAATCGATGAATAACGGGATTCAAGTGATCAAGTGATCAAGTGATGATGCTTCTCCACATGCACCCATTTATAGGCAAATTTCATAACTTCATTTTTCCTAACAGCTGAGTAGTATTCCCTTGCATAGTTTGACCATATTCTCTTTATCCAGTCGTCTGTTCTCAGGCACTTAGGTTGTTTCCATATTCTTTTTTTTTTTAATTTTTTTATTATATTACCGTGAGACATACAATTACAAAGGTGTTCACAATTGGTTCTTGGTAATACAGTATTCCAGCACCCATCCCTCCACCAGTGCCCCATTTCCACCACCAATGTACCCCACCCCTCCCCACTCCACCCCCAGGCTGCCTCAACAGCAGGTAGCCCTGTTTCCTCTCTCTCTCTCTCTCTCTCTCTCTCTCTCTCTGTCTCTGCATCTCTCTTTCCATATTCTAATAGCCAAATGTTAAAGGTGCATGTCAAGATGGCAGACTGGAGCTGAGATCTTGGGCAGTTGGGGTTGGGGGGCAGTAAGAGTGGGTGATAGGAGAAATATTGGAACACTGGTAAAGGGAAGCTGATACTAGTGGTGGTATTGGTGATAGAACATTGTATGTCAAAACCAAACTATGAATAACTTTGTAGGAAAAAATAAATAAATAAATAAAAGTGCAGGCTTCCCAATAAACTTTAAATTTCAGATCTACTATGTATAAGTTTTTAGCATATTTGTGTCTTACACAGTGTTTGTGGCACACCTAAAATTAAAGCAGGAGTGTTTGCCTTGCATGTGAAAGTTTCAGGCTCAATCCCTGGCTTTGCATGTTCCCCCAGGTACTTCCAAGTTTGGCCCTGGTAGCACTGCTAGCGAGACCCCCAAATGGTCATTAGTTTGGGAAATTTAAATGTAATAACATGTCCTATATATTTTCCCCAGACTTTACATGCCTATATATAATAAACACATTTAATAAAACAAATAAAATGTGATAAAAATATATGGAAATTTTTGTCCTTTGTTTTGCATACATGGTGTTCATCAATGGCACAATACAGCCTGTAATCATAAATACTGTCTCATCGCTAACCAGTTCTCATGCAAACACCACGCAGACCCAAGGAATCTCTTGTCCATGCCTCTGTTCTTTTGTCCTTGAAATAAAAGACAACTACTTCCCAGTGCCGTGACAGTTTGTGGGCTGGGCCACTGCCAAGGTCAGAGGTGAACTTTGCTTCTAAGTACACAGAATTTTTAAGTGGCAGAGGCCCAAGGTAAAAAGACAAATTAATTAACCTACTGAGACCTTCCTCTCAGCAAACATGAATAACACACACTCTTGCAAAATTAAATGCATTGGTTCACTGTACTACTGAATAACTAATGCATGCTCCAGTGGATGGACATAGAGGTACCCAACATTCACAACATGGCAACAAAAACATTTTGTAACAGTAAACAACCCACAGTCCTCTTTAATGCTTGTATCTATAAGTATATGCATTTATGTATGCACATATCAGTATGCATGGAATAAGTGTGACTGGTTGTACTGGACCCTGGAAAGCTATGTAATGTAGGAAGAAAGAAAGAAATAATTTTTCACAAAGGAAAATATTCTTCCAAACTCAGTGCTAGGGCCTGAGAATGCTGTTAATGCTCTCTGGCATGAGGTGCTGACCAGGCTCAGGGGCCTACAGGACAGCACCCAGAAATACTTGGGAGATCATGTGGTGCCAGGGATTGAGTCAGCCTAACCATATGTGCCTGCACTAACTCCCCAGAACCAAGAACTACTCTGTTTTACTGAGACACACCAACATTAGCTACTACACAAATCTAAGACACATAGTATGATACTTGATTTATATAGTGAGATGACTGCCAGGGTAAGCTCAGTTAACATTTATATTCTCGTATAGAACAACAAAAAGAAAGAAAAAGAGACTAAAAATTTTCCTTGTGATAAGAACTTTAAGGATTGACTATGTATAGCATAGTAGTATTATTTATAGGCAAATTGCATTATTATAGCTATTGTACTTATATATAGTATAGCTAGAAATTCATACCTTTTGACCACTTTCTTCTGGTATTTAGTAGAATTCTATTTTTCAAAAATTACAACTTGACGTTAGCCAAAAAGCTGAGAAGCAATTATTTTTTTCAAACATTAATCTAAAAACTCGGCTCTATGGAAATGATTTTTCTTCCAAAGTTTGAGCTATTCATTATATGTATATTTTGCCTCTTGACAGGTAATTGTAATATTTGGAAAGAAAGTAACTATTTGGAAACAAGCAGAAAATCAATATAAATTTTAATTAAGTGTAAAATAAGAGGGAGAGAGATGCAGAGACAGAGAGAGAGACAGAGAGAGAAGAGAGGAAACGGGGTACCTGCTATTGAGGCAGCCTGGGGGTGGGCGGGAGGGGGTGGGGTACATTGGTGGTAGAAATGGAGCACTGGTGGAGGGAGGGGTGCTGGAATACTGTATTACCAAGAACCAATTATGAACACCTTTGTAATTGTCTCACGGTGGTATAATAAAAATTTTTTTTAAAAAAAAACAGAGAAAAAAATGGTGGACATCAAGGGATATTGGTGGTGGGAAATGTGCACTGGTAAAGAGAAGGGCATCAGAACATTGTATGACTGACACCCAATCAGGTACAACTTTGTAACTGTGGATCTCCTAGTGACCCAATTAAAAAATAAATAAATAATAACAAAAAAATTTCACATTAAATTTAATTTTTAATGAAAATATGCTTTCATAGAGTAGCCTTAAAATAATTATAATCTAGACCTGGGGAGGTGGCGGCTAGTAGAGCTCATGTCTTGCATGTGTAAGACCCCTGGTTTCAATCACCAGCACCATACACACAAAAAGTGTGATATAGCAAATAATTACAATCTATTTTATAACTTTTATATCAGGTACCAAGTGATCATAAATGATGTGAAGATTTTATCTCTGTAATGATGTGAAGATTACTATCTCTCCATAGGAACTGAGCTAAAATAAAGCAAAAAAAAGAAAATATATGTAATAATTATCTCATAATCTATTATTATTTAGGGTTTTATTATTTATCTAAATAGTACCAGCTCATGAGAAGATCACCAGATATTTATAGTGATAATTACATTGTCATCTTTAACATGATGCCAACTATTAGTCAAGTAAAAACTATAGCCTGACATATTTTAAAATGCCATTGCTGTTTTGCAGGCTATGGGGATGAAGTGCGCTTCATTTAACCTGTGTATGAGTTCCATGGATGAGTTTTCAATCTACAGTTGTAAAAGAACGTAGCTCAGTCCTGCGTCTCTTTCTAGCACTTCGAACCTTCCTAAGTAGCTGACATCATCCAGGTGAGCAAGGTGGTGGCCCGAAGGAAGAGGAAATGAGAAGGAACAGGCAAGCAAGCTCTTACTGAATCTTACTGTTGTTGGGGAATCCTTTGCTTCTCATGGGAGCAAAGATCTCATGGTTGTGCAGAAAAGTGCAAATCAAGGCCAGTACCTGCAGGGGAATGGAGCAGAATTGCATGATAAAGACCTTAGAGTTTAGGGACTCCCAAAGAGGCAGGTCTTGGCTGGACCCTGGAATCTCTACAAAGGGTGAGGACTCTTTCTCATGCCCAGACTGCTCTGGATATTTATAACTTAATTTGCAAGTATACAGTACACAGAGATTGGCCACATGCAACACAGGAGAAACATCCATGTTTGTCTCCTAACACACCAAAGCCAGACCAAGTGACTTTAAGAAAGTCCTCACCCTTGGTTTACGAGGACAGGATTCCATGGTAGTTTGGAAAGAAGAGCGGAGAGGGTTTGCAGGGACAAAAATCCTAGTTAAGTACTAATGCAAAGATAGCAGGCCACTGGCAAAAACAAATGGAAGACTGGAAGAAACCTATAGGCAGGTGTGTGACTGCCTGGATGAGTAGATTCTGGACTGATAATGGCCCAGAGATTAACCTATCGTGCCTAGGCGGTAAGGACTGACTCCACATCCCCCACCTACAAGCTTGACACCCTATGTTGCTCTCTATCCCTGCACCACACACACACACACACACACACACACACACAAAGAGCCACCATTTTGTTAATAGCCAGTTTTCCAAGGTTGCCACTCCCCTTCAGTGGGAAGCCCTAGTGATCCCCTGAATCAGGGGCTTCCCCTACCTCCGCTGCCCTACATTTCCATGTCTCAGCTTCATCTCCTGGCTCAGGGTGACCCTTACCCTCAGGAGATTCTGAGGGTTTACAGATACCCCCACACACATATTTCACACCTACTGCCTACATCCTTGTTATCCCCTTCTGCTCCTGGTGAATGGATTCCCCACACACCTTCAAACCCAGTAAGGACCACTTTCCCCCCCACTATCATCCCAGTATGGAGCCCTGGCCTTGCGAGGTCCTGGCACCAGGTCTGCTGTATCCATGACATCTGCACTACAGAACAGAATTCTCGAGGAGCCTTTCTGCTGTGAACTAACTCGGAGTGTTTGAGGCTCAAGGAATTTCTCATCCTTTGTTCCTAGCATCTGAGTGGTGCCCGGCACACCATCGGCACTCAATAAATGTTTATTGTTTGAAATGAACATAATCCAGCTTGAACTTCACAGCACCAAGCAGAAATTGACATATTATAATCATCTCATTTATGTCCTTAGAAACTGTTGCTTTAAAGTAGTTCAGTTCCCAGACTAAGTTGCTAAGTCCTAGCTTCAAAGGGCTCATGTGGTATGCTTTGAGTGCTCAGGGTTAAATGTGTTCCATTTTTACAAGTACATGTCTACTGCTATGAAGTCTATTGGAAGGAGAAGGGAATAAGTGTGTCATTTTTACTTTTGAAACTAGGAAGCAATTGTCAGACACTTTGGCCGAATAATCTTCAGCCAACAAGAATTGATTTCAAGCTTTCCCTGTCCAGAATGTCGAGTCTGTATCATTAGTTAGGAAATAATTACATGGCACAGAGCTCTCAGCCCACAAGAGCCTTTGTTTTTTGTTTGCTTGGAGTTTTTTGGTTGTAATCAACCCCTTACAGGAAGCTGGTTTTCACCCAGGTAACTGCTGCAAAATATTTATCTAAGGAAGAGAAACATTCCTTAGCCTATCAGAGACGACTCTGCTGGGTGACTTCACCTACCTCATTACCATTTACTACTACAGCCAGCCATGTAATTACCTTCCCTGAGGAACACTTCCTGTTTCTGCTTGCTCAGAAGCTCCTGCTGACATTCTGGTGTTCTAGAATTGTGCTGGAGATTCTCAATGTCAGGAGAAGAGGGCGTCTGACTCAAACTCTCAAGGAGCCAGTCTCACAGCCGGCAGGGTGCACAGGGCAAACCTGAACACCTGGACACGGACCTCAACGAGGTCAAAGGGTTCCTTGCTTCTCCTGAAAGTGGATCTCTGAGGAGTTGACTCCAGTGGGTACTTTAATCGTTTTCCACTTTGTTTAAATACCATGGTTTACAGAGTTGTTCATGATGATCTATTACAGCCATTCTATATTCCAACCCCAATCCCACCACCACTGTCACCTTCCTTCCACCACTGTCTCCAATTTCCCAACTACCCCTCAAGTGTGCCCCCAGAGCAGGCCCACAATAACTTACTCGACACTGCTTGTTACAACTGAATGGCTAATGGATTGAGAAAAGGTATCTTAGTAAAAGAAAATTTGTGAAAATTGCTGTATTCACTATCATATTCCTTGTCTGAGTGTTTACTAATATATTGTTGCATGTTAAGCCTTCTGTGTTAATGTTTTTGTTAGTTGAGATTAATTGGTTTCTATATTACAGTCCTATCCCATCTGACTTGCTTTTATTGGGATGTTAGTATTATAGTTTGGAGATGTCGCTCCAGAAAATCCAGAATATTTATCTTGGTAGTCCCGCCCTGGGCATGGCAGTGGCTGTCGGGGTGTGAGTGTGGCTGCTGGAACTTTAGTAGGGTGGGAACTTGGATTGTCCCCTTCCGAGAAAGACTGGGAGATCTCAGCCTGGACTGAGGTTTGAGAAACTTTTGTGCTCAGCTGATCTCTAAAGATTTATTTATGCCTTTGAAACAAGGGATAGATGAACTTACATGTCAGCAGCAGAAGGGTGTGGGTGTGGCTGCTAGGGCTTCTGGAAGTACAGGAAGATGGGGGGAGGTAGCCCTTTCCAGTTCCAAAAGCCCAGAGTTTTCAGTAAAGAAATAAAGCATGCAGAGTACCTGAAATTTTCAGCAGGCTAGCATCTCTGTGGAGGTGAGGTGGTGGAGTCAGCCTGAGGCGGTGGCGGCACTTTACGGAATCCCCTGAGGGCCTCCCCCATGAGCACCTCCCCAGGTACCCCGTCCTCCCTCCCCACCCTCAGAATCAATAATAAGCCCAAAGGATTCAGGGGCAGCCTATATAGCCTGGGACACTGATATTCCCAATAAACTCATTTGTTTCTTTCTTGTGTTTTGTCTTTTATTCAAGGCATATCATCCTGAGGATAAACCGGGAGAGGAGTTCTGAGGAACTGCCTCCCCACATCAGCTCTGCCTATGTGACCTTTAGCACTGTGACCTTTAGCCAGCTTTCCAGGCTCACTGTTTCGACACCAGTGACAGGTATTTTGCTTCTGCAGTTAATGGTCTCTACTTATAACCATTGTAAAGGTGAAATAAAGGCTGGGTCAAGTGCTAAGCAGCCATGTCTAGCACAGAGTCAGCCTGTCGCTGCATATCAGTTCTCTTCCCTCTCTCCCCGTCAGTCCTGTGAGCAGAGAAGAGGATTTGTCCAGAGAATCAGGGCATCCTCTTCAGGAAGGGATGTTGAAGATTGATGAGCCCAAAATCTGGAGCCACCAGATTTGGAAACTTAGATTCCTCCTGGGGTCAGATGAAATTGTACATGAATGCATTCAGTGTGCAGCCTTGGGGTTCTGGCCCACAGGTGAGGTCTCACCCTATTTGGCAGCCTCTGGCAAAGAGCTTTGGTACATCAGCCTCTGACCCAGTGGTACCAGAAAGCAGCTCTTTTGTTTGGGGGCATTGTGGAGGGTGGGGTTGGGCCACACTCAGAGATGCTCATAGGCAAACCTGGCTCTGCACTCAGGGATCACTTCTGGCAGGCTCAGGAGACCATATGGAATGTCGGGGTGCAAACCCAGGTCAGTCCCATGCAAAGTAAATGCCCCACTCACTGTACTATCTGTCTGGCCCCAAGCTCCAGTGATTTTCGAAAAATTATTAGAAATTTCCAAGAATTCCAAGATATTGGAAAGATGCCCATTTTCAAAAGTTGGATGAGAAGCCGAGTTAGTTCAATAAGATGCATGGCTGGCATGAACCAGCTGCCATACTTGATCCCTGGCTCCATGTGTCCATGTCCCCCACTCACAGTATCACCAGGTGTGGCCTGATGACCTTCAACTCCTCTGGGCCCCAAATAGTACCACATCATCCAGCCCAGGTGATGAACTATCCAGCCCACATAACTGGGTCGGGTATCTTAGGAAATAACTTACAGAATCCATGGTCCCTCTTTGGGAACATCCCAACCAACTGAAAATAGTATAGTCAAATTAAGATACAAAATAATGTTTTCTGGGTCAATTAAAATTGACCCCATGGACCACCAGTTCACAATCTTTACTTAAGGTGAAACTGCAAATGTTGGAGTGGACTGAGTCTGGAGGTGACCCTGTGTTGTCTACTGTGTCCTGTAATCACAGACCCAAATTAAGATACAAAATAATGTTTTCTGGGTCAAATAAAATTGATCCCTTGGACCACCAGTTCACAATCTTAAGGTGAAATTGCAAATGTTGGAGCTAGTCTGAGTGGATTGAGTCTGTAGGTGACCCTGTGTTGCCTACTGTGTCCCATAATCACAGACACACAAAAAAGGGAGTTCTGGGGCTGGAGCAATTGTATAGCCAGTAAGGTGTTTGCCTTGCATGTGGTTCATTCAGGTTTAATCCCAAGCAACCCATATGGTCCTCTGAGTTACTCCTGAGTACAGAGTCAGGAGTAAGCCCTGAGTATTGCTGGGTGTGATCCAAAAACAAAGCGAGAGACAGAGAGAGAGAGAGAGGAGAGAAGAAAGAGAGTGTGTTCTTACTACAGAGTTGACATTAATCAACTCTTAATGTGTGCCTGAATCACCACCGATTCCTAATCATTCCTAGAGGGTAGTGGTTCTTCTGATCACTGTTTTACAGATGAGGGAAACACAACTTAGACATAACTTTCTTAAGATCGCCTCTTTGTTACGAGGCAGAGGTGAGATCAGCTGATAGCACCCTAAGTTCATTCACTCCATGATACATATCTAATAATTAAGTGAACTTGAAGAACTAAACCAGAGAGAAGCCCAGGAAAAAATCTTAGTCAACAGGTTTAACTATTGATAAATCCTTATCTATTGGCACCAGATCTATTGGCATTGTTCTTTGTGTGTGTGTTTGTGTGTGTGTGTAGGGGTGGGGACATACCAGGCAATGTTCTAGTGCAAAGTTTGTGCTCTCGTCCTTGGCACCATCTCCCCTGTCCTTGGCATCGATTCTTAAGAGACTTTGCTCATATTTGGAAAACAACATTGTCTGCCAAGGTCTTTGGCTGCAGGTGATTTTCACACTACAACTTCATCAGGTTCCTAAATGTGCCAAAACAATAGAGGGAACCTACACTTCAGAAAATTGGGGTCAGTATTTGTTATGACCTCACAGTCCTGCAGAGTAACAGGATGTGGGCACAGCGGCAATCATCAGCTCAGAGCATGACACATCTCCCACACACTGTGCTGGCCACACCCTGGCCTGCCTGCCACCTCTTGGTTCCTAACACTCAGGTGAGGGATAGAGAGTATCCAGAGCAAGGCAGCTCCAGGGAGGGTAAAACCACGGGCTCCATCCGCATTCCAGTGAGTCTTAACCCATGTCGGAAGTAAAACATCACCCATGAATGAGAACAACATTGCTCTTTCCCACTCACCAGATGTGCACAGTTGGAAATGCTTGACAACACCAAGTGTTGTTGAAGATGTGAGGGAAATAGGAATTCTCACTCAATGCTGGGCTAAGAGTAAACCAATTCAAACATTGGAAAATATTTGGCAACACTGAAAATGTACACAGTCTATGACACAGTTATGTCATTCTACTTGTAGTTCTCTGCTTTTTGTTTGTGGGCCACTCCCAGCAATTTTCAGGGACTACTTGTTCAGGGGTCACACCTGGTGGTACTTTGTAAGACTTCTACATGCAAAGTATAAGCTTAGTCTGTTGAGCTCTCTCCGCCCTTAGTGAACACCTTTGTAATGCCCCCTAGGTACACAAGGGAGCTACTAGAATATTTACTAGATGTACTAGAATATTCTGTGTAAAAGCTACAAATAGGGGAATTAATAGATTTTTGTTGTATATTCACACTATGCAATACAATGTAAATGTAGAAATTGGTGTACTATATTAATATAAACCAACATGCGTGCTTCTCCTTGTTCAGATCATAAAACAGAATAAAGAAAGAACAGTGTTCAAATGGCACCATCTAGGCAAATGTGCTTTTTCTGGTTTTGTACTTTGGGTTTTCCCTTCCCCATTCATTATCATCATTGCTGCTGTAGTTGTTCTTCCAGGATGGCAACTGTGCACATGTGGTACTCAACATCTGTAATCTGCAGTGGTCACAGAGTCACATATCAGGGTGGGGTTCTCTTACATGGCTGTGCTGCTCCATAGTTATGGAGGTGTCTTGGGGTCCCTGAGGTGGGTGACACGGACCCCAAGACACTGGTGGTGGCACACTGACCCCAGTATTGCTTGTGGAGTTAAAACATTGTATGTCTGAAACTCTATCATTAATTGTATTGTAAATCCTGTGACTAAATAAAAAATAGGGGGAAAACTTGAGAGGAAAGACTCAAATTTACTGATAGGTCAATATTAGTTGTGCTGCTTGCATGTGCTCACAAAAGCTCCAACTCTTTGCTGAGGCACACAGGCTGTGATGGCTATGGGGGAGGGAAGAATCACGGTGCAGCTCACATATGCGCTCACCAGTATTACACTTTCTGGTTGTGGTACTCACACCTCTTTTTTTGAGTTGTATTGCTCACCAATTGCTACACCCTTTTGTGGAATGCTGCTAGAAATGCTGGTGGCACCAAAAGACCAACAGCAGAGCTGTCTGGCACAAGGGACAAGGGCTGTTTGTTAGAGCAATCGTTCTTGGTACAAGTGGGACACCAGGAATTTGAACTTCTGATCATATGCTTGCAAGTCACGAGCTTTAAGCCTCTGCAAATGTTTAAGTCCTCTGCAAATGTTTAGAAGCTATCTTCTAGGCTGTGTCATGGTAGAAAAACAAGGGACATTAATTGAAAGGTGTATGCTACACTCATGAAGGTAATGATGTCTAGGAGGAGGCAAATGGGATGGAACTGCGAAAAGATTAGAGTGTTTTCTCTGAATAAATCATCAATTTTCTCTAAAGCAATTATGAAAAAAAATGTATGCATGCATTCCTCCAACTAGTGGATATAGAGAGATATAGTCTCTGCTATTTGGTACTTAGAAACTTCCCATCCAAAATGCAAAAGGGATACTATTGGGCCAAGGATCTGCCAATACACCCCTTGTTGGCATGTTCCAGCACCCCATGCTGAGGAGTGGCCTCCTGGTCCAGCAAGGTCTGTCTCGGACAAGGCCCTGAGCAAGTTGTGCCCTTGGCTATTATCCAATCCTGGGGTCAGTTATCCCCTAAAAGTGGGACATGAGTCATGATTTCAAAGGAGGAGAAAGTCTGGCTAGGATACACAACACATCCAGTCAGATATTTTCTAACCTTAAAATAAAGACAAGCTGCTGATCAGGATGTGGAGGGGAAAGTAGCCCTTATCCAAAGGGGGTGGGGGAATGTTGTCTGGTTCAACCTCTATGGAAAACAATATGGACACGACTCCAAAATTAAGAACTGAGTTTTCATATTATCCAACAATTCCACTTCCTGGCATCTGCCCCAAGGCCCCAAAAACACAATTTTGAAAATACTTTTGTACTCTTAAGGTCATTGAAGCACTATTTACAATAGTTCAGATCTGGAAACAGCCCAAAGGTTCAAGAACAATGAATGGATAATAAAACTGTGGCCTATATAGGGAAACAAAACAAGGCTATAGATCATATCAATGATAAACTCTGTTACTGGAGTACAAACAAGAGCACCAGAGGAGGGGGTATTGGTGACACAGAGGCATGGATGGAAGGGGTTTAGTGGTGGTAACATGAGGTAACTATATCAAGACCATAAATGTCAACACTATTATAAACATATGCAAAAACTATAATAAAAATTTTAATTTTAATAAATATAAATAAATAAACTGTGTCTATGTGCACAATTGAATACTAATCAACATAATTTATAAAATGAAATCATGCTGGGATATGATTGTTACTGGGGTGGGGAGCTGCAAACCATACTGAGTGAAGTCAACTGAAATGATCTCTCTCCTATGTGGGATAGAAAGAAACACAACAAGGAAATCACAAATGACCACAGGCAACAGAACCTGAGAGTTGGCATACAGAACTGAGTTTACCAAAGAAGTAGGGTGAGGTGGATGATAGGGACCCCAAGACACTGCTGGTGGCACACTGACCCCAGTATTGCATGTGGAGTTAAAACATTGCATGTCTGAAATTCTATCATTAATTGTATTGCAAATTGTGTGACTAAATAATAAAAATAGGGGGGAAACTTGAGAGGAAAGACTCAAATTTATTGACAGGTCAATATACAATTAAAGCTAACATTGCCTAATCAGTTTTGGAATCAAACAGGCTTGAATATACTTTCCCATTTATCAGGATGTAACCATTTGGCAACATAATTTCCAGTACCACCATCCCTGAATCTGTAAAGTGTGGAGAGAAGCCCCTCCTCATAGGACTGGGGCAGAGACAGCCTGGAATGGGAAGCATGGTTCTATGCCTGTGTTTCCCAAGTGGGAAACCATCCCGGTGATCGCAGCCTCAGGTGCAGTTGGGTGGTTGTCTCACTGTATCACTTGAAGGTAGATTTTCAGGGAGCAAGAGTAATACTTCCTTGACAATGGGGTGGTACAGCCAATAAACTTGGGAACCTCTGCTTCATGCTTTCTTGTCACAACAGACACTGATAAACTCCAAGTCATATAGTTCCCCCCCACTTTAAAATCTCTCAACTCTGGGCCTATTTATAATCATTATGATCTTAATATCGTATTGGCAGGGTTCTGTATTATTTCTTACAGAATAAAACACAAAGATATGTTTTATAAGCAGGAAGCTTCTACATTTTATTAGAGTAGCTTCTTTTCTTTTTAGCCACTATATATAAATCAAGATACACTGAAAACTGTTAGTCTGTTACCTAATTTGTAATGCCAACCCTCGGGAAAGTGCTCACAAGTACTCACTTTATTCAGTCAATCATCCCAGCCCCTTCAGAAAAAGTGGGAATCCTATCCCAGTGTAAGATACCTATAGATCCCCAAAATCAAGTCCAGTTCTCTGAAAGAATTTGTGATAGTAGGCAGGTATCAAAACATACAATTATTAGGACAGAAAGATGGCACAGTGTGTAGGGCCCTTGCTTCGCATGTGGCTGACCCTGGTTTGAGTTCCTGACATCACATAAGGTCCCAAAGCACTGCCAGGAGTGATCCCTAAGTGCAGAACCAAAAAGTAAGTCATGACCACCCCTGGGTGTGACCTAGCTCGAATCTCTATCAAAACAATTAATGAAACCATGAACTATCCAGCACACAGAGACAACAATAAGTCAGTCATGCTTGTTTCCTTTAGAAATTACCCAAAAAATCTCTGAACATTTCAAAGAGATGAGGGAACACTTGTACATCTTATGCCATATTAAAAATGCAATGTGGAGGGAGAGACTTGAAAGCTAGATTAAAGGGCTACAGCTCATGCTTTATATGTGCAAGGTCCCAAATTCAATTCCTGGTTCCACCAGGTACAGCCCTGGTGGCTCCTAGCACAACTGCCAGTTTGGAGCATCGTCACTTCATCAAACCCAAGCACTTGACCACAGCCTGGTGGTGCTGGGCTAAGTTTCACTGGGAATAACTCCAGGCTCCAGAGCATGGCTGGGAGGATCCTCAAAAAAAAAAAAAAAAACCTGTAATGGGGAGTAGGGAAACATATGTAATAAAAGTGTGTTCTCTTCTTTATATTTTAAAATGTTTTCACTGTTTTGTTTAATGCAATCTCACAACAACTTTAAGACAATATTATTCACACTTTAATCAGATAATGTGTGCAAATGACACTGTGAGAATGGCTTAGCTGGGAGTAAAAGAACCAAAATCCAGATGGTTCTAATTCTGTCGTGCTTTCTTTACAGTTCACTCTAAAAAGCTATTGCAGCAGCTAAAAGCTGAGTCCAGGCCATCACTTCTTTAGGAAACCACGACAATTTGTCATAAGAGTAAAAACAAATGTCGTTTCTCTCATCATATGCCAGTTGGCCATTCACCAATTCTGATGGCATAATTCTGATGAAATTCACTGTCACTGTATCACTGTCTTTCCGTTCATCACCGATTGGCTCGGCGGGCACCAGTAGCATCTCCATATGTCCTGTCTCATGCTAGTAGAGCCCAAGGGCACCTGCTTGCTCCAGGAACATAAAGAGCCTCAAACCATTCCATCAGGTCATGGGAATGAGGTCTATAATTGTTACTGGTATCTGGCATATCAAATATGACACGGGTAGCTTGCCAGGCTCTGCTGTGCGGGTGGCATACTCTTGTAGTCATCTCAAAATCCAGCATTTATTGATGAACCGCTCAGCCGCTTGAGAGCCGGGCTGTGATAGGCTGGTCTGCTGGGTGGAGTTCTGACGAGGGGAAGTCGGATGCGGAAAATGGAGGCCCTCATGGAGTGGGGGGTTGTCTGGCTTGTTCTGGGATGCCGGGTTCGATCCCCGGCATCCCATCACCCCTCATGAAATTACTGCTCAATTTATAGTGTACTTCCTTACAGTCCTAAATGAATTCCCCTGCTCTGTTTATCTATTAATCTATTCCCACTGCTCTATTAATCCATAAAATTCCATCTCATAAAGATATTTGTCAACTTTATACCTGATTTTCTATCCTGCCTAACTCACTAGTAACACAAGCTTTGAAGCAGCACATCTACATAGAAATTAGTCCTAGAATACATGATCATAAACACGCATCAAGTTTGTCATCTGACAGGCTTCTTTAGAAATGAGGAAGCTCGTTTAGGGGCTAGGGGAGAGCTCCGTGGTTGAAGCTCATGTTTCACATGCAGGAGTCTCAGGTTTGAGTTCCATCGTTACATGGTCCCCTGAGCACCAGCAGGAGCAAATCCCCAAACACAGAGCTGGGAGTGGCCCCTGAGCACTAACGTGTATGACCCTCCCAAAAGGTAAAAAATAATTCATATAGAAATAGGATATGTATAATCAAGAACACATCCATGTTTTAATTTTTACACCAGAAAAATGAAACTCCAGAGTTCTTTAAAATAGTGATTTTGATCTTCAATTATTTTGTTGTTGTTATTGCCTGTTGCTGGTGAATCATCTTTTCTTTTCATGTGCAATGACACAGAAGATTAATTTGTATTCTGTGAAAACTCCAGCCAAACTCTTGGTTAATACTAATTACTACCTTTCACTAGAAACCTATCAGGTGCCAAGTGCTAAACTTTACCTAGAGAGACTGAATATTTTTAAACAGGTTTTATAAGTTCTAAGGTTAAGATTTAGGGAAGTTAGGTAATTTTGACTTAAGTCACCCAGCCCCTAAGTGGTAAGTCAGGATTTAAACTCAAATTCCTGGCCACCACTATAGTGTTTGAAGTGACCTGAAGTTTGTCTTTAAAATGGTGTTTTACCTTGCAGCAATATGGATAAAGCTAATATTATATTAGTATTGATACCTATTAATATTAGTATATTTTGTGTTTTCTATAATCAGTGAAATATACCATTTTCCTTTATGCAACCTGGTCCTATAAAGTGTTAATAGCAGACATAGTAACTTCTTTCATGGGCCTTACAGCCTAAGGGGACACAAACATGAATCAAATATAAATAAATGGAAGGCTGCAGTTCAACACTCCGTATCACATTTACTCTTAAGGAGCTCCTTGATACACATACAGGATTCAGGCTGTGAGGGCTGGACTGGTTTCCCACCTGGGGTTTCAGAATCCATGAAACATGACTCTTGGTGGTTACTTTAAAGCTTACCAAAACAATAGTAACACTAATTGCAATTTCTAACTGAGTCTGGTGGTCAGAGTTTTGTTGGGGAGGTACCTCCAAGTGGTACTCAAAAGTACAGAGGGCCTCTCCTGGTCATTCTTAACCAGTTGGGCTTGCTGTTCAGCGTATGAGCCAAAGGATGCAAAGTTGTCTGGGCCCTGTGATGCAGGGGATTACCTGGAGTTATTATGATAGTGCTCGGGGGTCTCCAAGACTATACCTAGCAATGCTCAGGAGAACATGTGGTGCTGGGGATTTAGCCTGAAACACGTGCACGCAAGGCGTATGCCTCAGCCCCTATACTATCTCTCCAGTCTGGCTGCTTATAAATCAAGTACAGTTTGTGCCCTATTTAGGCCCACAGTAAAATTAAAATAGAAGTAGTCCAGAAGATCAAAACCAAATTATTTTCCCCTTCCAGTAACAATCTTACAAAAACATGACCGACAGCCTAGTATGGACAAAATGCTGTGTTTGGTGCTTAGTAAATGCTCACCTAAACGTAGATGCAAATACTGGCTCTTGTGTGTAAATCCATAAGGTTGTATATATCTGACCTTAAACATAAACAACATATTTCCTGTGACTCTACACAGTCTCTATTAAATAGGTGATTTAGGACAGAGGAGCAAACTTATCAGAAGATTTATGAAGAAATATTTGATCCACTAAAAGAATATGTCTGTGATCTTGTTCTGTCGATTTTTTAAAGTCACCTGCTTATCTGGGCCAGAAAGATAGTGCAAAGGTTAAGGCACTTGTCATACATGCTGTTGACCCCAGTCTGATCCCCATCACTACATATGGCCCTCCAAGCATCACTAGAAGTGATTCCTGAGAACAAAATCAAGAGTATATCGTGGGAGCCACTAAGTATAGCCCCCCCAAAACAAAAACAGGACATAGGCCATTTATCTTGATGCTTTTCCATCAAGAAAACAGATTTAAATCCTTTCTTCTCTCTACATCTCACTCTCAGAAACAAGAGTAATGACTTTTCCAGTCACAATATTGAGAGGGTTATTTCAGTTCTAGTTAGGTTTTACTTACATCCCCCAACTAAAGGAGTTTGAAAGTGAAAAGAACACACCTGAGGGTCTCTCTGACAGTTAACTAAGTCAATGGCTGTCCAGGAAGAAGCTTCCTTTTGGAAAATCTGCCTTGTCTATAGTCAAATAAATAGCCCATGTAGTTCCTGTTTCTTAGGTCACTAACCCTGTATGAATAAAATGTGTTCAAGTGGTTTCCTCATCTCCAAAACACAACCTCAAAAAGCTGGTCTCTATCCAGGAACCCTGAGGTGTAAATCTTTACAAATTATGAAATAAGGCCAGTCCTTTCATAAGTTCTTTTCCTTTTATGGAATCCCCTTTCTGCTGTTGAGCAGAATTCACAGGCACCAAATCTTTTAAGAGAAATTAGATGAGACTAGAATAGGCAATTTCATAGTAACAGGCAGTAGAATGGTGATTGTGGGGGGAGGGATGAGGACTATTGCTTCACAGGTATGAAGTTTCCATGAGGGGGTGGGGGGAGAATGAGGGTTATTGCTTCACGGGTATGAAGTTTCCTTTTGGGACTGAGAAATGTTCTGGAGAAGAAAAGCAATTACAGTGACACAAGAACAATGCAAAGGAACACAATGGCACAGCACACACTTAACATTGCTTTAAAATGACCAATTCTAGTTGTATTCATGAAGCCCTATCATTGACAGCATTGCAAATTTGTAAATCATGGTAATTAAAATAAAAAAACAGGGGGCCAGAGCGATAGCCCAGCGGGTAGGGCGTTTGCCTTGCACGAGATGCCAGCCTGGTTCGATCCCGGCATCCCATATGGTCCCCCGAGCACCGCCAGGAGTAATTCCTGAGTGCAGAGCCAGGAGAAACCCCTGAGCATTGCCGGGTGTGACCCCAAAAAAAGCAAAAAAAATTTAAGAAATTAAAAAATTTTAAAAAACTGATAGATTCTGTTGTCTATATTCTATCAATTGAAAAACAAAAGTAGTAATAGCAATTTGTTTCTACACCAGGTTCTAGAATTATCTGCTAATTGTGAGCAGGGCAATTTACACTCCTGCTCTTTTAATGACAGAGCTGTTTTTTCAGTAAGCTATCTGAAAAATACAAGTGCATGTAAACACTTCCATCATTTGATCATCTCCCCAGCATGAAAATATAAGTGCAAAGAAGAGAGAAAAGGTCATTGAGGCGGGGTTGGAGTGCTGGGAGTGTGGCCAGCAGTGGTGGCAGACCCTATAGTGGCAAGAACCAAACCCAGGGCTCCTGCATGTAAACACTTCCATCATTTGATCATCTCCCCAGCATGAAAATTAGACTTCTGAAGGGCATAAAAAGCAAAGCAAAATTATTTGCTATAAATTGTGATCTGAACACTTTTGTTTTCTGTATTATCCAAGGAACAGTTCAGTCGCCCATATAGTATGTCAGCCATCAAATAGACGGGCCAGAAGCTTTTATTATTCATTTATGGGAACTAGGACTTCAAAGTGATACTTCAGTTCCTAAAACAGGCAAATTCTGAAAGATAGAAATAGGAATAGAGGGACTGGGGTAGGGTGGGTGCAAGAGAGTCATTGTCTAGTAGATAGAGTTTCTGTTTGGGATGATGAGAAATTTCTGGAGATAGTGATAATGGTTAAATAAGATATCTACCACAAACGTGTGGGAGTCTGAGGTTAGCTAAGACAGAGAAGGGAACAGTGTGCTAATAGTTGTCAAAAGGGGTAATACCAACCTAGAACTGAGCATTGAATACAGGCAAAAAGATATACATGATGACCTCTAAATGTATGTATTGTAATCCACAGTGTATAAGAGAAGAAAGAGAGAGAAGGAGAGAGAGAGAGAGAGAGAGAGAGAGAGAGAGAGAAAGAGAAAGGAGATAAAGAATATGCCATAGAGACAGGCTAGGGGAGAGGGGGGGGGAAGTGAGGACATTGGTGGTAGGAAATGGGCACTGGTAGAGGGATGAGTGCTGGAACACTGTAAGACCAAAACCCAAAATGAACTTTTTTGCAACTGTATATCCCACGGTGGTATAATAAAATATAAAAAATATTCTTAAAAAAAGATAGTAGAATGTACTTGCTGCCAGCGGAATAGTGCACTTTTAAATTCTTAGATCCTGTTATGTGAATTTGACCACAAAAGAAAAGAGATTGATCATCCCAACCACTCAGAAAAAGCATTGAAGCAAAATCCTTTTCAGAAAAATTAATTTTGTTGCTTGACTCCTAGGCACTGAAAGGGTAAAATTCATTTCATACACACAAATTATATTTTATACACACAAACACAGTGCTGTTCCCTGTGATATGAGGTCAGATGTGGTCAGCCTGCCTGTTGAGGCCTAGACTTGTTCTAACTAGCAGCTAGTCTTCCAAGTGACCCAGTCCCTCCTTCCCTGGCCTCCTGTCCCCTCTCTCACCCTCCTCTCTTCAACTCTTTAGAGGCCTAACTGGTCATTTTCTTCTTTTATATTGGCAAGCGCCCACGTTGGATAAACAAAATGCACAGGACGGAGAGGGGCGGTGAAGAGGAAGCACATTTTAGAGTTAAGAAAACAAACAGCCAATGAAGCAGAAGAAACCAGTTTGATTTAGACAAACTCTTCGGTGGAAAGAAGCATCCAATGAGTCAACTGTTCCCAGATCCAGCAAGTCAGGGATAGGGGGAACCAGCCAGCCACAACATTTAGGAGAGGCTCTTTCTGTGGGGAGAAGTCAATGTGAAAGGGATGAATGGAAGAAGTGAGTAGAGTTCAGATCCCTCTTCATTAAGTTGTCACACTGAGTAAGTCAACTCTACAATAAAACTGGTTGGGTACTGATTAGAGGCAGTTGTTTGGGGTAGTGGAGGAAAAAAGATAAAGTACCAGTCATGGCATGGCACCTTCTCCCTGATTCTCACTGTGGCAGGGCAGAAGAGCTGGGCCACACAACAGCACAGAAGTCACAACGCCACTCAGTCACTCATGAGGAGATTCCCACAGGCTGCTCCGGTGTGAGTATCTCAGGAAGGAACCTGCAGCAGTAGAAGTGGCAGAACAAAAGCAAGTCAACAGACTTTGCATCATCAGCAGCTAAAGATCCAGCAAACTCTCTCCATGTATCACTGTATCACTGTCTTCCCGTTCATCATCAAGTGGCTCGAGCGGGCACCAGTAACATCTCTATATGTCCTGTCTCATGCTAGTAGAGCCCAAGGACACCTGCTTGCTCCAGGAACATAAAGAGCCTCAAACCATTCCATTAGGTCATGGGAATGAGGTCTAAAATTGTTACTGGTATTTGGCATATCAAATATGACACGGGTAGCTTGCCAGGCTCTGCTGTACGGGTAGCATACTCTTATGGTCATCTCTAAATCCACCATTTATTGATGAAACAAGTGGCCATAGCCGCCAAGCCAAGCTGTGATAGGCTGGTCTGCTGAGTGGAGTTCTGACGAGGGGAAGTAGGATGTGGAAAATGGAGACCCTCATGGAGTGAGGGGTTGTCTGACTTGTTGCAAGGCTCTGCTGGGGTGGCAGACCAGGGCTAGAACCCGCCATCCCTCCTGGGTGCCTCGCGATCAGCTGGGCACAGGGAAAGCCAGTAGCAGCTCTGCCCCATGTCTGTGAATCTCTCTCCATGAGCACAAAGGCAGTCCAAGTCTTGAAGAAAAAAAATACATGGTGTGATTTGTTCTCTACAGAATTAAGACTTTGTTGTATCCATCAAAGTAATGGACTGAGTAATAGAGTAATTGCAGAATATGCTAGAGGCAGCCTGAGTTAAGCATTCCTTGGGGAGGGAGCAGTGAAAACATTCAACCCTTTCCTGTGCATGGGACCAGTGGAACGTGCATTTAGACAATGCTATTTCTAATGCAGGACTACTCTGCCAATCTTTTACAATGTCTACAAGGCCATAGAGTCCTGTGAAAAGTATGTAAGATGATTAGAGAAAGAGAAAACTGATCAGGCAGACCTGTGCCATATGAATCCATCCATGGGATTTCAATTATAGCGATGGGCTAAAGCTCAAAGGTAGCATCAAGGCACTAACAAACAGATCAGGAGAAGCTAGGGAATCTTCCATGGGAAACCAAGCTTGCCAGTAAACCTGTCAATGCTTATTATTAAAACCATAATGCTAACATTGAGCACAGTAAAACAGAACGAACCATACTTGTGTTCCATCAGAGCAAATAAGGAAAGAAGGAAGGAAGGAAGGAAGGAAGGAAGGAAGGAAGGAAGGAAGGAAGGAAGGAAGGAAGGAAGGAAGGAAGGAAGGAAGGAAGGAAGGAAGGAAGGAAGGAAGGAAGGAAGGAGGGAAGGAGGGAGGGAGGGAGGGAGGGAGGGAAGGAGGGAGGGAGGGAGGAAGGAAGGAAGGAAGGAAGGAAAAAAGAGAAAGAAATAAAGAAAGAAAGGAGGGAGGGTAAGAGGGAAGGAAAAGAAGAAAGAAAGCCCCTATCAAACTCACCATATTTTCTTCCATCTAGACTTTGTTCCCTTAACTGCCAAATTTCATTTTTGACTTACTAGAGAATTAAAATTGGCTGTGTGAAAATGAAGAGATGCATTTTAACTTCCACGTTCTACATATTATGAAAAAAAAAAAACGACAGTGAGCAGCCAGGAATGGGCACCCGCCCCCATTGCACTCAGATGCAGTGAGTACAGTTTTTGCATAAGAAAGTCATTCTCAGTTACCAAGCAACCCTCATGCTTACGTTTTCTATCTTTTGGCATTTCCCTTTGCATCACCTTTAAGTGGGAAGTTGGACTGGATCTTTTCCAAGGTCCCTTTTAATGCTGAAGTCCCTTGGTCTATGTGGGAAAGGAGTCCTGGATTATCAAGAGGGAACCGTGACACAGAGCAAAAGGGGCTGAACAACCTGCCCTTTTCCAGGTCTGCCACCAGGGGTACATGAGACATAACACGCGCACATGCGCATACACATGTGAACAGTCATGGCTGTCATGGTGGATAGTGGTGACACCAAGGAAGTGTACAGACAGGGAATGCAGAGGGTGGGCATACTCGAGACTTTCTCAATTTTAATATAAAATGCTATGCAAATGTGACTTCAACACAAATTTCCATTTCTAAGTGCTCCATCCCCCTTCTCACCAGATTGTTTCTACTGCAGTCTTTCTAAACAGAAATTCTGAAAGGGTCGCCAGTTTCAAGCTTATTTCCCAAAGGAACAACAAAACTGACCTAACTCCTAATAGTGGGTGGACTGGCAAATAAAACCTATAAAATACCTTTAAAATGAGCCACTGAAGTGCCTGTCAGGAAAAATTCCACCATTTCCCCAGGTCTCCTAGGGAGAGCCTGCAGCCTTGGTCAGTCTTGGCTGGTGTTTTGCCATATTTGGACAAAAATATTCTGGAGTCAAAGGGCAGTTTGTTTAAAACACACACCCAATATCACACTCCGAGGACTTCCTAACTTAATCCGGTTGATTGCCAATTGCTCTGAATCATTTCCTTTCATACCCCAGATTGATTTTTTTTCTGATTCTGCTTCTAGGTAAAATGGGTATATTTGTGGGTGAGGCCTTCTGATCTCAGGCTAATATTTTCAGGTGCTTCTTGTGCTTGGGCGTTCTCATGCTTTAGAGTGAGTCCGAAAGAGACAGCCTTCAATGCTTCCTCTTCCTCTTCACACACCTACTTTCTTGTGTGGTCAGATTTCACTTTGCTCTGTAACGACCTCCTGGCAGCCCTACCTGGCACACAGTTCTACTCAGATGAAGTTGGAGAAAGCAGAGTGGAAGGAGCACCATGAATAAAAAATAACATTAAAAGGCTGTGTGATTTAAAAGCTGCTGTGGTCGTGTGAAACAGTCCCATGAAAACATCTGGGCTTCCCTTCGGGTTCTTACTAATCCATACCCATCACTGCCAATAAACTTTTTTACAAAGTGCTTTTAACGTCCATCATTTGTGACAGGTTTCTAGAAGCCAGACTGTTCTGTTTAATGTGCTGACATTTATAAAAGCCAACAGTTCTGATCATCTACAATGTTGCTTTCAAGTAACTTTGAAATGGAGTAACTTTGAAATGTGGTTAAATGGAGTGAACTTAGAACTGAAGTTGACAGAGATAAAAAATGACAACAATAATGAGAAATAAATATATGTATACTACTTAAATTGATAATTTAATTTATATCAAAGAAAACTAACATTGACAATGAAATAAAAGTTTAGAGTTGTCTATGTCAGACACCTATATCATAACTTAAGAGTATAAACTAGCTTTGCATGTTAGGTAAATGTTGGCATAGATTCAGGATGAATGAATAAATCAGTGGGTGTTTTTTTATAATTGAGGTTTGATTCCTCCAATCCTTTGTTTTTCACTCAATATCCACCTATTATCTTATATGTGTCATCAGATATGAAAGCGTTCATAATAAAGATCAGAATCTATTCCTCGAAGTACCTAAAGTGTACTTAAGAGCAATTTCCATACAGCTAAACTGCCCATCATGAGTTCTCTTTCACTAAAGTATTTTTAAAACAATGCTAAGTATAAATGTATCTCATATCTAAAGAATTGGGGGTGCGACACCTGGGTGCTGTTCAGGACTGCTCAGGAGCCACTCCTGGTAATGCTTGGGGAATTATACGAGGTACGAGGGATCAAACTGAGGTCAACCACACACAGAAAAGCACCTTAATCCCTTATTATCTCTTTTTAAATATTTAAAGATTTTAAAATCATATTTAAATATTTTGGATGAACGGGAAGACAGTGACAGTGACAGATTTAAATATTTTCACTTGATTACTTGATCACTTGATCACTTGAATCCCATTATACATCGATTTGCTTGAGCAGGTGCCAGTAACATTTCCATTGGAACCTATCATGTGCCAATGTCGCCCAATGGCATCTGGTTGATCCAGGAATATGAAGAGCCTCAAACCATTCCTTCAGGGTCTTTACAAGGAAATCTGACCATCTTGTAGGTGGGCGGCCACTTGATCTTTTGACATTCCGTGGGATCAAGTCAATAACGGCTTTAGTCCAGTGGTTGTCTCCAAATTGCATTACATGTCTAGCCCATCTGACTTTTTGATGCCTTGGCAAACGAGACAGCATCCCTGATTTTGGAATAGCGATGGAGGTCGGAACTCCGACTCCTTCTCTCACTTGAGTGAGATGTGATATGCCAAGCATAGTTCTTTCGGTTCCTCTCTGGGAGACCTGAATAGGATTCTCATCATGTTTTCATAGGGCCCAGGTCTCTGAGGCATATGTTAATGCAGGGAGAATGGTGGAGTCAAAGACATGTGCCCAGAACCGGAGGTTCTTTGTCCTTTTGGCTATTTCTTCAATGCCTTTGAAGGCATTCCATGCCGCTCTCTTCCTCCTGTGCAGCTCAGGTTTTAGGTCATTCATCATGTGGACTTCTCAACCTATGTACACATAACTGCTGCATTCAGAGATGTTTGTTCCATTGAGAATGAATGGGGTCTCTGGAACTAGTTCACTTTTCATAAACATAGTTTTCTTTAGATTCAGCTGTAGACCCATCTTTCCACATTTTTGGTCGAAGTCAGCCAGCATTTGTGCCGCTTGGCTAATGTTTGCTGTTATTAGAATGATGTCATCAGCTAAGCGGAGGTGGTGTAGTTGCCGACCATCTATCTTCACTCCCATTCCTTCCCATTCTAATTGTCGCATGATGTTCTCGAGGGTGGCTCTGAAGAGTTTTGGTGAAATGGTATCACCCTGTCGAACCCCTCTTTTGACATCAATGATCACTTCTTTGTAGAATGGTGAGATCCTGGTGGTGAATCCGTAATACAGCTCACGAAGGATCTTGATGTATTGGGTTTGAACACCCTGTTTGGCTAGGGCTTCGATGGCTGCTTCAGTCCCCACAGAATCAAAGGCTTTCTGTAAATCAATGAATGTGAGACAGAGCGGCATCTTGTACTCCCTACAAACCTCAATGAGCTTGGTTCCTGTGTGGATATGGTCGATTGTGCTGAATCCTTTCCGGAAGCCTGCTTGCTTGCATGGTTGTCCTTCATCTAGTGTTCTCCTAATCCTGTTCAGGATGACTCGTGTAAACAGCTTGTAGATGACAGACAACAGGCAGATGGGGCAATAGTTGCCGATGTTGTGAATGTCTCCCTTCTTGAACAGTAGAACTGTCCTGCTGGTTTTCCATTGGGAGGGCACCTTGCATTCAGACAGGTAGCGTGTGAAGAGCCGAGCTAGTGTATTGATGAGTACCGATGGCAGATTCTTCAGGTGTTCAGTTCTGACTTTGTCCGGGCCTGGTGCTGTTCCCTTCTTTTACCGACAAAATGGCATGTCAGATTTCAGAAGGAAGAACGTTGGGAATGACATATCCATCCTGTGGAATTTGGTATGTGTGCAGGTGGATGTGGCTATCAAAGATATCTGAGTAGAAGTCATGGATAAACTTCTCCATTGCCTTTCTGGAAGATGTGATAGATCCATCGGGGCGTCGGAGGGCAGTCATCTTGGTCTTATAGTTGGTGAAGGACAGGCAGGTGGTGCGAATGCTTTTCCCGGCTTCTGCTGCATCTTCCAGTATTTCTGCTCTTCTGTCTTTGAGGTCTTCTTTTATCGCTTCTCTGCACTGTTTAGCAAGCTTGGACGTTAGCATTTGGTCTCCTGAGGCTCGTGCCTTGCCACATTGGTGAATGAGCTCGAGAGTTTCTGAAAATATGCATCCTTTTGTGTCTTTCTCTCTCGCTGCATTCTTCGCACAATCATGGAGGTGCTGAACCAGTCGGTTGTATTCTTCATCGATGTCATCAATGGTGGTATCTTCCCATGTTGCTGCAATGGTGCCAAAGAGTTCCCAGTTGGTGGTCGTTCTGGGAGTTCTCTTCTTAAACTTTGCAGCCTTTTCTCCCCATTGTGGGAAGTAGAATTTTGCACAAAGGAGACAGTGGTCCGATCCTGTTTGGAATTTGGGGACGACAGCAATATTGGTCAGACAAAACCGTCAATTGAAGATGATGTGGTCAATTTCATTGTGGAACTGTCTACCAGGAGATTCCCATGTCCAACGTTTCGCTTCAGCCTTCTGGAACTGTGAGTTCCCATGAATGTTCTTGGTGGACATGATGAACTCAGACAGTCTCTCACCCTGATCGTTCCATTCTAGTCCATGGGTCCCAATGTGGAGTTCTTCAGCCGATCTTCTCAGTCCTATCTTGGCATTAAAATCACCGACTATGATCTTGTAGAAGGTGTGATCATTTTTATAGAACTCCTCCAATTCCATGTGGAATTTCTCAATTTCATCTTCTTTGTATGTGGATGTTAGTGCGTAGACAATGAAGATAGAAATTGCTGGCAATGGGCCATATCTCTTCAAGTGCAATCATCCTATCCGGTTTGTTAGGCATTCAAATGAATCAATGTTGACAGCCATGTTTGTGTTGAGAAGAACACCAACGCCACTGATGCCTCTTTCGGTCGCATGTTCCAAGGATTCTTCTCCGGTGTCAAATACAGCGTGATGCGACTGATGCCTCCCTCTTCTCAGTCAGACCAATGATGTCGTACTTTGATCTTTTGTGCTTGCACCATCAGATCCTCGATATATGCTTCCAATGCTAGTATACATGCATTGAAAGTACAGACAGTCATTTTAGTCCTTCTTCGTTTCGGCAGTCTAGGATGGCCGTGAAATTTTATCAGGCACTGCTTGTTCGCCTTTCTTACTGCTGCCGTATTAAGGGCTCTTTTTGGGGTCAGGAAAATAAACATTTTTGTTACTGGTTTTGGCATATCAAATACACATTGGACAGCTTGCCAGGCTGTGCCATGCGGGCCCTATACTCTCATTACCTTGTGGGGCTCTCTCAGAGGGGTGGGTAGAATATTCATGGTAATTTGGAGGTAAATTGCATGGTCGCACTTTGCGGCTGTGCAACAGGGAAAGCTGGTTTCTGGTCGGCCGGGTGTATCTGTGTCTGTGGCTCAAGCATTCCTGGGCTTGAAATACTCTCCTCTGAAGGGAGGATCTCTGCAGGGTGGGTCCTTGTAGGTTGGATTTCTGACAAACCGGGCTGGAGACTGGCTTAATCTCTTGGATGGAGATCTATCGAGCTGCGGAATGTGGATGGTGAAGATCGCTGCCAGCAAGGTGTGGGGGTTTCTCTGGGTTCTTCTGAGGCTCTATTGGGATGGTGGACTCGGGTCAGAAGTCGCTCTCGTGGTCCATGGAGTGCAGGGGTTTCAACGGGAAAGCTGGTTTCTGCTCTGCCGGGTGTATCTGTGTCTATCTGTTGATAACTCACAATTTTTATTAAGGTAGGCTCTCTTAATAAAGCCATCATCCATTTTCTCCTTTGGTTGGTTTTTGACTCTGATTCAGTCGGAAAGAATTAACAATGATTAAGGAAACAGAAAAGTTATCTGACTACTTAGTGAACAAATTCATAACTTTGATATCATTACCACAGTGAGTGCATGGGGAGACTGAAATTAATATAAATAGTCTTACATTGATAGATATTTATATTGTTTCCAGGTTTTTCTGTGAGTCCGAGAGACTCACAGACATGGGGCAGAGCTGCTACTGGCTCTCCCTGTGCCCAGCTGCTCACGAGGTGCCCGGGAGGGATGGCGGGTTCTAGCCCTGGCCTGCCACCCCAGCAGAGCCTCACAAGAAGCCAGACGAGCCCCCACTCCATGAGAGCCGCCATTTTCCACATCTGCACCCCCCTCTTGTCAGAACTCCACCCAGCAGAAAAACTGATCACAGCCCGGCTCGCAGTTCATCAATAAATGCTGGAGATTAGAGGTGACAAACGAGTATGCTACCCACAGCAGAGCCTGGCAAGCTACCCAGGTCATATTTGATATTCCAAATCCCAGTAACAGTTATAGACCTCATTCCCATGACCTGATTGAATGGTTTGGGCTCTTTATGTTCCTGGAGCAAGCAGATGCCCTTGGGCTCTACTAGCATGAGACAGGACATATGGAGATGTTACTGGTGCCCACTCGAGCAAATCCATGATAAACGGGAAGACAAATGATACAAGTGATACTACCTCTCCAGGATAATTTGACATTATCTATTATACTTTTATGCAAATAAATTCTGGCTGTTGATTACACTTCTAGGGATTTCTCTGACAAATATATGATTCATATTTTCTAACACATACATACAAGGTTATTCGCTAATTTATAGTAGCAGAAAAACCTGGAAACAATATAAATATCTATCAGTGTAAGACTATTTATATTAACTTCAGTCTCCCCATACAGTAAAATTTCATTTAACCATTTTAGAAGATTGACTAGATCCAGATATAATAATGCAAACTATTTCCATGATATATTATAAAGTGAAAAAATAAGGACAAAATAGGATACATATCATATTGAGTAAGAGGTACAATTTGGTATTCTAAAAAGCAGATCAAGGGGCTGGAGCGATAGCACAGCAGGTAGAGTGTTTGCCTTGTACACGGACGACCTGTGTTCGATCCCGGTATTCCTTATGGCCCCCAAGCACATCCAGGAGTAGTTCCTGCGTGCAGAGTCAGGAGGAACCCCTGAGCATCGCCGGTGTGACCCAAAAAGCAAAAAATAAATAAATTAAATAAATAAATAAAAGGCAGATCAAAAGGGATTTGTAAATAACTACTTTAAATATATTACCCATAAATGTATCTATGTGTCTATGTAAAATTTTATCATGCAGACATGTTAGGTATGCATAAAATCGTTTGAATTTATGGTCAAGAATGAGAAAAAATGGGTTCTTCTCTATACCCCTTTGGGGATTTTATCCCCCAGATTTTTAAACTAATTAAAAAGAAAGAAATGACCTAGAAATATTACCCAACATATCCTGTGTCTTCCACTTGAATGGACCCTTGTTTTTATCTGGGTGTACAATATTCAGCAGTAAGTATGAGTATCTCAAGAAGACACCAAATCACTTGCAGGCAAGGCCATGGTTCATCCATGTTGAACTTCGTCTGGCAAGTTACTTAACTTCTGCAAATCTTTTCTTCCATGATATATGATGTCATATATCATGACCTCAATAATCTAAACTCAGTAATAAGCTCTGTGCACAGTGCTTTTGACATCAGTTATTTCATCTCAAGATAAGCCTGGCTAGTAAGCATGATTACTATATTTCAACTTTATAAATAAGAGTCCTTTATCATCAAACTAAAGTGGGAGGAAGCCCTGGACTTACCTGTCACCAAAATCTTTACTTCTGGTAAGTATGAGAAATTAAAAAGAAGTGCAGATGAAGTATTTAGGGGTAACTGACCTTCAGGAAGCGAAGGGATACAAGTGATTCAAGTGAAGTGATACAAGTGGCCCTCAGGAAGTTCTTAGGAAATGTTAGCTATTATTACTGATGTTATTTCTTCCCTGTCAGGAAACTCTTTCATTTTCCTGACAGGGAAGATGTCAGGAAATGTGAATGTGAAAACATTAACCCAATTGGTGAAAAGCAAGACTGCTTGGTCCTGAAACCACTGTTGAGCATAGAGCAGGGGGATAGAAAGCCACAGCTTAAGCCTGAGTGGACCACCATGGATGTCATCAGGGAAAGTGTGGTGGGGGTGGGTAGGATTCCTGCCCCCTCAGGATATGATGGTTTTACTCCTATTAATAACACATGTGAAAATAAAATAAAATAACATGTGGTGGTGCAATTACTTAAGGATGCTGGTAATCACATATTGCATTTGAAAGCTTAATCTGATCACCGCTAGGTCAATGAATTTAGTTACCTTGATGGTTAAAGTGAGATTTGTACTGCCATTTCTAGATCAAAGTTCAAGCCTTACAGTCTCTGTACTCTGCAGTTTTGGGTGTGTTTGTTAAGTATGTGTGTTCTTCTGTGTGTTGATAAACTTCTCTAAGCTTAGGGTGGGAGAGTATGGGAGAGCCTACCAATCCCAACTCTCACTCAAATTTGCCTAGTAACTTGATTTCCTTGCTTTGCTTTGTTTTTATTTTCAGAAAATAGGAAATCAGGAGTCTCGATTCTACTTCCAGCTCCGCTACTAAATTTCAGAACTGTCGTTCTGAGGCTTTTTGCTCATTTGGAAAATTAAGGCAATCTCCCAATGTTTACTTTTTTTGACTCCTCCACACAACCGAAGCGCTCCCTTAAGGCAGGCACTCTTATATCAATCACTGGATTCTCAGTGTCTAAAATAGTGTCTGGCATGTAGTAGACACTCAATAAACACACGAATCAAGTGATGTTCTGTGCTTCCTTCCAGTTATACATGGCATAAGCTCCTAAAATAAAAGTGTAGTGTGTTGAGTTGATTTAATCACACCCAACACATGCAGCAGATAAGACTATCACTTCTCTTATTTTTCTCTGCCCACTGTTGAGACATTCCATGAACATGAGGATGCATCTTCTGCCAGAGATATATTTTGTATAAAAGCAGATAACAAGACCTGCCAATTTCCTTTTCTAGCAGTATGGGAAATGATTTGGTTGAGGGAAAAATAAAAGCATCCATTTGAAGAGTTGTCAATCTGCTATTTTTATTTAGTCAGGGTGTGCTGGTCAATCACTTGGTCAATCACTCGCATCCATAATCAATAACCCGCCAACCACAGCAGCCATCACCAAGACCTCAATACTGAGTTTCCCTTGTTAATATCCACAGAACTCAGGCCTCTAGCAACAATATCTGAAAGCCTCCAGGGGCAGGACAATCATCCCTGATCCGGAAGGGGAAATGACCAAGGGAAAGAGTCTAGCTTTTTCGTTTCTTTTTTTCTTTTTTCTTTTTTTGGGTCACCCCCAGTAATGCTCAGGGGTTATTCCTGGCTCTGCACTCAGGAATTCCTCCTGGCAGTGCTGGGAGGACCACATGGAATGCCGGGGATCAAACCTGGGTTGGCTGTGCGCAAGGCAAATGCCCTACCCATTGTGCTATCGCTCCAGCCCCTTTTTCAGTTTGTTTTAATACCCATTAGTCAGGGTTCTTGGCTGTAATCAAGACAATCAAATTCTGGTGAAGAAAAAAGAATTTATGGCAAGAACATCAGATGCCCCAGAATAAAGGGATGCCACTACCATAGTTCCCTTCATCACCTCCATACCCCTGCCACTGAGGAAGGCCAAATTAGGTTTTCATCAACTCCACCATCAGGAAGAAATTTGTTCATTTGTCTTTTGCTTCTTCCTTAAGATTTAAAATTAAAACAAGAACCAGGAATTGGGTCATATGCCCCAGTTCTAGAACCCAAGGGAGGGAGACCAGATACCTGGCCCCACTATGTTTCCGTAATGGGAGAGAGGGTTCTTAGAAGCACATCAAATAGAAAGGACATTTGCCTGTAAATAGCCACAGAGAAACTACCTGTATCCACTACATCATAGCTCAATAGTTATGGTGTCCTTGCACTTGGATAAATAAGGGTTTTTTAAGAGGTGAAGATCCCCAATTTCTATATTCTCCCAAACCAAGCACCCTAAGTTGGGCAGATTATGAATAATATACATAAATTTGTCAGGAATAGAATTCTAGCTTTACAGGTTGAAAAACTTGTCACTTGTCTTCCTGTTGTTCATCAATTTGCTGGAGCGGGTGCCAGTAACGTCTCCATTCATTGGGAATGAGGTCCATTATTACTGTTTTTGGCATATCAGATATGCCACAGGTAGCTTGCTAGGCTCTGCTGTGGCCCTGGGTTCATCCCAGGGGGTTGAAAAAACTTACCAGCCTAAATTAAATTTTCATCAGCTAGCAGTGTCCTGCAGCTTTGTCCAAGGACATTTTCGAAGCTGCATGCTACCTGGATGTCAAGATATTCCTGCAGCCAGCCAAGGTGAACCAACAGGAATGCTCAGCTCTTGATCAAGTCCTCCTACCTCAGAGAAGCAGGATGAGCCCATGGCTCACTTCTTAGGACGGAGATTCCTCAGATTTGCCAGGGACTGGGCTCTCTCCCAGAAGAGCCTCTGAGCTGAGGCGGTTCCACTTTTACTTTAAGAAAGGCTAGCGGTGAGTGAAGAAAAGTAGAGGGTCCCTGTTGAAGAGAAAACTTTTCTTAATAGATCTTTGGAGCAGCAAAGGAGAAGCAGAATAGGACTGACTGCAGAAGGTCCGGCAGAGGGTGACGGTCAGAGCAGGGGTCACAGTGGGAGCGGATTCCGCCCCAAGCCGCCATAGACAAGTCAGGGAAAGCTGCACCATTACACACCAGCATCCACTGCACATAAAAGCAACTGTCCTGGCTTCATACACTAAAGCATAATACACACACACACACACACACACACACACACACAGTGAGAGAGTAAGAGTGTAAGAGAGAAAGAGAGAAAAAATCAGATTACAAACCTAGAAATCACTATCCTCCAATAGGTCAATATTTAACTGTACAGTCACACTATGAGATATTTAGACGATGAAAAGGGGATAATATATAAATAGATGTAGGAATATTGACAACTTGAGTTTAAAAAAGCAAACACAAAATAATTGGAAGAATATGGTTTCTTTCATTTTAAAAAGAGATACTGACAAAATGCTCTTTGAAACAAAATAAAAATGTGTTTTGTCTATGTATGCAAACAATACTAGAGAGGAAAATACTAGGGAGAGGTCACTGGGATAGAATGCATGTAGGAGGGGCTAAGTTAAACCCACAAGTTGAGGTGGTGGCTCTATCCACCAAAGCATCATGAGGGCTGGCAAATTCCTACTTGAAAATCACTGATCGGGCCTCAGAAATATCAGAACGATAGAGAGAGACCAGCTGTAACCTTTGGATATAGCCTATTTATATTCAGTACACAGACAGATGTGGCCCAGCTGGGTTCGATCCCCACATGATCCTCTGAGCCTGCCAGATGGGATCCCTGAACCCAGAGCCAGGAGTAAGCAAACAGCTGGGTATGGCCCAAGAAACAAAACAAAACAAAAAGTAGGGGTTTAAAAAACACATCACTTGTCTTCCTGTTGTTCATCGATTTGCTCAAGTGGGTGCCAGCCAGTAACGTCTCCATTCGTTGGGAATGAGGTCCATTATTGTTACTGTCTTTGGCATATCGAATACACCACGGGTAGCTTGCCAGGCTCTGCCATGGCTCTGGGTTCATCCCAGGGGGCCCCTCAAAAAAAAAAAGAAAAAAAACCAACCAAACGCTCATCCCCGTTTAAAAACTCTGGGGCAACTAAGGGGAGGGTCAAAGTCCCACCCTGATGAAGCCCCAGTAACCACACTCACACCCAACAACTGCTGCCATGCCTAAAGCTGGACTCTACCATCTCACAACCGAAGCTCGGCAAGGATGCCAAACTGCTGAAAATTTCAGGTACAGTTTTTTTGGGGGCTGAGAACTTAAGACTTTCTCTAACAAGTGGGGGTGACCCTCCCCTCCCACATCCCTTTCTTGAAGTCCCAATAGCCACACCCACATTCCACCACACCTGCCATGTAAGCTCACTACCTAGTAAAATACTTTGGATTTTCTGTCCACATTTGACATCTCCAAAATTTACAATACTGATACCCCAGTAGGACACCAGACTGGATGGGACTGTAATGTAGGAGCCACTGTATCACTGTCTTCCCGTTCATCACCGATTGGCTTGAGCGGACACCAGTAACATCTCCATATGACCTGTCTCATGCAAGTAGAGCCCAAGGGCACCCTCTTGCTCCAGGAACATAAAGAGCCTCAAACCATTCCATCAGGTCATGGGAATGAGGTCTATAATTGTTACTGGTATCTGGCATATCAAATACAACACAGGTAGCTTGCCAGGCTCTGCCGTGTGGGTAGCATACTCTTGTAATCATCTCAAAATCCAGCATTTATTGATGAGCCAGGCTGTGAAAGGTTGGTCTGCTGGGTGGAGTTCTGACGGGGGGGAAGTCCGGATGTGGAAAATGGAGGTCCTCATGGAGTGGGGGGGTCGTCTGGCTTATTGTGAGGCTCTGCTGGGGTTTCGGGCCAGGGATAGAACCTGCCAACCCTCCCGGGCGCCTCATGAGCGACTGGGCACAGTGAGAGACAGTAGCAGCTGGAGTCGGAATAATGCAGGAGCCAACTAAGCTCAATTAACAAACAAACAAATAAACAAAAACATACCAGCACTCTGTGCTATCTTCCCTGGCCAGAAAAATGAATTTTAAATCATTCCTCATAGTACCATAAAGCTCAGCTGAGCTTTTTTCAATTTTTAAGTATTATTTGTGGCACCATGATTTACAATACTGCTAACGATAGGCTTTCTTGCTTATAATGTTCCAACCTCCTCTCCCTTTATCTCGGTCCCCTCACATCCACCCTCTAACCTGAACTTTAGAGTCTGGGGGAGCAGGGTTTCTGCTTTATTTAATTGCCACAGTTTACACAGTTATTCATGATGCATTTGTTATAGGCATTCAATATTCCAACCAACATCACTACCAGTGTGACCTTTCCTCTACCACTGCCCCCTACCACCCCTCAGGCTTGCCCCCATAGCACACCCAAAATAATTTATTTTATATTGATGTTGACTCCACTGTTCTCCCTGCATTAACATACGCCTCAGAGACCTGGGCCCTACGAAAGCAGGATGAGAATGCTATTCAGGTCTCCCAAAGAGGAATCGAAAGAGCTTGAGGTCCAGAGAGAAAGCCAGCTCTATAACCTTTCAGAATGTTCCCGGAGGTCATCTCTATTCTCAGGTAAGCATTCGCTCCCAGCCCAGCCACCTAGTCAAGATCTGAGAGGCAGCTCAGAGGAACCTGTTTCGACTCCACACGGCGGCGTCTCAGTGTTACCGAGGCGTTACAGAGCACAGCTCCTACTGAGTCCAAAAGTCAGTGCTATTTGGAGCATGGAACTAGACTGGGGCATCCATGGCTTAGACACTATCAGAGCCACACTGGTGTTGCAGGAAATCGTTCAGATGCTGATGGAAGTTGGTTTGGGAAATTCTGCAATAGAAAACAGGATTAACAGACTGGCAGACCTGAGGCAGATATGTGTTCTGGGTTCAGTTCTCAATGAAATAAAATAAAATAAGAGTGATTTCTGTAAAAAATTTTCCTCCTGCATTTCTGGGAAGTTTTATTCACACAAAGCCCCACAGAAACCCAGCCACTGGGAAGTGCTGGGGGCCAGGAGGCACAGCTGGGTAGGGTCTCTCCCCCTGCTGCCCAAGGCCTTAAATATCCTGGCCCTCTCTCCACCTCTTCGGTGGCTATGCCTGGCTCTGACTCAGGGGCCACTTCTGGTGGTGCTTAGGAGACCATGCAGTGCCGGGTCAAGATCTGCAGCGAGCAAGGCAGTGCCTTAACCAATATCTCTGCAGCCCCTAGCTGAGCTCCCAAGAGCCCAGGGCTACCTATCTTGTCCAGCACGGCAAAGGTGAAGGGCTGAACCGTTCGTCCCTGCCTCAGGACCAGGCCTTCTGAAGGACGCTTAAACATCCCCGGAGGTTCGGGTTCTATCCATCTAAGCTTGGGAGACTCCAATTCGCAACCCTAAGATAGGGTAGCTGCAAAAGTCCCAGAGAGTGGAGAAAAATGTAAGCCACGGCACCAGTAAGCCGCAGAAACAGATTGGAACTACCTTCCAGGCAGTGGCCACCAAGCCCCACCTGAGTTGCTCCTGCTCCACGTGCACTCACGTCACCTCCCCTAACCACCTGGTCCCATACGTTCCATCCTCACACCTCTTTAATCCCCCATCTCTGGGCGCGGGCGGGGAGGGAGGTGGGATCTGGGCCCTTAATGCTCAACCGACTCAGCTTGGGGGCAACCCCAGATCCCCAAGAGGTGATTCTGGGTAAGCGCAGGCCCTGGCTAGTCTGGGCTGTATTTGTCTTTCGATGACCGCCACCGGGACTACCCACCAGCCTTGGGCCACCTCCGGACCAGTCCTCAGCGCATCGCTGGGCGGCCGTACTGGGGGCCCGCTGGGAGGGCGGCGCCCCAGTGACTCGGTGTCTCGGGTGGATTCCCACCGCGGCCCCCGGCGTGCACACACAAGCCCCCTGGTCGCAGGAGCGTGGGCAGTGCGGCGGGGGCGCGCTGCAGGCCGGGCCCGGTGCTTGCCGGCAGCCGGAGGGGGCCGTGCCGGGTAGGGAGCTGGGGGGACCGGAAGGATGGCGAGGAAGTAGGAGAGGGTTTCCTGAGATGAAAGATTACTTCCGTCCGGGCTCTGGCCTCTCTCTGGAGCCGGCTCCTTGGGGGTTGGGGACCGGGTGCGCGGTGCAGGCTTGGCCACCTGCAGCGCCCAGGGCGGGCGGGACGCGCTCGGCCCGGTCAGGGGCTCACGCAGCGGCTGGGAGTGGGGGGGTCCTTGCAGGTGGGAGTCCAGCGCCTTTGCTAGCGCCCTAGCCATGGTGGCCAAACAGCGGATCCGGATGGCTAACGAGAAGCACAGCAAAAACATCACCCAGAGGGGGAACGTAGCCAAAACCTTGGTAAGGCGGGGGGCGGCGCCGAGCGGGCCAGCCGGGCAGGGCCGGTCGGGAGGGGCGGGGCGGGGCGGGGCAGGGCGGCCGCAGACTCCCCGCCCGGCCTCCCCGCTCCCCGCGCCCCGGCCCGCCTCTCGGGTGGGTGCGGGAGCTAGGCTTCTGTCTTCGCGGATGCTTCCCTTCTGCCCGGGGCCCAGAGGACTCTGGGTGGTCGTGGCCCGCTCTGGGAGGGGTTGCTGGGACTGGCTAGGGCCTCCCTAGGAGAGCGGTACAGGCCTTTGGCTCTAGGAAACAGACCAAAATCTCGGTCCTTAAGTCATCAGTTAAGTGAACTGCTTCAAAGGGCCCAGAGTCTAGTAGGAGAAAGGCTGGATGGATGGACCGATGGACGGATGGACGGAGGGAGGCATGGACGGAGAGAGGGATGAGCAAATTGATGGATGGACAGACGGACGAACTGACAGGCCGGCCGGCGGACGAACTGACAGCCGGGTGGACAGATGGACAGACGGATGAATGGATGGGCCCCTTCCTAGGTTTCAGCCCCCATGGGCCATTTCTGACAAACTCACAAACTAAGGTTTTCTTTCCAGTCTCTTTGTAACTGTGTCCCCCAATACCTTGCAAGTTTGGATTGAAATTCGGACCAAGCTTTTTCCCTCTCCACCCTTCTTTCTCTCTTACCTTTTCTCTACCGTGAAGTTTCTCTCCACTGGACTAAAGTATAAATACAACAGTGCCCTCTTTCACCCTGTGACTTCATCCCACCTGTATGATCCTGATTTTTAAAGCTGAGTTTATTACCGAGCATTCTGTGTCGCCTCTCCCCACAACTTGTAACTTAAAGCTTCACAGCTGGACTTTTAAAAAGTTAGTGTTATTGAAGTAACATTGGTTTTTAAGGTAATTAAGGTTACAAGCATTCTAAGTCCACGTTTTCAAGTGCTTTATGATGGTTTCCACCAGAAGTCTAGTTTCCAGTTTTCACCATGCAGTTGCTGGTCCTCCTCAGCCCTCTCTTCTGGCAATCAGTATTTCCTTTTCAGAGTCCCTAAGTTTTGATTTTGCTTTGTTTGTTTGGTATCTTTATCTTCTCCATATGAGTGAAAATACGCAATGTTTTTTTCTTTGTATAATAGGACTTTTTTTTGTTAAAATGTCTGCCTTATCTAGAGAGGTTTCCGCAAAGAGATTCTCTTCAACAGAAAATTCCAGGCTGTGAAGTAGGACATTGAGGTTCAAACGGATCGTTGGACAGTGTTAGTCCCCATGTTCAGAGGAACATGGGATCCATTATCCTTTGCAGATAAGTAGAGGCCCGGCTGAAATGTGGGGTTTGGCTGGGAAAGCTTAGCAACCAGCTGAAGCCATTTCTTTTAGCCAAAGAAATTAATGTTGGTTTGCGAAGTGAGCATAAAAGATGGATCTGCTGTCCTCACACCTGAAAATCAAACAGTGTTGTGGCAGAAAATCCTTAAGATCAAACTCACCTTTCCTGGGCCAGAGTGACAGCATAGCTGGTAGGGCTTTTACCTTGTACACGGTCAACCCTGATTCAATCCCAGCATTCCCAGCATTGCCAGGAGTAATTTCTGAGGGCAGAGCCAGGAGTAACCCCTGAGCATCACTGGGTGTGATCAAAAAGCCAAAACAAAACAAAAAACAAAACAGCCTTCCTTGACCGTTCACGCACAGCTCCAGGCTTAAGTGACACTTAAAATTCTCTCCTTAAAGAATTATGTCATTTCATTGGGATTGGGCAGTGAGATGACTGTGCTGTCAAATGGGAACCATTTTTCACATAGATGATTCTCCTATTTATTTTTACTCAGAAAATTTGTTGAGAGATGACATTGAAAAAAGTTGTTATTTTATTGGGGGGCCACCCCAGTGGTGGTAGGGTGTAGTTGAAGGATTCTCCCTAGTGATGTCCCGGAATGTGGTACCACAGATGGACCCTGGAGCTCAGCTTGCTTTCTCTCCAGCCCTGAAACCCCATTTTAAATTCAGTTTGAAGCACTCATGGGCCTCTGTTCCTAAGTTGTGTCAGCTTTTCCTGGGATAGAAATACTAGCTGATGGTCTAAAAATCATTAGCTGTGTGGTTCTGTTTAAAGAACTAGAAACCAAAGTTCAGCTCTTTGCAGAATTCAGTTGAAACTTATCTGATTGCAAGAATAACAAAACAAGAATTCATTTGCCATACCGTTAGGCTGATTAACTCAGTGACTGCCACCACCGGCTTTTCAAGACCATTAGAAAAGGAGACTGGAAAGAAAAATTATTGACTCTAAAATTTAAAAAGAAAATGAAAATATTGAAGCGAAATTTATTTAAATGTCTATAAAATATAGTCACCTGCATTTCAACTCAACTCAGCTTTGAGATCTACATTGAAAATATACTTTAAGTACTGTGTGATTGAATTTTTAATAGGTCCTGGCGCCTGGGAGGGGTTTTAAATGGCTCTACTAAATTTGTAATGAAAGGTTTCCAGCCTGGGCCACAATGTAGCCTTATTTTCAATTAGAAGAATTTCTGGTTAAGTTTATGATAAAGTAATCAGCATCCAAAAAGAAAATTTTAATTATCTTTAAAAAAATCTAAACCTTATATTCCCAATTATTGCTCGCAAATATTGACTTTAAAAGGACAACTTGTTCAGGAATTCAATAAACAAGAACAGAAAAATTGTAGCTGAAAATTTAAAGTAATTCATAACTAGCTAACATTGATGAGGTTTATCAGTATTACTCCCCAAATAGCAAATTAATTAATCCAAGAAAAGAGAATTGTGAATATTCAAAAGTTACTTCTCCATATTGAAAGAGGAAGTTAAATTTCAGAGCTCTGAGTTTCTTTTCTGCTGGTATTTTCACATAGGAAAATCAGACCATCATTTCAGAACCTCAAAAGCGGCAAATTTCAGTGTAAAATAACCTGTGTCATTGGTAGGATTCTTTCTGCTTCCCTTAAGCCCTTCCAGCAATAGTTTCCAGTTTACGTGATTCCCGCCTCCCCCATGGAATTATGTTTAGACCTCTTTCCTCTAAAAAAAGAAAAAAACTTAAAAAAGTAGAGGAAACTCTTAAAAAAAAAATAGATTATATTGGTCTTATCATCACTAGGTGTTGCCAAGCATACAAAAACTCTAAGAAATATCAAAAAGTTTTTGTTTCCTATGCCCCCAATCTCTGCATGGGGGAGCATTTTTCTGGAAAAATGAGCATTTTTCTGGAAAGCAGAAAATGCAAAGACACCATGTGGTATATTTCCCAGACCATTTACATGCTCTTAAACTCACCGGCTGGTTTTCCTGGAGAGTACTCCAAGAAAAGTATTTCTGTTGTATTAGTGGGAGCACGGCAGTAGGACTTCTATGTTTTTTTTTTTTTCTGAGCTGCACCCATCAGAGCTTACTCCTGGCTCTACACTCAGGGATAACTCTTGGGGGACTTGGGAGACCACATGGGGTGCCAGGGGCCAAACCCAGATTGTTCACATGCAAGAAAAGCACCTTACTATCTGTACTATTGCTCAGTAGGCTTTTGGTCAACTATAATAATATTTTCCTAAACATATCTACCTCCTTCTCATCATCCATGTTTTTTCATTTTATCCATCCTTATCTGTCCATTGGGCATTGAGCTCAGGTCTGCTTCAGCCACAATGAGACCCCTACCCCCTAGCGCTGTGCCTAGAAGTACTAAATGTGCTGAATGAATGAACTAATCTACTTTCTCCTATTCTCTATTTTAGAGGCCGCAAGAAGAGAAATATCCTGTGGGACCATGGCTGTTGGCACTGTTTGTTTTTGTTGTTTGTGGTTCAGGTATGAGTTTTCACTGACCTCATATTCCATGTTCTTTTAAAAAAATATTTTATTATACTACTGTTAAATATACAATTACAAGATGTTCATGTTTGAATTTTGGTTCTACAGTGTTCCAACTCCCGTCCCTCCACCCCTGCCCATCTCCCATCACCAATGTCCCACCTCCCTCCCTCTTCCCCCCAGCCTGCCTCCAAGGCAGGTTCTTTATCTCCTTTTTCTCTTTCTCTCTCTCCTTCTTGCTTCCCTTTCTTACACATTGTAGATTGAAATATATTCTAGAACTTGATTGGTTCCACTAGTTTGATGTACCAGGTCTGGACCACAAAAATGGCAGCTATTTATGGTGAGCGAGTCACTTCCAGCTGCTTCCGAGGCCCTCCAGAGGTGATGGGCCCATTCTCAAAACCCATCTTGCCTCCGGAGAGCCTCATGGTCAGCTGAGCTAGGGAAGAACTGGATGGTAGCTCTCCCCCATGCGTCTGAGTCTCTACACCTTGGCTGAGAGCCCTGAGGCAGTTCAGGGGCGTGGTCACCAGGCCTCTGGGACTGTCAGAGAGGGGAATGGGGACCCCAGCTCCATATCCAGGAACACCCGGTGACTTCCACCTCCCAGAGCCGCCTACATGGGCTCAAACTTCGGCTGTTCTGAGCTGGTCTTGAGATCAGCATCTCTCTTGCATGGGTTCTGATGAGCTGTGGGGTCTGACCGCGAAAATGGCGGCTATTATGGTGAGAGAGCCTCATCCAGTTGCTTCCGAGGCCCTACAGAGGTGATGGGCCAACACCCAAAACCCATCTTGCCTCCTGAGAGCCTCATGGTCAGCTGAGCTAGGGGAGAGCCAGATGGCAGTTCTCTCCTGTGCATCTGAGTCTCTCATCTTTCTATCTCTATTTCTGTCTCTGTATATTTCTATCTTCTCCTACACCTTGTGACTTGCCTTACAGTTTATGATGCAATTATCTATGTGTATATTCAGTAATGATTTCTAATGTGACATTATAGTTCCTCATTCCCCATCAACCTCTCCAGTTTGTAACAACTACAATGATCATTATGGTGTACAGATGTGAAAGATCCTGGGAAGGACCTGGTCCTAGCCTACTTTGTTATCTAAGTCTCTTGCATAGCTGCACACTGTTCTTCCTATGTCAGACCATTCACCATCCAGGGCCCACAGGGCAGAGTCCTGGGGGGGTGTAGACAAGCCTATTTCCTGTCTGCCACCTGCCAACTCAGCTGGGCACCACAGCCACACCTGCAACACTTTGAGGGGCAGGTGGCCCATATTCCATGTTCTTTACTCAGCTTCAAAATCACAAGAAAAATGGACAAAGAGGCACTGGTCTGAGAGTTAAGTTACTCTCTACCTGAAGTTTCTAGTAACAGGTCTTGATTTTGCTACTCTTTCAGCAAAAAAAAAAAGTCATCAAATGATCACTCTGAGCAATTAAATTGGCTCTACTCACACTCCCCACTTAAGAGTTCACTTTGGGCTTTTGTGAAGACATGGCCCAAAAAAGAGAATTTATTTGTTTATTTATTTATTTACTTACTTATTTACTTATTTATTTATTATTTATCTATTATTTATTTATTTATTTGCTTTTTGGGGTCACACCTGGTGATGCTCAGGGGTTACTCCTGGCTCTGCACTCAGGAATTACTCCTGGCAGTGCATGGGCAACCATATGGGATGCCGGGATCGAACCCAGGTTGGCTGTATGCAAGGCAAATGCTTTACCTGCTGGACTATTTTTGCAGCCCCCCAAAAAAGAGAATTTAGGAAATAAAATGAGCACCTGTTTTGCCTAAGACAAGTCCATATTCCAGAAGATCAGAGAGGCCTTGTGTTCTAAGAGGAAGCTCTAAGAGCTCCTAAGTATATCTGGCTCCTTGTCCTAGACCTCGACATAGCAGCTGCTGATATTGAAAGGTGAAAAGTTCACAGAACTTAACTTATATGCAAGCCCACACAGGCACAAAGGAATCATGTCTTAAACAAAGGAATTATGCAGTTGTTTGTAGCTCAGTCCTGTTTTGAGAAAACTGGTTCCTGGTTCCCTTAACTGAATGTCTGAAATACAAGTGAATGGAGGTCCATGTTTCTAATGGCAGCCTCCATGGCATCTCATCTATCATCTCACACTTGCTGAGGGCCGGGAAGGCAAGGAGTCCCCATCTTCCTTCAAGGACCTAGATCTCCTGGAAAGACATTGCTCTAAAGCAGAGGTGAAAGAAACCCATTGCTAAAGTTAGATCAATGCCTCTGCTTTTCCAGAAATCATTCTCCCAAGGGCACGAAAGCCCTTAGGAGATAAGAGGGACCCAACATATTTTGTAGATTAAGGCTAAAATAAAAAGATCATTTTATGTGCCCTAGTAAGAATATATTTTCTCCAGGAAAACAAGCTAGCTGTACTGCATTCCCAAAAATGTATCCTCAAAAGGAATTCTTTGTCCCATTTGGGAATTCTTCCTCACTGGCTCTAACAGTTTCTCCTCTTTGCCAGAATTTTGAACGTGGAATGCTCATTTCTTCAGAAGGTCTGTCCCATTTTTGTATATTCTAACTTTTTTTAGAAATATGGCTTCTCTTTGGAACCACATATGTTGTCTTCCCAATAGTTCAGTGTGGGCTAAGCTGCCTCAGTGCACTCACTGGTCTCATTAGAGGTGGTGTCTGGAACCCTCTTTTGCCTCTTCTACATGACTCTCTTAAAGCAAAGCCTTTCACATTGCAAAAGTTGGACTAGAACTAGGATAATGGTGACAGGGAGCACAGGATTGTCACTGCCCTAGGTCTCATCACTCTGCTTCTCTCCCTGTGACCTAGCGTTGCAGTCTCTTTTTACAGGTCACAGAACATCTTTGACTCACATTGAACTAGTGGATCACCAGGCCCACCCTGTTCTTCATATAGTTTTCTGCAAGCTTCAGAGATGTATGCACATTGCCAGTACCCCAACCCCACCATCCAAAGTGGTCTCCTACCCTTATCACACATTGCTTTACTGATGCATGACCTTATCAGTGCTTCAGATTATTTCATTTGTTTACTTATTATTTATTTTCCTCTATTTGGAGATAAACTGAGGAAAGACCATGTTTATTTTCTACTAAGTATATGTATCCTACCTAGCATAGCTTTTAGTATATGTTGAGTATTCAGTAAGTCTAACTGGCTGGCTGGCTGGATGAATAAATAGAGCTAGATATGGACCATTCATTAGATACCCAATTTACTTTTTTTGAGACCTAATATTAAGTTTCATGAATATTGCTATTAAAATGTTATTGTTAGTTATCTAGTTGTCTTTCTAAGTAGCCATAAACACAGATAAGCATCATAACGAATGACTCACTGGTATTATGTTCTGTGCACAATATTATCAACGACAGGACTTGATATCGCCTATGTACCATGTCCTCTGTGTGTGTTCCCAATACTGCTCGCAGTTGCAGTGAATACTGTACCTTCTTGCATCATGTCAGTGCCAGCCCCTGCAAACTTATTTGTGAGGCATTGTTTCAGGTGATCGTGATCGGTATCTGATTTTCAACCTCAAAAAAACAAACCAAAAATAGAAACCAAGCAAATAGAAAAAACTGTGGGTGAGGGTTCCACAGAAAAAAAAAATCAAGAAAAAAAAACACATTTATAAAAATGTTATCTATGTTTTCAGGCTTTATGGCCAGCCAACAAATTATTAGACCCTGAATCCTGAGTGTTTTATCTAATTATCTTTCCTTCCCAGATTTAGAGATTCTGAAAGTATATTATGCTTCTAAGACACTGATAAAAAGTCTAGGCAAGGAGAAGCTCACAACACAACTCCCTTAGGCTTTCAACTGTTCAGCAAAAATTTAAACAATCATTGTGTCTTGAGGGTCCCCAGTGCGGCTGGCATTTTGTCAGTCCCTATACCACCCCTTCAGGAGCAGGCGGGCACTGGGGCAGGCAGATAAGGAAGCTGTCCGTTGTTGGCTGGAGAAAGAAGGCTGTGATAATGGGTGCCCCAGCTGCTTGGCAGGCTGGATAAGCGACTTGTCTTGCTACATCTGGGCTGTTGTAACTAATACCACAGACTGGTGGCAGAAATATACAGCAGAGAAGCACTGCTCAGTGTCTCAGAGACTGGAAGTCAAATGAAGGTGTCAGAGAGGCTGAGAGAGAGAGAGAGAGAGAGAGAGAGAGAGAGAGAGTCCTCTTCCCATATGGTACTCTTGTGTGTCCCTATGAGCTACAGTCAGGTGACAGGTAGAGCAAGGAAGGTTGTGGGCAGGGGATGTCTTTTTCTGAGGCCAACTGTTCCCCTCATGAAGATCCTCCCACATGACCTAATCACCTCTGGAACCTCCACCTTGAGTCTAGCACGGTGTATGTGAGGGTTCCACCAAGTGATTGTACCATGACACAAGGGGGACTTCTCCATCAGACTTGGTGGGAGATAGCGGAGAGGAGGTGCCGTTGGAGCTGAATTTTTGAAGGACAGACACTCACACAGAGAGCATGTGGGAGGTTAGTCCACATGAGGGAACACTTGTCACAAAACAGGAAGGCTTGACCTAGTTTCTATGACTCAAGAATGGCCAAAACTCAATGGCAGGAATCTTTGGGACCTGTCCTCATACAGCCTGTGTTATCAGGGCCTAGAGAGATTCCGAGCTCTTCTCCCTCCCTCCCTCCCTCCCTCCCTCCCTCCCCCTCCCTCCCTCCCCTCCCTCTCTCTCTCTCCCCCCTTCCTCTCTTTCTCTCTCTCTCTCTTTCCTCTTCTCTCCTTGATCTTAGCCAAAAGAAAGAGAAGCGATCTCTTTCTCTCTCTTTTTTCTTTCTTTCCTTCTTTAATTCTTTCTTTTGTCCAGGGATCAGGGATAGAAATGTAGAGGACATGGAGATTTTTGCCTTCAAGTGGCTTTAAGAACACATGACATGTGGCATGTGGGGGTAGTGGTAGGAAGAGACAACACTAGGAGGGGCTTAGTGACAGAGCACATGTGTGCAAGTATGAAGCCCTGAGTTTGATCCCTGATACCATGAAGGAAAGAAAGAAGCAGTGGTATTAGCACATAAGAAGGAAGAAAGGAGGGAGGGAGAGGAGGAAGGAAGGCTAGAGGGAGGACAGGTGGGTGGGCACGCAGACAGGAAGGCCCATGCATATAGCCTTAATTAGGATACTACTTCCTCTCTTCTGCATGTCTAGGGCACTTCTAATGATGCACCTTTGAATCTTCCTAGTTAGATTAGTTTATTTTATGGAGAGGCTAGACATAGAATGGAAGCTGAGCAGTCATCCCCTCTCTATGATCCTTAAGCAATAGATCTCTGTTAACCGTTACTATGTTAATAAGCTACTATGATCCTTAAGGAATGGGCCTTGTCCCTTTTTAAATCATAACTAAAAATAATCCACTACCACCTCACCCTTTTGGGGGCTGATTTTAGCATTTTTCTATTCCAAGCCTAAGCTCAAGTCAGGCACTGTTCTCACAGAAACGTGTCACTCTCCTCAGTTTGTCCTTGGGACTGTGCCCTTCCATCTTTGTACATGTCCTTTCCGAAACTGAACATGCCATGAAAAACACAATGGCTCCTTCAGCTCCATCCCCATTGCCACCACTCTGGGCTTAGTCCACATTCACATTCAGAGGGAAAGCTGTCTCTCCTTCAGTTGGTCTCCTTTTTAGGGTCTCAGGCCACAGGCTCCCACTGATAAATAACCCATCTTTTGTAAGAATTTGATTTACTTAAGTTCAGCCGTTCCCTTGATAAGATCTACAGAATCAAATGTCTGCATAATGGAGCCTTTTGGAAGATAGACGTGTTTGAAGCCCCTTATCACTGGTCTCACGCTTGTGTTCTATTTTGTAACCCCAAGTGAAAATGATCCCTTGCTTCTCACATCCGACCATACCGCAGTACTGTACACTGTGCACTCTCACCTGTTGTACATTTGCCTGTTAAACTACTGAAAAACTCTCTGGAGATTCTTCGAATTTTCTCCCCACCACAGACAGACCCCCCCCCTGTGTGTTGCTTGCTGGCAGGTCTTTCCTTCCCGGCAAGAAAGACCCTGCACAAGACATCACTTGCATTTCACCCAGTAATAAGCAATACCTATGCAATCATTGTCCCTTTCAGAGTTCATGTCTTTGCTTGTTTAGATGTAAATTTTCATACAGATACTAAAGACAAATAGAAAATCTTATATCAAAGAACATCTGGTGATTGATCCAGATCTCTTCAAAGACTCACTTGGTTCCAGCAAGACCGTGTGACCTTTTCTAATGAATGACAGCTTGGATAAATGCTCTTTTTTTTTTTTAAGAGATAGTGTCAGTAACAGGACTAAGGTTATCGAGTTGGCCATGGAGGAAGAAAGAGAGCAAAGAAACAAGCTGGGAGGGATTTACGGAGAGTGGTAGAGGGCCTTAAGTTCTTTGGCAGGTTAGAGTCATAGTACTCTGTACATCTAACCTACAAACATAACACAATTATTAGTCATGTTACCTCAATAATAATCAGGTTTAGTTTTTTTAAAAAAAAAGAAATACCAGTATACATATAATAAATCAACAGCCAGGATTTGGCAATGCAGATTGCATATTACGTTTCCTAGCTCTATCCTCGGAGGCGGAATGGAGGCTGCTGAATGTCGACGTGGAGTGTACCCCTTTATGTTTCTCTCTTACTCCATTTACTATGGAAAATCAGGGGAAGAGATTCCCAATAAGTTTCAAAAAGATTCCCGACAAGTTGCTGGGAGTGATTCGTGCCATAGAACCTACAGGCCTGCTCCTGGTTTCTCTCTCCGCCTTTCTCCTTTTCCGCACATGCCGCTCATGCCTGTGGGGAGATAACGAAGAGGAAGGAAGAACCAGGAGAGCAGTAGGCTGCAGAGCCCAGGAACCCGCAGGCGCCTGACACAAACACGGCGGAGGCAAGGTTCACCCCTTCACCAGGAAATCAGATAAATGTGCCTGTCCTCAAGGCTGCTGCTCGCCCACAGCCCCAGTCTAGCCCAGCCGCGCCCCTGGCGTAGCTGTGATCTCTGATGCACTCCTCTACTGGGGAGTAGTTGAAGCAACTTATCTGTCTACACCCCTCTTCTGGGGAAATCCGTCCTCACCCCCTGTGGTTGCAGATGATCTCTTGGGCAAGACACATCTTTGAAACAAAACCAATAAGGAATGACAGAAAGGCTTTTGGGAAGGAGGGGATAGTTTTGGAATCTGTCAGATGTGGGCTCAAGGCCTTGATTTATCAGCCGAATATCCTCAGATCAATGATCTGTTTTGTACTGATCTCTTTTAGCAATTAAAAGGGGAAATGTTTGTGCCCTTCCAAAGCTTGTCCTAGCATACAGGGATGGAAAGGTTGCCCATAGCCATCTGGAGCCTGCAGCATTGGTCACCATCACTGTCCCCTGAGCTATGGAAATGGGAGTAGAATGAGTCTGCCTCCTTTGGCCGTTCCCACTGGCATTCTCTAGGAAGAATGTGAGCATTTCCAGGGCAGCACCCCAGATGCAGGAGACTGTCTCCCCATGAGAAAGCATCAAAATCTTGCAGAAAAAAGAAAGCCCCTGAATGCAGACTAAAATCAATGAGTAGCAGTTTGTACTTTAACTTAATTATCAGGAACAAAATATAAAAAACAATCCTCTTAAAGCAGGCTGAGAGCAGCACCGCTTTTGCACTGAAAGTTATCTCTGTGTGATACAAAAGCTTTAAGAACAGTGTGTTCTTTTGGATGAGGGATTCGCCAGATAACCCTGCTCAGGGCCATTGTGGCTTTGTTTTCTTTAGTTGAGTAACCAGCTCAACTGCTGTTTTTATGACAGGCAGCCTGTCAGAAATCTACAGCCTGTTCCTAGTCAAATATCTGCATGGGCACCCTCACAATAATTTTCCAAATAGACCAGAAACTCTGCTGGTTCAAGTCTTGGACTGCAACTTGCTTTGGCCTCAGCCTTTGTAACTGCTTGTATTCGGCTTTACTTGGACTCTTAACACCCCTGATCCACACAGTGATGCAAGGTATTTAAGCACACATATCTGCCCCCACGGGCTCCCCAATACTTGACATTGCTTCCCCCCTCCCCATTCTAAAAATGTGAACTTCCATTTCTGCAGATGTTTGGGCCTTTTTCCCAGACAGCAGTTCATCTGTGCTGTCTCAGTCCCTGCCTCTCTGGACAAGTGCACCATAGAACTCAGGAGCCGTGGTCCTTATCTGGAGACTCAGAGACAAGCATGTCCCCAAATGTCTGTCTGAGACCGCAGAGATGTTGTCACATGGACCAATGCTATCTCCCCAAGACACTTTTGTCTGACTGTACTTCCGATCGTGGGGGAAGAGTCCCCACTGTGTGTCAGCGCCCTGACCTTGGGGTTTCTCTTTCCCATTCATCCTCAGCTCATTTCCTAGCCTTTCTGGAAAGGCTGGTAAGAAAGTGTAGGCAATCCACTTGTAACATCTACCATGGCCACGGAATTGGCAGCAGGCTCACCTCTCATTCCCACAAACCCTGGTCCAGGCTTCTTACAATACGTAGCCACCACGGTCATAGTGTAACTCTCTTTCACATCTTCACCTTTCCTCTTTGACCAAATTGACTTTAAAAAGTTAGACCTTTTTCTGAAGATGCTCATTACTCTGAATTGTGGTTGTTTGACCACCAAATACATGTTTCTTGGGATCTTGCATGTTATTTAATTCTTCAGAAGCTGAGTGAGGTTCAGCACACTGCCAGAGAGCAGCAATTGCACACAGCTCTCTTGCCACATCAATATAGCCTTCTTCCTTACCCTTCATTGACATGTTAACTGGGATTTGGGGGTCACCATTTAATCCCCTGTCCTGATCCTTTGATTCTCAGAGGATCCCTCTGATCTAATAGCCCATCCCAAGCTTACTCCTGGTACTGTACTTCAGCTTCACTCCTGGCAGTGTTCAGAGGACCACATGGGTGCTGGGGATCGAACCCAAGTTGACCACATGCAAGGCAGGTGCCCTACCAGTTGTACTATCTCTCCAGCCCCGAAAAACGAATGTTTTAAGAATAAAATGTCTAGATCAGTGACTTTTCACTTTTTTTTTTAAAGTGGTATACTTCATTCAAATCTTAGAAGGAATTAAAAGAGCCACGGTCTGGTTGAAGTGGAAAGTTTGTGTGTTTGTGTGTGTTGCTGGATTTTCTTATTGTCTTGCTCCTGTGGGACACACACATCTGGGTTCTCTTTTTCCTATCATCTGGGGAAGTGTGTGTGGTCCAGCACTCGGTTGTAACAGTGAGTGCCTTCAGCTCAGAGCCTGCCTGTTTCACTTGGCACCGCGAGCTGTGAGTAAGGACACTGCTCTAGGGCAAGGTGGCTTCCTTTGTCTGGTGGTTAGCAGACTGTACCCTTCTCCAGTATCCATGGGCACAGGAAGGAGGAGAGAGGAGAGAGAGAGAGATAACAACTCAGGCTGTGCCATTCCTCGGGACAGGCTTTCCCAGCAGATAACATGATGTGATTCTCCAAGCGTTCCTGGTGGGGCTGAGCGACACTGAACAGCCACTTGTTCAGGTGGCTTGTTCAGCACCTCCCTTCCTATGTACATGAAAGGCTCTGCGTGTCCAGAACACTCCCCCCACCTCCTGCTCCCCTTTCCTTGACTTCCTGCTCTTGTTAAGGATGCCGTGGAGGAGAGAGGGGCCAGAGTCTTCCCTACATGTAGCTGCAAATCCAGCCTGAGGCAGTTGAAACCTGACTTGAACACCTGCCAGTCAGGCAGCCTGTTCACCCTCATCCTCCAAATGGGGAGGGGGCTTGCTTATTTTGGGGGAGCCACACCCAGCAATGCTCAGAGCTTACTCCTTGACTCTGTGCTCAGGGATCACTCTCTGCAATGCTTAGGAGACCATAGATGGTGTTGGGGTCAAATGTGGGGTTAGCCGCCTAGTACCTTCCTGCTATACTGCCTCTCTGCCCCCACCCTACCCCAGCCTTCCATTCTTAGAAGAGGATGGCACAGGCTCCTAACTCCCAAGATCCACCTGAAAATGACCCCTGAGGATGAGAAGAGATTGATCCGGGTCAAATGCACCGTGGAGGCCTGGTCATGGTTTGGCAAATGTTTGCCAGAACCCAGTAGACATCACCCTCGGCTTCTACCCTGTCTCCTAGCTCTTGAATTCCCTAGCAAGGTTCTGAGCAAGATTGGGAAATCTCTGCGAATGAGAGAGAATGTCCCTGCAGTGATTTTTTTTGTTGTTGTTGTGATGAGAATGCTTGAAGTAGGGAGTTGAGGTCTGCGGAAGCAGGAAGCCATGAGAACCCAGTGCCCACCTGCATAGAGTACAGGACTTAGCGGCTGGGGTAAGAGGGGGCCTCTCCTCTGGAAAGGACTCTTCATGAGGTAGCCTACAAGAGTATACAGGTTCATACCACTATTGGGGCTGTCATTTCTTGAGGAAGTATTGCAAAGGCAGGCCGAGGTCTGGGGTTCTTTTTGAGTCACACAATTCCTATGGCTCATTTGTAGCTATTAGGGAGCTGGAGTGATAGCCCAGTGGGTAGGGCGTTTGCCTTGCATGTGGCCGGCCCATGCCGGCCTGGGTTCGATCCCCAGCATCCCATATGGTCCCCCAAGCACCGCCTGCAGTAATTTCTGAGTGCAGAGCCAAAAGAAACCCCTGAGCATTTCTGGGTGTGACCCAAAAAGAAAAAAAAATCCCCTGCTTTCTCTGCCAGGAATGGTGTGTTGCCAGAGGTTCCTCACATCCGGCCATCCTAGGCCTGCTCACTGAGGAGCCTTGACCAGCCTTGGACAGCTTCTTGACCTGGCTACTGGGATGCCCAGTCCCCTCCCTTTATTCTGGACATTTGTTCCAAGACAGACGTGGCTTCAGCAGTTTGCAGTGGATCACTCAGCAGGAGATTGTCAGAACCTTCCCAGCATGGTGATGCCACAGACAGTGGCCTATTGAGGACCTGAAGCATCTGGGAGAAGCCCTTCTCTTCTGGCCAACAGAAAGACGGACCACATGCACCTGCCCTGGAATTCCCACCTGTGGAGCTGAGACGGACGACCTGGAGATGTCTCCTTGGTCATTGGCATTCTCAAGGTGACCTTGGTCATTCAGTGTCCCCTGTGCCCTGAGCTCCAGCAGCCTTGGGGTTTCTTTCCCAAAAGAATCGTTTATGCCTACCTCCATTTTAGTGTGGAGAGGGGGCTTCCTGGTCTTTTCTAATATTTGTTCTTCTCACAGCGCCCTTCTGCCCTAACCTGTGCTTTGCTTCTTTCTTTGGAGAAGTGTTCTGGAAATACTACCAAAAGTGGTGTCTTGTCTTCCGCTTTCCTTTTGATTCTTTGAGTCTGGGGATCCCCTTCTGCAATGCCTTACCTCCTGGATGTTTTTGCTTGTCTCTCATGGAGCCTTTTCTTTACAAGCTATTCCATTCTTTCTTTTCTTTCTTGTTTTTTTAAAAGATAATCATCAGAGTTGCATGATTTCTAGAATTTTCTTTTGCCCCTAAAGACTGTGCCTCTGGTCTGTCATTCTTTCTTCTCTGCAACTTCTTTGATCTTTCTTAACATCAAAAATCTATTTTCAATATAAATGGCTTTCTGAAGCCTGTCACTGTCTGGCAGTTACCTAAGAGACACTCTGTGTCATCCTAGTCTTCTGGTGCTTCCTGGAGTAAGGGTAGGTGGGGATGACACAATCCCAGGCCTTCAGGGTAGGTGGGGATGACACAGTCCCCGGCCTTAAGGAGTTTGTGTTGTCATGATTTTACTTTCTCTTTCATGGACTGACCTCTTAGAACATTTGAGTTTAAAGGTGGCCATTCAAACCTGATTCGTTTACTTTGCAAAGTTGCTATGCTTCATATAGCTGGCAATCATTCACCTTCATCCCCTTAATAAATATTTACTAAGAGCACTGGACTTGTTGTGAGCAAAACTAATCTTGGTTCCTGCTCTCTTGAAACCTTAAGTCTAGTGGGGTAGAAAGTGGAGATTATCAAATAATCACACAAAGCTATGTAAGATTTTAGCTATGGGAGTTTTGGGAAAAGTTTGTAGAGCTTTGAATGTGTAGAATGCAAAAGGCTGGTGGTAGTCTCAGACCCTCAGCTCCAGTATCCTCAGCTCTAACATCCAAGAATGTTAGAAACATTCTTGGGTCTCATCCTGCCCCTTCAGATGAGAATCTAAGGGAGCTGGATCCAGGGTCAGTGTTTCACAGTTTCAGGAGTTGGTAATAGAGCTTGAGAATTCCTGCTTCATGTGGTCAAAGAAGACTTCCCTGAAGAAATAATGTCTGAATTATGAAGAAAATCTAGGCAATAGGCTTGGATGGGGAATAGATTCAGGGAGAACAAATGACGTGTGAATAAAACTCTGAAGTAAACTTTGCAAACCAGTTTACCCTAGTTTGATTCCTGGAACCACATAAGGTCCCCCGAGCACCACCAGGAGTGATTCCTGAGCACGAACCAGGAGTAAACCCCGATCACAGCCAGATGTGTACACAAAACAAACTCTGCCCCCCAAAAAAAAGAAAAAGTACTGAAATAAGAGAAGGGAACTTGTGGAAGTCTGAGCAAGAAGCCCGAG